>CM060110.1:47144488-47224488 GCA_030522415.1 Channallabes apus | reverse complement strand
GTGTCATCAGTAACCTTTATTGGAATGTAAATGTACATCCAAGCTGCAGGAATCTGTGAGGGCAACATACAAGAAAATTAGTGACCCAGGGCAGGTTTAGTAACAATTACCCTACTGTTACCCTACTGGTGCTGTTACCTTCATCGCTGGTGCTTGGTTGTGACATTTCGCTCGAATCTTGAGTCTCATTCACGGACAGCTTCATCTACTTATCACCACCTTATCAACCGAAAATGCTATTTCATTCAAATGTCCTTGTTGGAGTGTGTGACGTAACGTCATGTGTAGGTGCGATGGATCGCGTACCAACCAACAGGGTGTCGGAATGGTATGTTTATACTTCTCATCTGTAACGTCCTTCGGTATAGAAGAAAATAAAGATCACATAGACAAACTGAGTTGTTAGCGAATGTTACTTTTTTTTTTTCCGTCATGCGCATGCCCAGTGACAGATTGAACACACTTAGTTACCTCACGCCACATTTCCGCCAAACACTTTACACTTCATCCAGCAGGGGGAGCTGTGAGGATTTACACCACTGTGACAATCAGATTTCCAATGGCTGAGTGTAAAAATAAACACTTTCACCACACACTCATACTGTCTTTACTCAAACGTTGCTGGAAGAAAGGTGATCCCAAACACACACACACACACACACACACACACACACACACACACACACACACACACACACACACACACACACACACACAGCCTGAAGCCAGGTTAAAATAGTCAGGGGCTCACTTTCAGCAGGTCACGTGGCTGAAGCATGAATGAAAGCGGGTCTGTCAGACTCAATGTAACACAAGTCACACATCTCTGGAACAAAATTCACAATATTGGACTATAAAAGTGTAACATTACACACAAACCTGCAGCTATTGATTGGGCTTATTGAACTAATGCAAGGGCAATAGTTTTTAAATTATAATAAACTGTATTATTATTATTATTATTATTATTATTATTACAGAATAATCCTGTATATTCATGCTAATACTAATACTCTAAACCCAAACATAGTAAATTTAGTCTGTATTTCCCCAAAATGTAGTATTTTTAACATCAAGAACTGCCATGTCTAGCAAGTGACATAAAAGAAAAACACTGCAGCACTGCAACACTCGTATCTGGTTGTTTCATAAGTTTTACGGATCCTGATGTTCTGTTATAATGAATATTTGACAGGAACGAGAGGAACGTGGGGTCATGTCAGTGCAGACTGAACCTGTCCAGCGCCGCTCCCTCCACAGATATATTTAGATCACAGCTCATTGGCTCTCAGTTTCTGTGCAATCACATGATTCTTTAAGGGCAGATGTCAAACACAGATTCAGTTTCAGCTTCAAAAGCCTGCACGTACACACACTCCTACACAAACCCTGGACCCAGTGTCTGGACTGACTCACGTCAGTGGTAAGATTCCCAAAATTCTACACAAAGCTCAACAAATCTAACTAACCGATGTCTCTAAAAGCTGAACCAAGTCGCACACACGTGCTTTAGCCGAGACCTGAATCAACCCCAGATCATAACACAGGATACACACCCTGGATACACCCTGGACAAGGTGGCAGTCCATCACAGGGCACATGGACACACACACTATGGGCAATGTAGAGCCTCCAGTTCGCCTAAACGGCATGTCTCTGGACTGGGGGAGGAAACTGGAGCACTCTGAGGAAACCCAGCAAGCACCGGGGGAACATGAACAAACATGCACACAGAGCCCGAGGCGGGACTCCAACCTGCACCCTGTAGGCGTGAGGACTCAGTACTAACCACTACACCACATACTGTCATTTCCTACTAAAGCCTTTAGACTCTGATGGAAGGTTTATGTGTTTTCTATACAGATGTTTATTAGTATATTTCTGAATGAATCTATTTTAATAATCGCAAAATTTGACAATGAAGTTGATGTTATGTTGTAACGTTATGTTTTTTTTCTGTGATTTTTGGAGAACGCGCGAGTTTCCTCGTCTAAGAACAACAAACGGAATTCATCTCCAAACAACTAAAACTCCGACACAGAGGTACGTTATCATGTCTACCGTTCAGCTTGTTCAGTGTGTAGAGTGCAGGATGTTTAGACATTCTTCCTCCGTCATTAGCGATAACTTTATTTGTGATAGGTGTGTGTTAGTGAGCACTCTGACGGAGAAGATATCAGCGTTAGAGGAGCGCATCCAGACTTTAGAGAGGGTTAGACAGTGTGAGAGCAGCGTTATTCCTGTAGCGGACAGTCTGGGTGCCACAGGCGGAGATAATCAGCCCCCGACTCCGGCATTAGAGCCCTCACAGCGGGGCGAGTGGGTGACGACTCGGCGGCATACTCGTTCAGCCAAAGCTAACACTAAGGCTAGCCCACCGGAGCGCACCTCCTCTGCGCCTCACGTGTCCAACAGGTTTGCTCTCTTCAGCGATGCACCCGCTGAGAAACCTGAAAGAGCTCTGGTTATAGGAGACTCTATACTGAGGCACGTGAAATTTGCTAGACCTTTAGGGGCGCCAGCGGCAGTGGTTAGGTGTATCCCGGGGGGCCAGAGCACCGGACATAACAGGTAATCTTAGGGCTGTAGGACAGGACAGGTTCTCTAAGATAGTGGTACATTCATTCATTCATTTTCTATACCACTTAATCCTGTGTTCAGGGTCGCGGGGGACCTGGAGCCTATCCGAGGAGACTTCGGGCACTAGGCGGGGTACACCCTGGACAGGGTGATAGTGGTACATGCTGGAGCTAATGATATACGCCTTCGTAAGTCAGAGGTTAGTAAGAGTAACTTTACAGAGGTGTTTAAATTAGCGAAGGCGATGTCCGATGAAGTAATATGCTCTGGTCCCATCCCAATGAGACGTGGCGACATAGCTTACAGCAGGTTATGGTCGCTGAACCGCTGGATGTCCAGGTGGTGCTCCAAAAACAAAAACGTACAAAAAAACGGACACAAATTTAACTCATTTGAAATTCTTTATAGTAACATAAGTGTACTTAAGTATATTAAGTCAGCTCAATCGATTCCACTCATTATAATTTACAGACCTCCAGGGCCGTATTCTGAATTTCTTAGTGAATTTGCAGATTTCATCTCAGACCTGGTCGTTTCTGTAGACAAAGTGTTAATTGCCGGAGATTTTAACATTCATTTTGAGAATCCAGAAGATCCTCTGAGAACAGCATTTATGTCCATACTGGACTCCGTAGGCGTAAATCAGTGTGTAGTAGGACCCACTCATAAAGCAGGTCACACTTTAGACTTATATTTATTAATATTAATAATATTTTTCGGATTAAGTATAAGAAATGTATTCACAATTCCACTATCTGAAATTATCTCAGATCACTATCTTGTCTCCATTCAAGTGTGTCACAGTGATAATGTACGCACAGCACCGCGCTACCGTATTAAACGTACATTCACATCAACGACCACACAGAGTTTTATCAGTAATCTCCCAGAGTTACCAACTTCGATTAGGCCACCATCTGACCCCACAGAACTTGATCAGGTGACTGAATATTTAGAGTCGACACTTCGTTGTACCTTAGATAATGTAGCTCCAGCTAAAAGAAAAATTATTAGAGATAAGAAACTCGCTCCCTGGTATAACGATCACACGCGCACTTTAAAACAGACCGCTCGGAAATTAGAGCGTAAATGGCGTCAAACTAAATTGTTAGTATTTCAAATAGCATAGAAAGAGAGCATCCTGAACTATAGGAAAGCTATTAGTGTAGCTAGATCAATGTATCTCTCCACTCTTATAGAAGAAAATAAAAATAATCCTAGATTTTTATTTAATACCGTAGCCAAATTAACCAGAAATAAGACCACTACAGAAATCTCCACAACAACATCATGCAATAGTGAGGACTTCATGAACTTTTTTAATAATAAAATTGTAAATATCAGGCATAAAATTGAGGCTCTGAAACCGAACAATGTAATTGATACAGATGTTAACCTAGCCATGTCAGATTCAAACCTAGAATACTTTACTCCTCTTGAAGAGAATGAACTAATTTCACTCATCTCTTCTGCCAATTCATCAACCTGTATATTAGATCCTATACTGACACATTTTCTTAAACAGATAGTACCAGTAATAACAGAACCGCTGTTGAGAATAATTAATTCCTCACTCAGCATTGGTTATGTTCCAAAATCTTTTAAATTAGCAGTTATCAAACCAATAATTAAGAAACCTGACGTCGACCCCTGTCAGCTGTCCAATTACAGGCCAATATCAAACCTCCCCTTTATCTCTAAGATTCTGGAAAAGATAGTAGCGGAGCAGCTATGCTCATATCTACATAGAAATGGCATACATGAACTGTATCAGTCAGGATTTAGGCCTCATCACAGCACAGAAACAGCACTCGTTAAAGTAGTAAATGACCTCCTATTGGCCTCTGATCAGGGTTGTGTAACTATGCTTGTACTACTCGACCTCAGTGCAGCTTTTGACACCATTGATCATGCTATTCTTCTTCACAGATTAGAAAATGTAGTAGGAATTAAGGGTACAGCCCTCTCCTGGCTCAGATCCTATTTGACCGATCGTTATCAGTATGTAGACTTAAATGGTGATTATTCTGCATGTTCTCTAGTGGAGTTTGGCATTCTGCAGGGTTCAGTTTTAGGCCCACTGCTTTTTCCCTTTACATGCTTCCTCTGGGCAACATAATCCGTAAGCATGGAATTAGTTTTCATTGTTATGCTGACGACACACAGCTATACGTCTCAACAAAACCTGATGAGAAAAACCATCTTACTAAACTTGAGCAATGTGTGCAGGACATAAGAAATTGGATGCTAATTAACTTTCTTCTGCTTAATCCGGATAAGACAGAAGTTCCAGTCATAGGACCGCATACAGCTAGGAGTAAAATCTTAGATCACACCGTAACTTTAGATGGCCTTTCTGTTCCATCAAGTGCAACAGTAAAAGACCTCGGCGTGATTATCGATTCCAGTCTTTCATTTGAAGCTCATGTAGATAATATCACCAGGATAGCATTCTTTCACCTCAGAAATATTGCCAAGATAAGAAATATATTGTCGGTAAACGATGCAGAAAAACTAGTCCATGCTTTTATCACTTCTAGGTTGGACTATTGTAATGCCTTACTGTCTTGTTGTTCGCTAGGTGCATAAACATGCTTCAGCTAGTCCAGAATGCAGCAGCAAGAGTGCTCACTAGAACCAGAAGATATGAGCACATCACCCCTATCCTATCTTCACTGCATTGGCTCCCTGTGAAATCTCGCATTGATTTTAAAATACTACTCTTGACATATAAAGCATTAAATGGTCTCGCGCCGCAGTATCTGAGTGAACTGCTAGTGTCTTACGATCCGCCACGCCTACTTCGGTCAAAGGATGCAGGCTGCTTGTCAGTACCGCGTATTATGAAAACTACAGCTGGGGGCAGAGCTTTTTCTTACAAAGCCCCAAAATTATGGAATAGTCTTCCAAATAGTGTTCGGGACTCAGACACAGTCTCAGTGTTTAAGTCTAGGCTAAAAACCTATTTATTTAGCCAAGCATTTTTATGAATAGATTTGCCATAAGGTAAAGGAGCAGATCTGGGGACTCATGGACGTAGAGTATTATGGTGAACTGGTATGTTTAGATGCTGTCTTCCTCACTCTCATTTGATCACTCAGGTTTGTTGACGGTGAGGTGATTGTTTGCTTTACATCTCAGTTCCCGCTCATGTTTGTGTTTCCTTCTGGTTCTCCCTTTTAGTTATGATGTCATAGTTAGTCCTGGCGGAGTCTCTGCTTGCACTCTACAGTAAATATACATGGACATTATATGACTGTGACGATACCTAACTGCCATCTCTCCTCTTCTTCTCTTTCTCCCCTCTTTCTCTTTCCTCTCTCCCCCTGTCTTCCCGTTTCACTCTTTCTCTCTCTCTCTCTCTGTCGAGCTACACATGTCATTGCTGAGCTGCCAGTGATCCAGACTCCCTCTGCCCTCCGGACCTGTCTGATCCATCCTGGTGCCCCGTTTCTGGTTGGCGGTCTCGTCGCATGGATGCCCCGTGTGACTCTTTGGGATGCGTCTGGTGTCTGGGGATGATTCTATCTACTTAGAAGATGGTTCTGGCCTCGACTGGTGTGGTCAGCTGTTTCTCTGAGGACTTGACGATTCGATAGTTCAGGACTGGAACTTTCTACAAGTCTATCTGAGTCTCCAATAACTACTGGACTCCATTTTAACATCAATTAACATCAACTATTATAGCTGAACAATGAGACAATGTCAATTGTTAAAAGCGCTATACAAATAAAATTGAATTGAAATTTAATTGAATTGTAAATATACAAGGAAAATACTCATGACCATTCAAAAGTAATGGAACCCCTGAACTTGGCAACCCTAATGATTAGGCCTCACGGACACAGTAGTACAAACAGCCCCCCCACACACACACACACACTCAACACACACACAAATGCTGGTTCTGAGGGATAAGATCTCAATATGTCTGACCCTGTTCAGTACTGGTGGCACAGAAAAAAAAACTCTCTACAGCTGCACCCAATGCACCAAACTCAATAACTGTGTGTGTGTGTGTGTGTGTGTGTGTGAATACAATGAAACATACTGGATATGCAGTTAAAGCTTAAACTTTCTGTTAACAGCTTTTATGAGACAACTGTGTTCGATGCACCTGTACACACACACACACACACACACACGCACACACACACACACTGGGAGGGTAACAGCTGTTCTTCACATTCCTGCTTATCTACACTGAGAGTGAAAGTGTGGAATGAGAAAAGACATGTGGTGTTCTTTATTTAGATAAATATTATAAGTATAATATTATAAGTTCACTATAAGTGAAGTTCATAAAGTTTAAGATCTATGTGGTGAAATCTTGACATAATGTCGCCATGACGACAGCAGCGTTCGCTTTGATTAAACAGGTCACAAAGATTCAGCGCTGTTGTACACATGTTTAGAATATACAGTAACAGCAGTGACACGGGTCTCCTAACTGCTCATCCGCAGGTTGTGAGGTCTAATCTCACTGCCTGCAAGTCACTACTGTTGCGTTCTCGAACAGGACCGTTACCCCTTTTTTTCTGAAGAACCAGACACACACACACACACACACACACACACACATATGTAACACAGGCGTGTATAGAATACTCGTGATTTAGTGTGTGTTTGCGCTGAGTCAGTGCAGAGAGACAAATATCGAATGTTCACGCAGCAAACAAACCAAAGGCTGCTGATAAACTCATCAACACTGTGTGTGTGTGTGTGTGTGTGTGTGTGTGTGTGTGTGTGTGTGTGTGTGTGTGTGTGTGTGTGTGTGCGAACTCTGCACCGCTGGTGACATGGACATACACAAAAGTGTCATAACCAAAAGTCCAGAAAGTTCTGTAAGTTCATGTAAGAAAATCTATGTGTTATATAGCACACTCGACAGTGCAGGAGGTGACGCCCCCTTACCCCAAGGGGACTTACCCCAAGGGGACTTACCCCAAGGGGACTCGGCTGAGATACAAACCTCCACAAGAGCTGTAACCTGGAACAGGAAATCAGAGCACTTAAGTCATTTATATAACAGCCAATAATGTTGGAGAAGTACCACAGCCACACCCACAGCTCATCCACAGACACACCCACAGCTCATCCACAGCCACACCCACAGCTCATCCACAGCCACACCCACAAACTATCCTGACAGAAGCTCGATAAATACGCAGAACACTGAAGAGGGCTTCTTTTTTTAAGCTGTGTAGGAGTTCTCACCTTCACCTACACCTGTCCACGTTACACAAACTCCGCCCCCTTGCAAAGAAATAAACCCCAAACATTTGTCTCTAATAATGACATACATCCTTGGATGCGTCTCATTCTTAGATGTGTCTCCTTCAGTCAACTTACAATGACTGGAGCCTTTAGCCAGGAGGTTGTGTCTTCAGATGGTTACCAACGATCCCAAAGTGTTTTGACCCTTAACCATAACACTCTCCTGTTGGTGGGTCAGTAGTGGTGGCCAGCCACTACTCACTCCCTCCTGGCTGCCAGCTCAACTCCGCCCTCCTGCTCCAAATCCAACAGGAGGCTCTTTCTGCTGCCTCCCCCAGCCTTCGCACTGCCTTCTTTCTCTCAATCCCCCTCAATCCAATGTCTGACATTAGCTTCCATACTGATTGGGCAGGGAATCCCCTACATCCCACCTCAACTGGATACAGCCATGTCTGCCAACCTTTGTCCCTGCAGTTCCACACCAAGTCTCTATAGCGTTCCGTTTTCCTTTCAAATGCCTCCTCCCACCCCTCTTCCCACGGCACTGTAAGCTCTACTAGGATAATCTTCTTTCCTTCCTTGGAGAAGAGGACTGCATCAGGTCTTAAGGTAGTGTGGACAACATCTGGAAACTGAAGCCTTTTCGTCAGATCTACCCTAAGCTCCCATGCTTTAGCAGTCTGCAAAAGGCTTGCCTTGATTTTATTGAGCCCTGGTGGCCCTGTCCCCTCTTTGACAACTGTTATTCCTGGTGGCGACTTGCTCTTATATTGACATCTTCTGGTCCTCTCTTGCTCTAGGATGTCAGCCAGCACAGTCAGTACTTTGTCATGGTGCCATCTGTATCTCCCCTGGGCCAGCGCAGTTTTGCATCCTGTCAAGAATGTGTGCCATTGTTCCCTTTTGCCTGCAGAGCTTGCATGATGGGTCGTCCCTTATCCCCCACCGGTGCAGGTTCAAGAGTGGGGGAAGAGTGAAGAGGGTTGGAAGAGTGTCATAAACAGCGTTAAGCAAGAATGAGATGCGGTATGGCTCAAGCCTCCATAGATCAACCCATGTCACCTTTCTCTTGGGGAGATCCCACCTTGTCCAGGCCCCCTGGGACCCTAGCTCCACAGCCTTTGCCTTCCTCCGCTCTTCCTCTAGGTCCCTAATTTCTCCCTGGATCATGGCTCTTCTTTCCGCAGGGTTGGCTTTCCCCCACCTATGGAAGTGGGTCATTCCAAGTCCTTGCCTTCCTGTGCATAGTGCTCCCATGATGTCTTTGAGCTCCAGGTTCCCTTCTGCTAGGGCCAGAGTTGCTGAGGCATCCCACTTCCGTCCTGACCTGGTTTTTATTCCAGCTTCTCTGACCTTCCCGTCTCTTGAGTCCCTGAGGGTCATAGCCACCCTGCACTTGGCTACTTGGAATTCCTCAACCAGGGAAGAGAAAGGTAGCTGTAATTGCCCTGATCTGATGTACAACCCGACTGACGTGAAGCCTGGAGGGATTCCCAACCACCTTCTGAGGTGTGCGTTGATTTTACCTTCCACTACCGTGAGTGGAACCTCATACACAGTCATGAGCCACATCAGTCTGGGGAGCAAGCCATGTTGATAAAGCCATGCTTTAAACTTCCCTGGAAGCCCTGATTTATCAATCTTCCTAAGCCAGCTCTCTGCTTGCTTCTCAGTACTCCGGACGTTGTTATGGTCCTTTAGGGAGTCATCATACCACTTTCCCAGATACTTAATAGGATTGTCCTTAATGGAAGGGATGATCTCGCCTTGTATGACCAAATTATATTTAAAGGAGATTTTACCTTTCCTAGTGACCAGACACCTTGATTTCTGTGGCTTAAAAGTCAATCTAGACCACTTTTCTGCCTTGTCCAGCTTTGTTAGAACCCACCTTGCCTGTACATGGGATGTTGTTGTGATTGTAAGATCATCCATGTAACCCCTGATAGCTGGTTGCCGAGTCCCTGAATCCATCATTGGGCCTCTGGTTTCCCTTTCTCCAGCTGTGATAATGAGGTTCATGCCCATGACAAACAGGATGGGGGAGACTATACATCCTGTGGCAATCCCTCTCTCAAGGTCCTGCCACACTGTGATGTAATCCTTCACTTTGAAATGGAGCTTTATTCCATTCAGGTAGTTGCTGATCATTACCTTAATGTGGTCTGGGATATGGTTAAGTTGAGAATGGAATAGATTGCAGAAAGTAGACTGTAGATGGCTAACAAGCTGCTACTGTAGAGCAAGTTACTGCCCCAGTGTTCACTACCGTTCAAAAGACTTGTGTATGTGCGCATGCATGAGCGTGCAGCAGCTTGGTGCAGTTGCTCTCCGGGTTTTGTGTGTTTTTCTTGTGTTTAATGTTTAATACTTTTTCTCTTTTATCTATTTTATAACTTTTTTTTCTAAGTTAGTTAGTCTGCCCTTTCAAACCATGCGTTTTGAAAGTGTTATCTTCATTAGTTATGCGGCATTATTTATGTTTTCCACGATCAGCGCGCAGCAGCACGGAGCCGGTTCCTTTGTTTACACTAGGGAACAGCTGATCACACTGAAGCCGGCCGGCATCGGCGACCCAGCGGTGTTTCGGACTCTAAATATCCCTGACGAGATACGGAGGAGGACACCGAGAGGACGCAGAGGGGGAAGAAATCGGTGCAGAGGAGGCAAGGATGAGGAGAGACGTAAAGAGCAGAAGGAGAGGATAAGAAGGTACAAGCCGTATCTCCCATCTGTTATCATGGGCAACGTGAGATCTCTGGACAATAAGATGGACGAGTTGACCGCTTTGTTAAAGACTGAAAACATCTTCCGTGAGTGCAGTCTGATGTGTTTTACTGAGACTTGGTTACATAGTAATGTGTAACCCCGTTCATGTGACTGTTAAGGAGTGTGTTTGTAGTCCGGATATTGAACTGTTGGCTGTTGGACTTCGCCCATATTATTTACCCAGAGAATTCTCTCATGTTATAATAACTACCGTGTACATTCCTCCGTCCGCGAACGCCGCCGCAGCGTGTGACATCATCCACTTGGTCACCGCCAAACTCCAGACCCAACACCCAGATGCCTTTCTTCTGATCTCTGGCGATTTCAACCACGCACCCCTGACGAAGACTCTCCCCACTTTCACTCAGTATGTGGATTGCCACACGAGGGGGGATAGGACAATGGACTTGCTGTATGCTAATGTTAAAAGTGCTTACAGTGCTGCAGCCCTGCCCCCGCTGGGGAAATCAGACCACAACCTGGTTCATCTCCAGCCAATATACAAACCCCTGGTCCAGAGGCAGCCTGCTACAGTGAGAAATGTGAGGAGGTGGTCAGAAGAGGCCACTAATACCCTGCAGGATTGTTTTGAGGCTACAAACTGGGAAGTTCTCTGTGAGCCACATAAAGAGGACATTGATGGTATGACAGATTGCATTACAGAGTACATAAACTTCTGTGTGGACACCTGTGTTCCTATGAGAAATATTCGCTGTTTCCCCAACAACAAACCCTGGGTCACTAAGGACATTAAAGCCTTCTTAAATGAAAAAAAGGGCTTTTAGGTCTGGTGATAAGGAAGCGGCGAAAAAGGCTCAAAGAATGTTGGCTGTCAAAATCAGAGAGGGAAAAGAGTCTTACCAGAAAAAAATGGAACAAAGACTGAAGGACAACAACATGAGAGAGGTGTGGAGAGGCATGAGGAGCATTACTGGCTACAAGAAGAGTGGACAAGCTATTGAGGGCGATGTAGAACGTGCTAACGATCTCAACACCTTCTTTAACAGATTTGATGTCCCTCTGTCTCACACCACCCTAAACCTCAACTTCAGCCCTAACACAGGCTCCACTGCTCCCCCATCCACCCCCACACAGAAAACGGCCACTAATTCTGCTGCAATCCCATCAATCAACATCTCAGATGACCAGGTAAAACGCAGTCTGAGCAGACTCTGCCCTACAAAAGCCACAGGTCCGGACAACATTAACCCAAGAGTCCTGAAATCCTGTGCTCCTCAACTGTGTGGGGTCCTACGGCACCTCTTTAGCTAAGTCTGTCTCTACAGAAAGTCCCAGCCCTGTGGAAAACATCCTGCATTGTTCCTGTCCCCAAGATACTAGTGGTAGCTCAGTGGTTAAGGCATTGGACTACGGTTCGGAAGATCCCAGGTTCAAACCCCACAACCACCAAGTTGCCACTGTTGGGCCCTTGAGCAAGGCCCTTAACCCTCAACTGCTCAGATGTGTAATGAGATAAAAATGTAAGTCGCTCTGGATAAGAGCGTCTGCCAAATGCCTAAATGTAAATGTAAATGTAAGATACCACGACCCTCTGCCCAGAATGACTACAGGCCTGTCGCTCTAACATTACATATTATGAAGGTGTTTGAGAGACTTATCCTGGATACACTTCGTCCCCAGGTGAAGTCTTCTCTTGACCCTCTTCAGTTTGCCTATCAGCCACTCCTGGGAGTAGATGATGCCATCATACACCTGCTCCACTGTACGTACTCCCACCTCGACAATCCTGGGACCAGTGTGAGGATTATGTTCTTTGATTTCTCCAGTGCCTTTAACACCATACGACCAGTGGTACTGGGGGAGAAACTGAGAATCATGGAAATTGACACTCCCTTGGTCTCCTGGATAATGGACTACCTGACCTGCCATCCCCAGTATGTTCGTCTACAAAACTGTGTGTCTGACACCGTGATCTGCAGCACTGGTGCTCCTCAGGGGACGGTTCTGTCTCCATTTCTTTTCACCCTATATACATCGGACTTTAAGTATAATTCAGGATCATGCCATCTACAGATGTTCTCCGACGACTCTGTGGTGGTGGGATGTATTAAGGACGGTGACATCTCCGAGTACCAGTCTGTGGTGGAGGACTTTGTTTTCTGGTGTGAGCGCAACCACCTTCAACTTAACGTCAAGAAAACGAAGGAGCTGGAAAACACAATGGCCCTCTACAAGAAAGGACAGAGCAGGTTGTACTTTCTGAGAAGACTCAGGTCTTTCAACATCTGTAATACCATTCTTCGGATGTTTTACGAATCTGTGGTGGCGAGTGTCGTCTTCTTTGCCGTGGTCTGCTGGGGATGTAACATAAAAGCGGCAGACAGAAACAGACTGGACAAGGTCATTAAAAGGGCCGGATCTGTCCTGGGTTTGGATCTGGACTCTGTTGATGTCGTGGCAAAGAGGAGGATTCTGTCCAAAATACAAACAATCTTGAACAATCCTTCTCACCCGCTATATGGAGTTCTCACCGACCAGAGGAGCAACTTCAGCCAAAGACTAATTATGACCAGGTGTTCTATGGAATGCCACAGGAGATATTTTCTCCCTACGGCCATAAAATTATAAAACTCTTCTCTATAGCATTTTTACTACAGGTCAGGGACTGTCAGTAGTTCCTGGTTAATAACTAATAACATTTTACACTTTTGACACTTTTTGTTCACACAACTCAATGTTCTAAGTGCAATATCTGATAATAATACACTTGTGCAATACTTCTTTTCACTTACACTAAGTTTTAGTGCAATAGGTAACGGAATTATGTGCCAGAGCGAATTACTATTCTATTCTATTTTACTTCTATTTATTGTTATTTTTCGTTGAATTTTACATTTCTGTTTCCTTAATTTTATTTTCCTGTCTATTATATATCCCCCCTCCCCCCAACTTAACTTTTCTTCCTTCCCGGTAAATGAATCTGATTAATCTGAGCAACTGTATAACCAAGAGCAATTTCCCTCTGGGATTAATAAAGTTCTTTGAATCTTGAATCTTGAAAAGTTTTAGGACACTTTCTAACTCCATGATGGTTCCTGATATTTCTTTCTTTCTACATTGTAAAGCTGAAGGCGTCCAAAAACTCCATTAATCTCCTTTGAACAGTTGATATTGAGATGTTTCTGCTACTTCTGCTCTGTAAAGACTTCATAACGCCTCTAATCTGAGCTGCTGTTAATTGGTCATTTTTCAGGCTGATGACCCTAAATGAACTTCTCGTCTGCAGCAGAGGTAGGTTTTGGTCTCGTCCTCCTGGGACGGCCTTCATGAGAGACAGTTTCATTATGGTGCTTGACGGATTTTGCAAATGCACTTGACACAATACTGTTCTTGCGAGAACTATTACAGAAAGGCCGACCTCTGTGTCTTACAATAACAACTAACTGGTGTTTTTCTTGTTACGTAATTCCCTAATTCCATATGTGTTATTTTATAGTTTTGAAATCCACAGTATTGTTGTAGAATGTAGAAAATAAATCACTAAACAACAATTAAAAAAGAAATTTGCAAAACTTTTGAACGGTAGTGTGTGTGTTCAAGAAAGCATGTAATTGGACAAAAAGAGAACTAATAGTACAGTTCAGCCTTTATTCGTCACACATACAGTACATTACTGCACAGTTCAATTCTTTATTCTTCACATATTCCAGCTACTTGTTAGTAGGCAGGGGTCAGAGCGCAGGGTGAGACATTTTACGGCACCCCTGGAGCAGACAGGGTTAAGGGCCTCACTCAAGGGCCCAACAGCAGCAACCTGGCGGAGCCGGGGCTGGAACCGCCAATGTTCTGATGCGTAACTCAGAGCCTTAATACACTGAGCCACCACTGCCAGTGCACTAGCCGGGACTAGTAGACGATAAGTCTTTGAAAAAGTAATAATTTTCCTGAAAGTGATGAACTATGCAATGAAAATGAAAGGAAATTATCCATCACCTCCTGATACAAATTTATAACGATACCTTGGTGCCAACCAACAAGGACATGGCAACCTTGTATGCCTCAAATGTCTCCAAAGAGTAAAACCTTCACTTGACAACGATACAGGGGGTGCACACAGCCTCTAAAGCTGAATCACCCCCAAACACCCCCACCGCCCCCTCAGCCGCCCCTTCTTGTGTATACGATTGTACAGGTGTACATATCACTAAATGTTAAGACTCCGCCTATGTCCCCTAACATCATGCTAGTGTAACGTTAGCATAAAATTGACTAAACATTGATATGGTAGAAGATTAATGACTAGCATGCGTTTAGCCTGATCTTAGCACAGCGCTAATGTGACGTGGTTTAGCCTGATCTTAGCACAGCGCTAATGTGACGTGGTTTAGCCTGATCTTAGCATAGCACTAATGTGACGTGGTTTAGCCTGATCTTAGCACAGCACTAATGTGACGTGGTTTAGCCTGATCTTAGCACAGCACTAATGTGACGTGGTTTAGCCTGATCTTAACACAGCACTAATGTGACGTGGTTTAGTTTAGCCCACTTTCAGAATGAGGTTAGCATAGCGTTAGCAGGAAGTTAGACTTATCAACCTTCTGCTGCCAGGTTTGCTATCTGTGTGTGTGTGTGTGTGTGTGTGTGTGTGTGTGTTTCATTGCAGCAGATTAACAGCACAGACTTTATACGATGATAAACATGCACAAACCCAGTGACCTGTTTTTACATAAACACACACCATAACTACACAACCAGCACACACACACACACACACACACACACACACACACACACACACACACACACACACACAGAGTGTAACAGTGTACAATAAGTGGTAGTGTGGCACAATATAGTATACACACAAATCTGCACACACACACACACATTAACGTTTAGCCTCTCAAGGTTGCAGTGAGAGTCAGATAAGTGTGTGAAGTGATACAGCTTACAAGCAGAAGTTCACGTAACAAGCTAATACTTTATGACACACACACACACACACACACACACACACACACACCAGGCATAGTAACCCTCTTGCTAATTTTATAGAAATGTAATTGAACCTTCCCTCCATTTTAAAAAGATCACTACACTACAACACCAGCACCTCCCCAACCCCCCCCCCCCTAAACCAGAACTTGTCCTGCACATAGGATTGGGACTAAACAGCTGCGTTAGATTTTAGATTTTATTTCAAATTTGACAAGACAGGATATTGCAGCAGAAAACCCTGAAACGTGTTGAAAATACACATAGTCCAAAGACAATCATTTACTTAATATAAAACAAGTAAATTAACATATTATATACAATTATATACAAAAATAAATAAATAAATAAATAAATACAAAATAATAGTATACATAAAATACACGAATAAAAGTAATAACAAAAAAAAAATACAAAAAAGACATCGTAATCAAGCTCATGTAAGTTATCTATACAGTTTTCGAATACGAGGAATAAAGGAGCGCTCATGACGGTTAGTTTGACTCCTGGGTTTAGCAGATGTCTTGTGGCACCGAACAGAATATGCAGGTGTTGGAGCCAAAGGCAGGACACAATGTAGCGGTGATGAACTGTCCCTAAGTACATGTGGTGGCTTCATCACGCCTCTCAGTGTCGGAGAGTTAAAGTGGGAATACCTACAGTATTATCCGACCAGCATCGCTTTTTGATCCTCTCCAGCTCCTCAGAGAGACCTTTAGGTAGACCACCCCATACTGGACTAGCATTCTCGAGAACTGGACATGTCAAGTATATTTGCACTAAAACATCACAAGGAAGACCTGCTTTTCTAGCAGCACAGAGATTCTGCACATTCCGTGACTTCTGGGACACACCTTCAAAATCATGTACTTAATAATGTGGCTGTCAGATGACAAGTCAGGGGATATTTGAACACAAACCAATTTAAAGGTGGAATCTCTACTATTTGCTAAGCTTTTCTAAGCTCCTGTAAATTCCTGTCTCCATCACACTACGGAATCCAGGTTAAATATCCCATTAGGATATTATTTAAACACGTGACAAAAAACAGAGAGGATAGACGTCCCCCCTGAGGGACACCAGCTGGAATTTGAAATGAGTTATGGCTTTTCCACTGCATAGTACGGCACGACACGGTTCAGTTCAACTCACTTTTGGGGGGTTTTCCACTGGGAACAGTACATGGTACCTGGTCCTTTTTTTAGTTCCAAGTACGCCGAACCGTTACCAAAACGTGACGTGTAAACTCTGCTGGTCACTGATTGGCCGGAGAAAATCGTCATTACTGCGTCACCGAACTTGCGACACGAGACACAACAGAACCGATATATTTAGAAACAGCCAGAGAAGGATCGCATGCACCTTTTTGTATTAACCAAAAATTGTTTTTGGCTGCCATCAGCCTCTTTTGAAACAAACTCCTTCGTCTCGCTGTTAAAAACATCCACATGCCGAGAATGAAGAACACCATGCCGTCGATATGCTCCATTGTTGTGTGTTTGTTTGTGGCGTGTTTACGATGACGTCACGGCAGTAGAGGCGCCGCGACTATAACGACACGTGAATAATCCCGCCCACTCTAAAGCGTTACTACACTGCAGTGGAAGCGCAAACCGAGCCGAACTGAGCCGAACCGAAGTGAGTTGAACTGAACCGTGTCGTGCCGTACTATGCAGTGGAAGAGAGGCATTAGACACACAGGAGCCCCACAATAAGCCAGAGGGGTCGGCTGACATGCAGGTCAGCTAAGAAACGTACTGTAGTAGTCGACTACCGATCGATTTGTTGAGTGAAATCAACAAAAACAGCATGTTTATTGATTTTGCGGCGTTAAGTGCTTCATGCCAGTGCTGCAGAATGTGAATGAAGGGAGTGTCAGTTGATCTATTCCTCATAAAGCCATGTTGTGATGGTTCAAGCTCAGTAACTCTATCCTCTATACTCTATGGCATCTCTGAGGATTCCTTCAAACACTTTTCCAACACAGCTGAGTAGTGAGATCTACTGGAAAACACATCATCTGCTGGAAAACTAGGCTTTGCTTTCTTGGGAACAGTTTTGACTATAGCCTCCTTCCATTGTTTTGGATGTTGGTTGCATGTATTGAAGACGTAACACTAGTGGCAACTCTTCACGTAACAATCACGTAACACTAGTGGCAATCTTCATAAAAGGTCTTTAGCCCCCAAGGAGGAAGGCAGGAGAACCAGCAGCCTTCGCTGCAGTCTAGTCTTAATTTGGCCAATCCTCAGAGGAGGTAGACTACAGTTTGACAACTTGCAGGTAACTTCTTCCTCAGACTGAAATGTGTGGCTCACGTAATTCCACACAGAAGCAAACTGCCCATCCAGAATGTCACACTCATGTTGCATAGTTTTGATCCTGAGACACCGCGTCACTCTTATCTCCTTCCATCCCCATTAAAGTCTTCACTGACTTAAACCATTGTTTAGGCTTGGAGCATCTCAGTTCCTCCACCTCTTCATTGTATACCTGCCGCAAAATCCATTGGTACTGTATATGGTCATTTACAAAACTCTCCTCGGGTTGTCCCCTCCTTACTTAAAAGAACTGTTACACTCTTTTTCTTCTGGGTATAACACTCGTTCTGCTAACCTGATTCAGCTGACAGGTCCTAAAGCTTCTTCTGCATCTGGCGTGTCGTCTTTTCAGAACGCTGCTGCTAGAGATTGGAATGAACTGCAAAAAACATTAAAACTGGACAATCTCATTCCTAAGTCTGTTTTTCAGTCTCGGATCTCAGCTCACTTTAAAGACGTGTGTAGCTGTTATTCAGACTCGCTGCTCTTATTCATTGCTGCTCCACTCTTCACATGTTTGTATATGTGTATGTATGTGTGTATGTATGTGTTTATATACAGTATATATGGATATATGGATATATGTGTGTGTGTATGTATATGTGTATATATATATATATATATATATATATATATATATATATATATATATATGTGTGTGTGTGTGTGTATATGTGTATATATATATATATATGTGTGTGTGTGTGTGTGTGTGTGTGTGTGTATATATATATATATATATATATATATATATATATATATATATATATGTAATTTCTCGTTTTATTTTTTATTTATTATTATTATTATTTTAATATGTAACTTATTTTCTGTTCTTTCATTTTTTTTTTCGTAAATTCGTTTATATTTCTTAAAATGTTTTATTTTTATCAGTTCCTCTACTTCCCCCAAAAGGCTCAGCCTTTGCCAGGCCACAGTTGTAAATAAGAAACCTGTTCTTAATCTGTCTTGCCTGGTTAAATAAAAAATAAATAAAACATGGTGGTGATATTGTTTCTTTGCATTCTTGATCTTTTGGGCGACGATTGATTTTAATTTCCTGTAAGACGTTTTTTGTCACCAGAACAAGACGCTATCTTTTATCCGATCATTAATTTAAACAGTCATCCAAGGCTTATCTGTGTTTGTATTAGAGACTTTCTTTAATGGAACTGCTTTTAGTGAGTGTTGCTGGTGAGAGTCATTTAAAAAAAAAGGCTTTAGTTTGCTCGAGAGCATAAAGATAGAACTTTGGAGACATGTGACCTGATGATTCCAGATTGAGTCTATTCTAGAGCGATGGGCGTGTCAGGGTAAGCAGGGAAGCACATGACGCGCATGGAGGCAGTGTTGTGATCTCAGGCTGCTTCAGTTCTATATGATATGATGGATATGACATGGATACTGATGTAGATACTGATGTAGATAAAAAGACATCAAAACACCGACATATGAGCAACAATATATATATATATATATATATATATATATATATATATATATATATATAAAGAGAGAGAGTGTGAAATACAGACAGACAGAGACAGACAGACAGGAAAAAATGGTTAGGGACAATAAGAGAGACAAATTCAGGTGGATAGACAACAAGAGTGAGAGAGTGTGTACTGTGTGTGTGTGTGTGTGTGTGTGTGTGTGTGTGTGTGTGTGTGAGAGAGAAAATAAGAAAGAGAGGTAGAGACAGTAAGCCAGAGACACATATAGAGTGTGTAACAGAGAGAGACAGACAGCTAGAGAGAGAGAGACAGGTACAGAGAGAGAGAGAGAGAGAGACAGGTGATAAGAATGTGCTGTTGCAGGGTGTGGGGTTTCACAGGGCGTCGTGTTGCAGGAGGAATGCGAGTGCGGTGCTATATAACTGACCACGCTGCTCACACACTGCACTGCACTTCATACACACAGCCGTGCATGCTGCAGGAATTACCCACAATCCCCTGGGCAGGAACATGCTGAGAGTGCGCTGTCTGAGAGGAGGAAGCCGAGGAGCCGAGGCTGCTCACTTAATCGGAGCCATGGTCAGTACACACACAGTTGGGACACACACACACACACATCAGTGTCATTAAAGACACACAAACGACAACATTCTCATTCCATTACACCTGTAACACACTGGCATTACGCAGTGGTGAGTGTGAGCAGGTCGAGCTACACTACACACCTGACTCCTGCTTTCATGCTCAGTCTATAGAAACATATCACAGAACACAATACTATTCATTACAACACCACAGTACAACCACATTTACACCATTTAACACACGTAACACTCGGCTTATGCAGTTACATGTCAAGTCACTTACTGACCATTTCAATTCTATATGCTTTAAATTATATAAGCTTTATGCATTTATTCTTGAAACCTTTTTTACGAATATATTTATGGAACTATAATAATTATTGAAACTTTTTAACACATGGAGTGATGGAAATTTTGAAGCACATCTGATTTTTTTATTGATTTATTTTTTAAAACATATACATGAAACGGTGTTTATGTCCATATTCACGTGCTGTATATGACATGTTTTGGAATTTAAAAAGCTTTTTTGCTATTATATAGATTTTCTCTGACATAACACATTGATAATATTATCTTTCCGATTTTCCACTCCTCCGTCAAAACTGCTGTGTGTGTGAGAACGTGTGGCTGTTATCGGCCTTATCAGTGATGGAGAGATTTATTCCTCTGCAGCTGTGCAGCAAAAGGAGATGCCAAAGTGCACCGGGGGGGGAGGGGGGGGAGAGGGGGGGGGGCGGGAGGGGGGGGATCAAGCCACTTAAATAATTCATTCATTCATTCGTCACAAATATCCTTTTTTTTTATTTTATTTTATTTATTAACTCATCATCTATTCAAGTGAACAAACTTTTTTTTTGTTGCATAATTTATATCATCATGCAGTCATCCACTGATTAATTTACTACTGCATGCAGCCCTTCAGTCTTACATAAAGTCCAAGGTCATTGTCAATACTGCATTTAATTAATGCTTTCAGTGCTTCAAGCGCTCATATCTCTATCAGGATGATACCCACACAAAATGTTGGTTCAGATATCGCACCCTAAGAGCAATTACAATAATTCTTGTTAGTTACAATCATCTGTTTTCTTTGGTTTTCAGATGGGTCGTACGGTGTCCCGTTGGGTTCAGAAGGCGTTTCAGAGCTCGAGCTCGGCTGCTGCTGTGAGATCTCAGGCAGCCGAGGACGTGACCGTCACTGAACCCCTGTCTGATGGATGTCCAGTTTGCGCTTATAACGAGTGGGACCCGCTGGAGGAAGTGATTGTAGGGCGCGCGGAAAACGCACGCGTCCCTCCGTTTACTGTAGAGGTCAAGGTACAGGCAACCAGGCATCCATCCATCCATCCATCCATCCATCCATCCATTCATTCATTCATTCATTCTTCCTTAACTACATACTCATTCACTCACACACTTTCACTATATCATTTCCTCATGTTTTTTTCTGTCAGGCTAACACATATGAGAAGTACTGGCCATTTTATCAGAAATACGGAGGGCAGACATTCCCTGAGGGGCACCTACAGAAGGCGATCGCTGAAATCGAGGAAATGTGCAATATCCTGCGCCATGAGGGCGTCATCGTGAGGAGACCCGAACCCATCGACTGGTCCGTCGAGTACAAAACCCCCGACTTCGCATCCACAGGTGGGACATGTCCTAAGATTCAGGCCATTTTAACACTAGTGACAACTGCCTCGATCCATCCCTAAGTAGGCCTGCCCCCTCCCCTCGTCCCGGCTGGACAGATCACATTAGTAATCTTGCTCCACGTACTGTAGTACACTTGCGTACCTTCATACTCCGATACAGCAGGTGGCAGTATGGATCTGACAACAGCCTGTTTTCCTTCATCAGTTACGCAGATGCAGAGGTGATGCGTCTAAATTCTAATTAGCGGTCCACTTACATTTTGAAATGGTTAGCTTTCATACCTGATCAATCTGTGCCCGAATGAACATGAACTGTGCCTGAGACCACAGTACAGTACAGAGCGTTCACACTGCTCAAATGTACCAGAACCTGTGTCAAGTGTACTCGGATCCATGCCAAAGGCCCGAGTGTAAAAACAGCCATACCACAATCAGGCTGAAAGTCAGAGTGACATGGAGTGACATGGAAGGGTCTGCACTACATTTCTGGCATGTGCCCTTATCCACAACAACTTACATTTATGTCATTTGTACAACTTAGCAGTGGTGGGTTAAGAGCCTTGTTTAAGGGCACTGCTGGGATTTGAACTCATGACCTAATGATGATGAGTCTGTGCTCCCTCTCATCTACTACTGCCCTCGATACAGCGCTAATACAAGTCTGAATACACAGTGCTGTGCTGATTGAGCAGTAAGAACGATGAACATGAGGACTATATAGACCTGTCTACCTGCAGACACACAGATAAAGATAATATCACGAAGAGTCTAATGCAATGTAATGCTGCTGTACATCGCTGTGTGTTTATGTGTGTGTATGTAGGTATGTACGCAGCCATGCCGCGGGACATCCTGCTGGTTGTGGGGAACGAGATCATTGAGGCTCCGATGGCTTGGAGAGCTCGATTTTTCGAGTATCGCGCTTACAGGCCTCTCATTAAAGAGTACTTTAGACAAGGAGCGAAGTGGACCACAGCACCCAAACCCACCATGGCAGACGAGCTATACGACCAGGTCTCTCTAATAACACTCACACACACACACACACACACACACACACACACACACACACACACACACACACACACACACACACACGCCATCCACTCACCTTTGTTTGGTTTAAGGCCTCTTGGTATATTATCTTTAACATCACATTTAGTAAAACATTGATAGTGTGCTAATTAAACCATGGCTTAGTGGTTAGCACTGTGGCCTTGCACCTCAAGGGTCAGGGTCTGATTCCCACCTCAGGTCAGGTGGGTTTCCTTCAGGTACTCCGGTTTAGGATAATTGGCGTTCCCAAAGCGACCTCTTAAGTAACTGCAGTAAGGACATGTCTCCAGGGTGCGGAGTATCCGTCCACTCGATGTGCGGATCCAAATACCAAACTAAACCATGACATCAATCATCTCACTCATCGTTTATACCACTTTAGACTGTATACAGGGTCGCGGGGGGCCTGGAGCCTATCCCAGGGGACTGAGGTGGGGTACACCCTGCACAGGGTGCCAATCCAACGCAGGGAACACACACTCACTCACTCACTCACACACACACTCACTCACACACTACGGGCAATTTGGGAACGCCAGTTAACCGAATCTGCATATCTTTGGACTGTGGGAGGAAACTGGAGAACCCGGAGGAAACCCACCAAGCACAGGGAGAACATGCTGACTCCATGCACACAGACCGCGGGACAGGATTCAAACCTGCGCCCTGGAGGTGCAAGGCGACAATGCTAATCACTACACCACTATGCCACCCCATGTGACTCCAAAATGACATCACACTAGAACCCCAACATCGTATCCTGACAACATCTGGAGCGACACATTTCAGTGTGTTAGAGGATCTGACTCTATTACAGACTGAGAGATTATTGTTATTATTAGTACCTCTGGTTAACTGCTTACTTTTGAAGTGTGTGTGTGTGTGTGTGTGTGTGTGTGTGTTCCAGCGTGTTCAGATTTCTATTAAGAACGACTGTGTTTGTTTTAAATCAAGGACATTCTCACTCAGCAGATCCGTCTGACTTATCACCCCTCCCTCTTTTTCCATCTCTCTCACACACACACACACACACACACACACACACACTTCAGAACTCTCTCATGTTTGAGAAACAAGTGTGTTACTACGTGGTAGTTGTTAAGTTCATCCTCGTCCTATCTACTGTAACACATTGTGTTTAAAATGAAAGATGTGAAATATGATAGACAGGTGGATCGAAAGTGGCAAAAATGTTACAATTTCCTTAAATGGTAAATGTTACATAGTGGGGAGGGGGCGGGGCATCAAGGGGGCGGGGCATCAAGGTCATGTGTTTCAGTACATTTGTGTAGTATGCCACCCAGTGGTCATCCTGTGTACTAATAAAACTCACACTGTGTGTGTGTGTGTGTGTGTGTGTAGGATTACCCAATACGTACAGTAGAGGACAGACACAAACTGGCTGCGGAGGGGAAGTTTGTCACCACTGAACATGAGCCGTGTTTTGACGCTGCTGATTTCATCCGAGCTGGAACAGATCTGTTTGTTCAGAGAAGCCAGGTGACACACACACACTCACACACACACACAGTGTTATTAATCTTCCGAACCCCTCAGTATACCTCGCCACGCCACGAAACGCCTCCACAGTCATTCTATCGTAATATTGTTTATAATAACTATAATGAATTGTTGTGGTCTCAGTAAGACCGGACCCTGTAGTGTTACTATTACTGTGTTCTAACGATGTTCACGCCTGCACACAGGTGACTAACTTCATGGGAATCGAGTGGATGAGGCGTCACCTTGCTCCCACCTACAAAGTGCACATCATCTCGTTTAAGGATCCGAACCCAATGCACATCGACGCCACCTTTAACATCATCGGACCCGGGTTGGTGCTGTCCAATCCCGACAGACCGTGCCGACAGGTGAGTGCCACGCCCTCTTAGTTTCAGCTGAGCCGCTATGAGGCACCATCAATGTTTAAGGTGGGCAAGAGCTAAGCTTATTCAGGTGACCTGGAGAAGAAGAAACAAGCAAGTGGAGTCATGGAGAAGGTCTCGTAAAAACATTCTCATAAGAAATTTAAGAACAAGACAATATTGTTAATATAATAATAATGTAAATAATCATAATAATAATAAAAAACCAACTAATATGATGAGTGGAGAAAGCTGCAGGAAGGTGTCTAGGAGCGAGGACAAGGACAACCTGTGGTGTTACGATGCAGGTGATGTACATTCACCACTTATGACTGATGTCGGGTGTCTCGTGTCCTTCTGCAGATAGAGATGTTTAGGAAGGCCGGCTGGACGGTGGTGCATCCGCCAACACCTTTAATTCCTGATGGTGGGTTTCACCTTCACCTTCCAGTCTGAGAGTAAAATTGCTGTTTGAGTGACCGAACATTAACTACCTCATATAACATTAATATAACATCATATTATAATGTATAACACAACCATGAAATAAACTTCAAACAGATCACCCACTCTGGATGTCCTCCAAGTGGCTGTCCATGAACGTCCTGATGCTGGATGAGAAGCGCGTCATGGTGGACGCTAACGAGACTACCATTCATAAAATGTTTGAAAATCTTGGTAAGTACCATAAAGATCACGCGGTCTGATCAGCAGAGCTGGAAATCATCGATAGAATCATCCATGTTTCATTTGATTAGTTAGATTTTTGGTCGTTGTGAATCTTTTTATTCAATTCGATTTGATAACATTAATGTTTATTGTCTGTTATTAGTCGCTTAAATTTCTAACTATTATCTGTAGATACCGATCTGCTGTAGAGCGAGGATGTCTTCCAAAACGTTTCTATATAAAAAAACACTATAAAAAGCAGTAATTAGTGAAACCAAAGCAGAAGTTTTAAATACTGAAGTTATAAATTAAACATTTGTACAGTACTGTATTATATTAAATAACTCTATTATTAAAGAAATGGCTGTAATTGAAGTGAAAGTGGCTGTAGCAGGTGTCGAGCCATTTGGCCAAACCAACAGGAGATTTCAGTTTAATTAAAAACGTTAGATAATAGACAGTTATTGTCCCATAAATAGATAAAAGTGAAGCTTGTTTCAGTTCCACACTGTAACACCACAGAGTGTGAAGACGATCCAGTGAAAGGAGGGCGAATACTTATGCACAGCACTGTAAAGCAGACCTTTGTGCTGATGTGTGTGTGTTTTTCTCCCAGGTATTAGTGCGGTTAAAGTGAACATTCGTCACGCTAACTCCCTGGGCGGAGGCTTCCACTGCTGGACCGCAGACGTCCGGCGCAGAGGAACGCTGCAGTCATACTTCCACTAAACCTGCCAGAAAACCACGCAGTTTACCAGTTATTGAGTTCACATTCACACATCAATGACGATTAATAATATTCTGTCTGCCGTCACGTCCGAAACGACAATTACTTAAAACTCTTTAATCTCATCAATTTAACAACTAAAACTGAAGCTGCAACTGAACTTGGCTCATCTTCATTCTACAAGATTCACTCTGTAACCATGTTAGAGTTTAGACCCGACTGTAACACTTAATAAGTCTTAAGTTTTTTCCTTTTTTATGCATGTTCGAGCTTCGCAGACAACAGAGCCGACACTCAATAACGACTGCATTTCTGGAGTATGGGACTGTGTGAGCTCCAGTTAATTCATTACAATAAACGTTTAATTTTCACGATTAAAAGATCCACAAATCCAGTGTGTAAAAAAACTATAAACTGAAGACTCGGTTGATGTCCAGAGATCAGTGACTCAACCAAATGCGAGAAAATTACTCTTATCAGCATCGGAACTTTACCTCGTTACCATCTTAAAAGAGGACATTTAATTTAATCATTTAATTTCATCGCAAATTGTACGCAGTCCCAAAGGAGTCATGACTAAGGTAGGAATCTCCGCCCTGCCATCCCATAATGCCCAGGGAATGCCCTGCTCTCTGCGTCACCAAGACGACAAACATGGCCAGGAATATAGACGTGTATGCTAAAGTTACTACCTCCTTTTTACAATTACAGAAAATACTTTTCTGTCTTAAACAACGGATTCTAACATGAACTTTTCTACCTTGTCTGTAGTAGGTCATTACACACTCAATTTTATTTTAATAATAAGAACTTAGTAAGGTCCAGAGGAGGACGATCACTGTGGGTCTTGTCTCCCCCTGCTGGTCATCACTTGCAATGTAATGCTTAATCCTCACAGCCAAAATGTAAATATACTTTATGTTAAATTGTTCAATATACATTTTTTTCTTACAATTATTTTCCACCAGCTGTTTTCCATGCTTGTTTCCCATCACCTCTGTATTTGTTAAAGACATGAATAATGAGGTGTCGGTTTAATATCCTGCTGCCCGTGTTGTCATCACCCATAGCAGAGCTGACTCTGTGCTGCTTCGCTGCTCTTAATACAAACTATTATATTCAGGTTCGCAAAAGAATTTACAAGTAAGAGAGGTATGTGACTGTGGGTTGATTTATAAAGAGAAATAAACATAATAATGATGTTGATGTGAAAAAATATTAAAAGCATGTTTGAAATTCTTGTGTGATTGAATTTTAATTGTGTAACATCAAATACAGTGAGAGCTAGACAGAATAATTAGCATATTATAATAGCAGGAGTATCTTACATCTGAATAATAATAATAATAATAATAATAATAATAATAATAATAAAAGATATATGTTTAATAAAAAATTGTGAAATTAACCATGTATATTAGAAGCTACGGGTTTTTCCTGCTTGTCAGCTACAGAACCTTAAATTCACACTAAAATACTACACAGGCCACGCCCACACAAGTCCACAACTGACCCGAGTTGTCACCTCCTAGTTTGAATACAGGGTTAGGCCTCAAACCCCAAACAAGCCACGGCTAACTGCGATCTGATGGAGCAGCCAAAAGCCAGACATTTTGCATTTGTTAGCAGTTTAGTCGAGTCCCTCAGACGTCTGTGACAACTTCTACTTTGAGGGATTTGGAAAGAACACATGCCACATTTAGTTAGAATTCAATGTCTAATCCAATACTGGACTACTTCAGGATCTCATGATGTTCATTCATATAAACACACCAAGTTTTGTAACAATATAATGTTACGTTCACGAGACACAGCTCTTCTTCTTCTTCTTCTTCTTCTTCTTCTTCTTTGGGCCACAGCTTGAAACGTTTCCCACTCGTCATCCAAACGGCTTGGCATCTTTACTGATTTTATTTTCAGAACTTCAAGTCAGGATTTTCTGCAGATAGGATTTATGATCTATTAGGAGGAAGAAGCCAAATCCCCCCCATCATGAGCCCCCCCCCCTCGAAACTTGCATTTTTGCCTATGTGTGAGCTCTCATCACATCAAAGGAAATTAGACTTTAAAGTTTACCTCATAATGTTCATGGACTTGCAAATCAAAATGTCAAATTTGTGTGCTGTGGCTCCCCCTTGTGGAAGTTTGTACTCATGTTCCTCCTAATGCCATCCTGGACATGTGTACCCCAATCTCCTTTTTATGCCTTAAGGTAATTATTAGGTGGTACATTTTGATTGGTTGTTGATGGCTGTGTTTGTTGTTTGGTCCAAATTATATTTTATCCAGTAGTTTGATGTTTCAACTTCCTTAGACAAATGCACATGGATCTGTAAGTATTTTACTTGGAGCGCCCCTGCACACACACGCCCCATCCCTTCCCCTTAGGACTCAGGCAGCGGAATGATTCCAATTCGCCTGATGGTTGCGCTATTAACCTGATGGATGCTATTGAATTAACCATAAAAGCATAAAATTACCTTTAATACCTAAACTTAATTTATATGGTTATTCAATTCAATTTTATATGTACAGTATAGTGCTCTTAACAATGAACTTGTTGCAAAGCAGTTTTACTGGAATAAAACAATCCGTGTATGAATAAACAAAAGTGGGAATTTATAGCTTCAGATCAAATCGTGTATCCATTTGTATCATTTTTTTGCCTCAAGGGTCTGAAGATCATCCATTCGAAATTTCATAACAATCAGATCAATTTTCTAAAAAGAGTTAGAAATTTTACTTGGCCAATTGATTAGAAATATTTAGAAAAAAAGAATTGCCCTTCTTGGTTAATTAGTTCAGTCACTCACGCAGCTTCTATACACCGCTTTATTCTGTGTTCAGGGTTGCGGGGCGGAGCCTATCCCAGTAAACTTAGCGCATGAGGCCGGGTACACAGGCCTGGACAGGGTGCCAATCCATCGCAGGGCACACACTCATACACCACACACACACACACACACACACACACACACACACTATGAGCAATTTAGGAACGGCAATTAGTCTAACCTGCATAATAAAAAAAATTTATAAAGTAAAAATAGTAATAATAATACTACAAGTAAATATAAGGGCTTCACGTAGCATCGCTATTAAGACACCTAAAGGACCAGCAGAAATTATATTAACCCACAAAACAATAACACCATCCTTAAACAGGTTACGTTTCTATTATAATATTTGTGATGGTGTATTGCTGTTCCTTATTCGTGATTTTAGTGATTGTGTTTAACTTTGCTATAACGTAGGTGAGACAGGGGTATTAGTGGGTGAGATAGGGGTATTAGTAGGTGAGAGGGGTATTAGTAGGTGAGATAGGGTTATTAGAAGGTGAGATAGGGGTATTAGTAGGTGAGATAGGGGTATTAGTAGGTGAGACAGGGTTATTAGAAGGTGAGATAGGGGTATTAGTAGGTGAGATAGGGGTATTAGTAGGTGAGAGAGGGGTATTAGTAGGTGTGATAGGGGTATTAGTAGGTGAGAGAGGGGTATTAGTAGGTGAGATAGGGGTATTAGTAGGTGAGAGGGGTATTAGTAGGTGAGATAGGGGTATTAGTAGGTGAGATAGGGGTATTAGTAGGTGAGATAGGGGTATTAGTAGGTGAGATAGGGGTATTAGTAGGTGAGAGGGGTATTAGTAGGTGAGATAGGGGTATTAGTAGGTGAGATAGGGGTATTAGTAGGTGAGAGAGGGGTATTAGTAGGTGTGATAGGGGTATTAGTAGGTGAGATAGGGGTATTAGTAGGTGTGATAGGGGTATTAGTAGGTGTGATAGGGGTATTAGTGGGTGAGATAGCGGTATTAGTGGGTGAGATAGGGGTATTAGTAGGTGAGATAGGGGTATTAGTAGGTGTGATAGGGGTATTAGTGGGTGAGATAGGGGTATTAGTAGGTGTGATAGGGGTATTAGTAGGTGTGATAGGGGTATTAGTGGGTGAGATAGTGGTATTAGGGGGTGAGATAGGGGTATTAGTAGGTGAGATAGGGGTACTAGTAGGTGTGATAGGGGTATTAGTGGGTGAGATAGGGGTATTAGTAGGTGTGATAGGGGTATTAGTAGGTGTGATAGGGGTATTAGTGGGTGAGATAGCGGTATTAGTGGGTGAGATAGCGGTATTAGGGGGTGAGATAGGGGTATTAGTAGGTGAGATAGGGGTATTAGTAGGTGTGATAGGGGTATTAGTGGGTGAGATAGGGGTATTAGTAGGTGTGATAGGGGTATTAGTGGGTGAGATAGCGGTATTAGTGGGTGAGATAGGGGTATTAGTAGGTGAGATAGGGGTATTAGTAGGTGAGATAGGGGTATTAGTAGGTGTGATAGGGGTATTAGTGGGTGAGATAGGGGTATTAGTAGGTGTGATAGGGGTATTAGTGGGTGAGATAGCGGTATTAGTGGGTGAGATAGGGGTATTAGTAGGTGAGATAGGGGTATTAGTAGGTGTGATAGGGGTATTAGCGGGTGAGATAGCGGTATTAGCAGGTGAGATAGGGGTATTAGCAGGTGAGATAGGGGTATTAGTAGGTGAGATAGGGGTATTAGTAGGTGAGAGTGGGGTATTAGTAGGTGAGAGTGGGGTATTAGTAGGTGTGATAGGGGTATTAGTAGGTGTGATAGGGGTATTAGTGGGTGAGATAGCGGTATTAGGGGGTGAGATAGGGGTATTAGTAGGTGAGATAGGGGTATTAGTAGGTGTGATAGGGGTATTAGTGGGTGAGATAGGGGTATTAGTAGGTGTGATAGGGGTATTAGTGGGTGAGATAGCGGTATTAGTGGGTGAGATAGGGGTATTAGTAGGTGAGATAGGGGTATTAGTAGGTGATATAGCGGTATTAGTAGGTGATATAGGGGTATTAGTAGGTGAGAGGGGTATTAGTAGGTGAGATAGGGGTATTAGTAGGTGAGAGGGGTATTAGTGGGTGAGATAGGGGTATTAGTAGGTGAGATAGGGGTATTAGTGGGTGAGATAGGGGTATTAGTAGGTGAGATAGGGGTATTAGTAGGTGAGAGGGGTATTAGTAGGTGTGATAGGGGTATTAGTAGGTGTGATAGGGGTATTAGTGGGTGAGATAGCGGTATTAGGGGGTGAGATAGGGGTATTAGTAGGTGAGATAGGGGTATTAGTAGGTGTGATAGGGGTATTAGTGGGTGAGATAGCGGTATTAGTGGGTGAGATAGGGGTATTAGCAGGTGAGATAGGGGTATTAGTAGGTGAGATAGGGGTATTAGTAGGTGAGATAGGGGTATTAGTAGGTGATATAGCGGTATTAGTAGGTGATATAGGGGTATTAGTAGGTGAGAGGGGTATTAGTAGGTGAGATAGGGGTATTAGTAGGTGAGAGGGGTATTAGTGGGTGAGATAGGGGTATTAGTAGGTGAGATAGGGGTATTAGTGGGTGAGATAGGGGTATTAGTAGGTGAGATAGGGGTATTAGTAGGTGAGAGGGGTATTAGTAGGTGAGAGGGGTATTAGTAGGTGAGATAGGGTTATTAGAAGGTGAGATAGGGGTATTAGTAGGTGTGATAGGGGTATTAGTAGGTGAGATAGGGGTATTAGTAGGTGATATAGGGGTATTAGTAGGTGATATAGGGGTATTAGTAGGTGAGAGGGGTATTAGTGGGTGAGATAGGGGTATTAGTAGGTGAGATAGGGGTATTAGTAGGTGATATAGGGGTATTAGTAGGTGATATAGGGGTATTAGTAGGTGATATAGGGGTATTAGTAGGTGAGATAGGGGTATTAGTAGGTGATATAGGGGTATTAGTAGGTGATATAGGGGTATTAGTAGGTGAGATAGGGGTATTAGTAGGTGAGATAGGGGTATTAGTAGGTGAGAGGGGTATTAGTAGGTGAGATAGGGGTATTAGTAGGTGAGAGAGGGGTATTAGTAGGTGATATAGGGGTATTAGTAGGTGAGAGAGGGGTATTAGTAGGTGAGATAGGGGTATTAGTAGGTGATATAGGGGTATTAGTAGGTGATATAGGGGTATTAGTAGGTGAGAGAGGGGTATTAGTAGGTGAGATAGGGGTATTAGTAGGTGAGATAGGGGTATTAGTAGGTGAGATAGGGGTATTAGTAGGTGAGATAGGGGTATTAGTAGGTGAGATAGGGGTATTAGTAGGTGAGAGAGGGGTATTAGTAGGTGTGAGAGGGGTATTAGTAGGTGAGATAGGGGTATTAGTAGGTGAGAGAGGGGTATTAGTAGGTGAGATAGGGGTATTAGTAGGTGAGAGGGGTATTAGTAGGTGAGATAGGGGTATTAGTAGGTGAGATAGGGGTATTAGTAGGTGAGATAGGGGTATTAGTAGGTGAGATAGGGGTATTAGTAGGTGAGAGGGGTATTAGTAGGTGAGATAGGGGTATTAGTAGGTGAGATAGGGGTATTAGTAGGTGAGATAGGGGTATTAGTAGGTGAGATAGGGGTATTAGTAGGTGAGATAGGGGTATTAGTAGGTGAGAGAGGGGTATTAGTAGGTGATATAGGGGTATTAGTAGGTGAGAGAGGGGTATTAGTAGGTGAGATAGGGGTATTAGTAGGTGAGATACGGGTATTAGTAGGTGAGATAGGGGTATTAGTAGGTGAGATAGGGGTATTAGTAGGTGAGATAGGGGTATTAGTAGGTGAGAGAGGGGTATTAGTAGGTGAGATAGGGGTATTAGTAGGTGAGAGGGGTATTAGTAGGTGAGATAGGGGTATTAGTAGGTGAGATAGGGGTATTAGTAGGTGAGAGGGGTATTAGTAGGTGATATAGGGGTATTAGTAGGTGATATAGGGGTATTAGTAGGTGAGAGAGGGGTATTAGTAGGTGAGAGGGGTATTAGTAGGTGAGATAGGGGTATGTAGGTGAGATAGGGGTATGTAGGTGAGATAGCGGTATTAGGGGGTGAGATAGGGGTATTAGTAGGTGAGATAGGGGTATTAGTAGGTGTGATAGGGGTATTAGTGGGTGAGATAGGGGTATTAGTAGGTGTGATAGGGGTATTAGTGGGTGAGATAGCGGTATTAGTGGGTGAGATAGGGGTATTAGTAGGTGAGATAGGGGTATTAGTAGGTGAGATAGGGGTATTAGTAGGTGTGATAGGGGTATTAGTGGGTGAGATAGGGGTATTAGTAGGTGTGATAGGGGTATTAGTGGGTGAGATAGCGGTATTAGTGGGTGAGATAGGGGTATTAGTAGGTGAGATAGGGGTAATAGTAGGTGTGATAGGGGTATTAGTGGGTGAGATAGCGGTATTAGCGGGTGAGATAGGGGTATTAGCGGGTGAGATAGGGGTATTAGTGGGTGAGATAGGGGTATTAGTAGGTGAGAGTGGGGTATTAGTAGGTGAGAGTGGGGTATTAGTAGGTGTGATAGGGGTATTAGTGGGTGAGATAGCGGTATTAGGGGGTGAGATAGGGGTATTAGTAGGTGAGATAGGGGTATTAGTAGGTGTGATAGGGGTATTAGTGGGTGAGATAGGGGTATTAGTAGGTGTGATAGGGGTATTAGTGGGTGAGATAGCGGTATTAGTGGGTGAGATAGGGGTATTAGTGGGTGAGATAGGGGTATTAGTAGGTGTGATAGGGGTATTAGTGGGTGAGATAGCGGTATTAGCGGGTGAGATAGGGGTATTAGCGGGTGAGATAGGGGTATTAGTAGGTGAGATAGGGGTATTAGTAGGTGAGATAGGGGTATTAGTAGGTGATATAGCGGTATTAGTAGGTGATATAGGGGTATTAGTAGGTGAGAGGGGTATTAGTAGGTGAGATAGGGGTATTAGTAGGTGAGAGGGGTATTAGTGGGTGAGATAGGGGTATTAGTAGGTGAGATAGGGGTATTAGTGGGTGAGATAGGGGTATTAGTAGGTGAGATAGGGGTATTAGTAGGTGAGAGGGGTATTAGTAGGTGAGAGGGGTATTAGTAGGTGAGATAGGGTTATTAGAAGGTGAGATAGGGGTATTAGTAGGTGTGATAGGGGTATTAGTAGGTGAGATAGGGGTATTAGTAGGTGATATAGGGGTATTAGTAGGTGATATAGGGGTATTAGTAGGTGAGAGGGGTATTAGTGGGTGAGATAGGGGTATTAGTAGGTGAGATAGGGGTATTAGTAGGTGATATAGGGGTATTAGTAGGTGATATAGGGGTATTAGTAGGTGAGATAGGGGTATTAGTAGGTGATATAGGGGTATTAGTAGGTGATATAGGGGTATTAGTAGGTGATATAGGGGTATTAGTAGGTGAGATAGGGGTATTAGTAGGTGAGATAGGGGTATTAGTAGGTGAGAGGGGTATTAGTAGGTGAGATAGGGGTATTAGTAGGTGAGAGAGGGGTATTAGTAGGTGATATAGGGGTATTAGTAGGTGAGAGAGGGGTATTAGTAGGTGAGATAGGGGTATTAGTAGGTGATATAGGGGTATTAGTAGGTGATATAGGGGTATTAGTAGGTGAGAGAGGGGTATTAGTAGGTGAGATAGGGGTATTAGTAGGTGAGATAGGGGTATTAGTAGGTGAGATAGGGGTATTAGTAGGTGAGATAGGGGTATTAGTAGGTGAGATAGGGGTATTAGTAGGTGAGATAGGGGTATTAGTAGGTGAGAGAGGGGTATTAGTAGGTGTGAGAGGGGTATTAGTAGGTGAGATAGGGGTATTAGTAGGTGAGAGAGGGGTATTAGTAGGTGAGATAGGGGTATTAGTAGGTGAGAGGGGTATTAGTAGGTGAGATAGGGGTATTAGTAGGTGAGATAGGGGTATTAGTAGGTGAGATAGGGGTATTAGTAGGTGAGATAGGGGTATTAGTAGGTGAGAGGGGTATTAGTAGGTGAGATAGGGGTATTAGTAGGTGAGATAGGGGTATTAGTAGGTGAGATAGGGGTATTAGTAGGTGAGATAGGGGTATTAGTAGGTGAGAGGGGTATTAGTAGGTGAGATAGGGGTATTAGTAGGTGAGAGAGAGGTATTAGTAGGTGATATAGGGGTATTAGTAGGTGAGAGAGGGGTATTAGTAGGTGAGATAGGGGTATTAGTAGGTGAGATAGGGGTATTAGTAGGTGAGATAGGGGTATTAGTAGGTGAGATAGGGGTATTAGTAGGTGAGATAGGGGTATTAGTAGGTGAGATAGGGGTATTAGTAGGTGAGAGGGGTATTAGTAGGTGAGATAGGGGTATTAGTAGGTGAGATAGGGGTATTAGTAGGTGAGAGGGGTATTAGTAGGTGATATAGGGGTATTAGTAGGTGATATAGGGGTATTAGTAGGTGAGAGAGGGGTATTAGTAGGTGAGAGGGGTATTAGTAGGTGAGATAGGGGTATGTAGGTGAGATGGGGTATGTAGGTGAGATAGCGGTATTAGGGGGTGAGATAGGGGTATTAGTAGGTGAGATAGGGGTATTAGTAGGTGTGATAGGGGTATTAGTGGGTGAGATAGGGGTATTAGTAGGTGTGATAGGGGTATTAGTGGGTGAGATAGCGGTATTAGTGGGTGAGATAGGGGTATTAGTAGGTGAGATAGGGGTATTAGTAGGTGAGATAGGGGTATTAGTAGGTGTGATAGGGGTATTAGTGGGTGAGATAGGGGTATTAGTAGGTGTGATAGGGGTATTAGTGGGTGAGATAGCGGTATTAGTGGGTGAGATAGGGGTATTAGTAGGTGAGATAGGGGTATTAGTAGGTGTGATAGGGGTATTAGTGGGTGAGATAGGGGTATTAGCGGGTGAGATAGGGGTATTAGTAGGTGAGATAGGGGTATTAGTAGGTGAGATAGGGGTATTAGTAGGTGAGAGTGGGGTATTAGTAGGTGAGAGTGGGGTATTAGTAGGTGTGATAGGGGTATTAGTAGGTGTGATAGGGGTATTAGTGGGTGAGATAGCGGTATTAGGGGGTGAGATAGGGGTATTAGTAGGTGAGATAGGGGTATTAGTAGGTGTGATAGGGGTATTAGTGGGTGAGATAGGGGTATTAGTAGGTGTGATAGGGGTATTAGTGGGTGAGATAGCGGTATTAGTGGGTGAGATAGGGGTATTAGTAGGTGAGATAGGGGTATTAGTAGGTGTGATAGGGGTATTAGTGGGTGAGATAGCGGTATTAGCGGGTGAGATAGGGGTATTAGCAGGTGAGATAGGGGTATTAGTAGGTGAGATAGGGGTATTAGTAGGTGAGATAGGGGTATTAGTAGGTGATATAGCGGTATTAGTAGGTGATATAGGGGTATTAGTAGGTGAGAGGGGTATTAGTAGGTGAGATAGGGGTATTAGTAGGTGAGAGGGGTATTAGTGGGTGAGATAGGGGTATTAGTAGGTGAGATAGGGGTATTAGTGGGTGAGATAGGGGTATTAGTAGGTGAGATAGGGGTATTAGTAGGTGAGAGGGGTATTAGTAGGTGAGAGGGGTATTAGTAGGTGAGATAGGGTTATTAGAAGGTGAGATAGGGGTATTAGTAGGTGTGATAGGGGTATTAGTAGGTGAGATAGGGGTATTAGTAGGTGATATAGGGGTATTAGTAGGTGATATAGGGGTATTAGTAGGTGAGAGGGGTATTAGTGGGTGAGATAGGGGTATTAGTAGGTGAGATAGGGGTATTAGTAGGTGATATAGGGGTATTAGTAGGTGATATAGGGGTATTAGTAGGTGATATAGGGGTATTAGTAGGTGAGATAGGGGTATTAGTAGGTGATATAGGGGTATTAGTAGGTGATATAGGGGTATTAGTAGGTGATATAGGGGTATTAGTAGGTGAGATAGGGGTATTAGTAGGTGAGATAGGGGTATTAGTAGGTGAGAGGGGTATTAGTAGGTGAGATAGGGGTATTAGTAGGTGAGAGAGGGGTATTAGTAGGTGATATAGGGGTATTAGTAGGTGAGAGAGGGGTATTAGTAGGTGAGATAGGGGTATTAGTAGGTGATATAGGGGTATTAGTAGGTGATATAGGGGTATTAGTAGGTGAGAGAGGGGTATTAGTAGGTGAGATAGGGGTATTAGTAGGTGAGATAGGGGTATTAGTAGGTGAGATAGGGGTATTAGTAGGTGAGATAGGGGTATTAGTAGGTGAGATAGGGGTATTAGTAGGTGAGATAGGGGTATTAGTAGGTGAGATAGGGGTATTAGTAGGTGAGAGAGGGGTATTAGTAGGTGTGAGAGGGGTATTAGTAGGTGAGATAGGGGTATTAGTAGGTGAGAGAGGGGTATTAGTAGGTGAGATAGGGGTATTAGTAGGTGAGAGGGGTATTAGTAGGTGAGATAGGGGTATTAGTAGGTGAGATAGGGGTATTAGTAGGTGAGAGGGGTATTAGTAGGTGATATAGGGGTATTAGTAGGTGATATAGGGGTATTAGTAGGTGAGAGAGGGGTATTAGTAGGTGAGAGGGGTATTAGTAGGTGAGATAGGGGTATGTAGGTGAGATAGGGGTATGTAGGTGAGATAGCGGTATTAGGGGGTGAGATAGGGGTATTAGTAGGTGAGATAGGGGTATTAGTAGGTGTGATAGGGGTATTAGTGGGTGAGATAGGGGTATTAGTAGGTGTGATAGGGGTATTAGTGGGTGAGATAGCGGTATTAGTGGGTGAGATAGGGGTATTAGTAGGTGAGATAGGGGTATTAGTAGGTGAGATAGGGGTATTAGTAGGTGTGATAGGGGTATTAGTGGGTGAGATAGGGGTATTAGTAGGTGTGATAGGGGTATTAGTGGGTGAGATAGCGGTATTAGTGGGTGAGATAGGGGTATTAGTAGGTGAGATAGGGGTATTAGTAGGTGAGATAGGGGTATTAGTAGGTGAGATAGCGGTATTAGTGGGTGAGATAGGGGTATTAGTAGGTGAGATAGGGGTATTAGTAGGTGAGAGGGGTATTAGTAGGTGAGATAGGGGTATTAGTAGGTGAGATAGGGGTATTAGTAGGTGAGATAGGGGTATTAGTAGGTGAGAGGGGTATTAGTAGGTGAGATAGGGGTATTAGTAGGTGAGATAGGGGTATTAGTAGGTGAGATAGGGGTATTAGTAGGTGAGAGGGGTATTAGTAGGTGAGATAGGGGTATTAGTAGGTGAGAGAGGGGTATTAGTAGGTGATATAGGGGTATTAGTAGGTGAGAGAGGGGTATTAGTAGGTGAGATAGGGGTATTAGTAGGTGAGATAGGGGTATTAGTAGGTGAGATAGGGGTATTAGTAGGTGAGATAGGGGTATTAGTAGGTGAGATAGGGGTATTAGTAGGTGAGAGAGGGGTATTAGTAGGTGAGATAGGGGTATTAGTAGGTGAGAGGGGTATTAGTAGGTGAGATAGGGGTATTAGTAGGTGAGATAGGGGTATTAGTAGGTGAGAGGGGTATTAGTAGGTGATATAGGGGTATTAGTAGGTGATATAGGGGTATTAGTAGGTGAGAGAGGGGTATTAGTAGGTGAGAGGGGTATTAGTAGGTGAGATAGGGGTATGTAGGTGAGATAGGGGTATTAGTAGGTGAGATAGGGGTATTAGTAGGTGAGATAGGGGTATTAGTAGGTGAGATAGGGGTATTAGTTGGTGAGATAGGGGTATTAGTAGGTGAGATAGGGGTATTAGTAGGTGAGAGGGGTATTAGTAGGTGAGAGAGGGGTATTAGTAGATGAGATGGGGGTATTAATAGGCAACAGATTATGAGCCAAACTTGTCTGAGTGATGATGGTAGAATAATTATAAAGGTCTCGACTAAAACAACATGCATGAGGAACCACAAAGGAGTTTTCACTTTCTGCAACAGAAAAGTACTCGAACGAGTTACTGTTATCAGACAGTAACGCTGGAATGTGGCTGATTACAGACAGTAATTTTATAATGTAATTAGTTACTATAAAAAGTAACGTTCCCCAACACTGAACTTTATATTATGACGCACTTAAAATAATTACTTTTCTGCACTGTGCATCGCTCTCTCTCTCTCTCTCTGTCTCTCTCTCTCCCTCTCTCTGTGAGTGAATGAGCCACGAGGCAACTATTATTATCATTGTTTATTATTATATTTGTATTTTATTTATTATTATTATTTATTTATTTTTAGTTCATTCAAATAAAAATTAATTTAAATCTCTTAATAGTATGAGTGTGTCAGTAGAGTCAGTAACGGAACTGCTGGTACACAATTCACATCTATATCACACACCTTTTTTTTAATCTATACGAATACTACTATGACAATTAATGTGTGTGTTTGTGTATTTATGTGTATTTTTAAGTCTGGCAAACTTAATTCAAGGCTTTTACAGCGGCACCTCAGCATACAGGTGTATTTTTTCTTGCATATGAAGCATTTTCTGTCTGGCTTGCTTGCTGTGTGTGTGTGTGTGTGTGTGTGTGTGTGTGTGTGTGCAAAAGCTTCCCAATATTAAGGTTAAGTGAGATTTAATGTCTATTTATTCCATTTTTTACATCATTAACCTGTCTTTTCTAAATGTTTTAATTGGTTTTATCTGCAATAATATGATTATAGTGTTGGAAATGTGTAATATTTTTGAGTGGCTGGGACGGATGATCTGCATTTCACCTTAAGAACTCGCCTCCAGAACGGATTCAGTTTGCATGCTGAGGCACCGCTGTATTTGTCTCCAATGATCCTTTCTTTTTCTTACTTAATTTATAATTTATATCATTTTTAATATTACTATTAATCACTGTACTGTACTTATACTTCACGCTCAACATAAAAGCTCTTATGATCAGGAACCGCTCGAGGAGCCTCCTATCTCCTTATGGTTCCACCTTGTAAGTGTCTTTAAAGAGTTAATACATCTTTGAAAAAGACAGACTTAGATCGGTTTCCAGGTCACGGGCTGAAGGATCGAGGAATTACAGAGACATCAATTAGAGAACAGGGAGAGGTTGTGCCCAGGGAACTGGGTTACTAGAAAACACTGGAACTTTAAGAACTTGGAAAAATAGTGAATTAGGAGAGATTAATAAATAAAACAATTATGGATGTAGAAGGTATTAGAATTAGGAAGCAAGTGTCCCTGAAAAAGAGTCAGCTTGGAAGTTAGAAGCTAGAAAATTCTTAAACTTAGAGCATTTTTTCTGAAAGTGAAGAAAAGAACTGTATTAGTGCGATTGTATGGGTGTGGCTAGAAACAGCGCTGATCACCGATTGGTTGAATTCAGTGATACCAGAATCATCCTGATTAATGTCTCAGACAGAACTGCTCACTTCTCATATTTAACAAACTGGATTTTCATGAACACCGTATTTCTCTTGTAAAAGCATGTTTGTACACACTTAAATAAATGAGAATCTTTCTATTATCAATTTGGTTTCCACTAAAGATTAAAGTAATGGCACCCTGCTGTTTAAGTTTACTCATCGCCATCACTCCACACTCGCTCTGTGCTGAGGGAGACAGAACCAATGTCCAGCAGGGTTTAACTTATTGAGCCTAACACTAGTCAACTTATCATAACCTCTGGAGAAACTCCTCCTACTTTCAAGAGTAATGTTATATGATGGGAAACAGACACAGTGAAGAAACAAAAAGCACCAATAAAACTCAGGACGCCGGAGAGAAACTGTAATTAGGAAATTAGGGAAGTACGAGGGACTGGAACGAGGAGACGTTAGAAACTTTAATAACTAAGAATAAAAATGGGAATGTACAGTAAAGCACAGTGACAAGGTCTGGGCAAGTAGGGGAACTCCAGGAAGTCAGAAACAGGAAGTCAGAGTTACGTTGTAGATTTGTCTTTATTGGACATCGACACTGTAAGGCTTCACATGAGGTTTGTACATGTGGCAGAATGTTTTATAAAAATCTCTCTTGTGTCAATTACAAACGAATGCGAATCACTGGAGGAGTCATTTATGAACATTCGTGAATCCCAGGAGTCATGGAGAAATATATCACTCTGCAGCTTTGAACCAGCTATAAATGTTCGCATGACGAATGATGCTTGAATTTAGAGTCTGAGGGGAAATTGTTTACAGCTGTAGGTTGAATCACTTGTGTCGCGGCTAACACCCATATTTGTGTTTCTATAGTAACGTATCAACTTACAACTTGTTGTGGCTGATTTCTTTGGTAGTTAAACTGTACTAAGGTGCTCAGTAGCTACAGAAGTGTAAGGAATTAAAGATAAAAAACAAAGCAATAGTGTTTAATCACATGAGTAGCATGGCGGACCTGTGTCTGGAGCTGGAAGCTCACGGCGACATTAATGCTATAACACTTTACTAACACACTGCATGTGGGGCTTTACTTTCATTCTTCACCCATTTTGTGAGCAAAATATTTCTTTTTGTTTTGCTGGACGAGCTCAGGGTTTCACCCAATACTTATAGATCAATGAACAACATGTGGGTCATGTGCTGATAAAGTTACTAGTTGTAATTCCTAGGCCTCTGCGTCCCCACTAGCATGTGCCAAGTCAGTCATGTTGCTCGTAGTTTGTCTCCAGTACGGTCATCACTTGTGGGCGTGGCCTATACAGTGTTTTTATGATCAGTTGTCGTAAGAATAACTATTTAACCACAATGTGTTTTGAATGTTATGTGCTTAGCTTTGTAGTAGCTTCCTTCTTAAATTAGCCAAGCAAGCTAGCTGTGCTAACTACACACACTCACTGCTACTTTAAACTGTTTTACTTGTCCTTACAGACAGTTTATGATAAAACCCTCCAGGTTTCCTGGTAAACAGGAACTAACCACAGGTAAGAATTTCGGTTGTGAGTGAGGAACCAAAGGAACATCACAGCCGCAGTCATGTGGATTTCCGACACGGATCATCTAGTAATTTACATAAACGTGTTAAAATCTTCTTGCTGCATGAATTAGACGGTAAATAATCTCATGTCGCTTCATCACCAGGTGGTTATAATATCAAGGCTGTAGAAATCAAACCAGATCGTGTCGCTGTGTGGGCGTGGCCTTTAATAAACCCACCCCGCTCCGGACCCCAGTGCGTCCATCATGTGACCTGTGGGAGTGTCTATCAACGTAGTGAACAAAACCCTGTCGTCTTTAATCTTTTCTCCGTGCTGTAGTGAGACTCGGCACAGGTTTAACCAAACAGAGGAAGAAAGGAGAAGACGGGGAACGCCTTCCCAGGAGCAGCGCAGTCACCCGTCTCATTGTGTGTCTCATTGTGTATCAGTCTTAAAACTACACAAAAACACACTTACACAACTTTCATTCAGAGGCATTCAGCAGACGCTTTTATCTAAATCCACTTAGTCCTGAGGCTGAATCCAATCCAGACGTAGCGCTGAGCACCCGAGGCCTAAGAGCCGTAATATATAATAACGCTAATTACTGAAGCATTGCTCAGGAGCCCGGCTCACACTCCTGGGACTTAAACTCTGCTCCTTTCATCAGGAAAATCTTTTCCAGACTTTTTTGTGGGGGCGTTTTTAAAGATATATTAAAATAAAAACAAATGTCAAAAGCCAGAGATGGAGAACCTTACTGATGTCATTCAGTGCATTTTTATTCTTTGTTTTTTTTCCACCAAAACTTTTTTCTGAGACCTAAACCTCTCCACATTCGTAGAAAATTGAAGATGATGATGGATCAGTAAAAACATGCTTATTGTCTGATGTTTCCCTTTTCAGTTTTGGGGTAGAAATGAGAGTCTACGGTACACTGTGCAAAAGTCTTCCACCCCCTGTGTTTCACTCCTCGTCTAGACCGCTTTATCCTGTGTTCAGGGTCGCGGGGGGTCTGAAGCCTATCATAGGAGACTTAGGGCACAAGAGTTCCAATCCATCACAAGGCACACACACATACACACACACTATGGGCAAATTTGTAAATGCCAATTAGCCTAATCTGCAGGTCTTTGGACTGTGAGAGGAAACTGGAGCACTCGGAGGAAACCCACCAAGCACAGAGAGAACATGCAAACTCCATACACACAGAGACGGGAATCGAGCCTGAGTGGGACTCGAACCCGGACCCTGGAGGTGCAAGGCGACGGTGCTAACCACTACACCACCATAGCACTTTATGACTTTATTAATGAGTCAAGTACAAAAACACTGCTGATTTTCAAACATTAGTATTCCAAAAGGCAGCACGTTATATAAATCTTTTAGACAAAAAAAATAAACTATATGGAAGCTGCTGGGTTTTGCTGAAAAGAAGCAGGTGCGACAGTCTGAGTCCTGGATCCTGAAATCTGCAGGATGTCGAGTAAAACTTAGAAGTTAATTTCCTTATTAAACGGCATGATTTGTACCATATAAAATAGAAATTAAAATATTTCTTGTTTGACTTTCGTCACGTGACATTGGGTGACTAGAAAACCGTTTATGTAATAAATAGCAAATAAATAGAATTCTATTTATTATGTATACAGGTTTTTTTTCCATGTGCCTAAAACTTTTATACTGTATTGTACATTATAGTATTTATCTTAATTATTACAGGATTTAATTTTACTGTATGTTAATTAGTATGTTGTTTTTTTAGAAAGGTCATCCTTTCTAGTAATATTAAACTTGTGTGTGTGTGTGTGTGTGTGTGTGTGTGTGCAACTCTTTTTCTAAAATATATAGTTTTAGCATGCACACTATACAATCTTATTCCATATAATTTTCCAAATCATAAACTTATAAAATTATAGATGGAGTGTTTACTTTTTAAAAAATACAAAACATGTAAACAATAACAGTTATTAAATTAAATAAATAACAAAATATATACAGTGGAACCTCGGATTACGAGCATAATTGGTTCCGGAAGCGGCTCGTATTCCAAAACACTCGTAAACCAAATTTTATTTTCCCATAAGAAATAATGGAAACTCAAATTATTCGTTCCACAGCCCAAAAAAATAAATATATAAAAATAATTAACGCAAAAAACAAATTAATCTGCACTTTACCTTTAAAATAACATAAAAATAAATCCCAACAGGTAAGTGTTTCCGTTTGTGCACGCAGGCGCTCTGTGTGTGTAAAATGTTCGTGCACACACACACACACATATTAATGGAGAGACCGTTTTTAAGACCGTTTAAAAATTAGCAAGGAACATCGCTAGTCACACTCGCATGAGCGCATACTAACGGAATCACTGCTGTGAAGTAAAACAACAACAACAACAAAAAACAAATTAATCAGCTCCTCACCTTTGAAAACAATCGTGACAGAGAAGAGTTTCTGTGTGTTTGTTTGGAAACCTGAGTGAAGGGGAGCTGTAAACGTGAGCGAGAGTGTGTGTGTGTGTGTGTGTGGTTAAGGTTGTGGGTTACTGATCGGAAGATCGGTGGTTCGAACCCCAGCATCGCCAAGTTGCCACTGTTGAGCCCTTGAGCAAGGCCCTTAACCCTATCTGCTCCAGGGGCGCTGTAAGCTGGCTGACCCTGCACTCTGACCCCAGTTTCCTAATTGGGATATGCGAAGGAGAAATTTCACTGTGCTGTAAAAAGTACATGTGACAAATAATTGAATATTCTTCTTTTGTTGTTGTTTTACTTTACAGCAGTGATTCCGTTAGTATGCGCTCACGCGAGTGTGATTAGTGATGTTCCTTGCTAATTTTTAAACAGGTTTAAATACGGTCTCTCCGTTACAGCGCATGTGTGTGTGTATTCACCCAGCAGGGGAGATGATTACCTACAATTCCGCAGCGCAAGAGAGAGAAAAACAGCTGGCTCAGTTGTGATCACGTGACGCTCGGCGTCAAAACAAGAAGCGCATGCTTGATACAGGATACTCGGTGCTCGTGAACCAAGACAACGCTCATTTTTCAAGTCAAAATTTATTAAAAATCTTTGCTTGTCTTGCGAAACACTTGTAAACCGCGTTATCCGAGGTTCCACTGTATTAAAAATTATATATATATATATATATATATATATATATATATATATATTGTTGTTATTTATTTAATCCGAGGTTCCACTGTATTAAAAATTATATATATTGTTGTTATTTATTTAATCCGAGGTTCCACTGTATTAAAAAATTATACAGTATATTGTTGTTATTTATTTAATCCGAGGTTCCACTGTATTATAAAATATATATATATATATATATATATATATATATATATATATATATATATATAAATATAAAATTATATATACATATTGTTGTTATTTATTTAATCCGATGTTCCACTGTATTATAAAATTATATAAAATTATATATATATATATATATATATATTGTTGTTATTTATTTAATCCGATGTTCCATTGTATTATAAACGTGTGTGTGTGTGTGTAGATGTGTGTGTGTGTACAGTATGTGTAGATGTGTGTGTGTGTGTGTATGTGTAGATGTGTGTGTGTGTACAGTATGTGTAGATGTGTGTGTGTGTAGATGTGTGTGTGTACAGTATGTGTAGATGTGTGTGTGTGTAGATGTGTGTGTGTGTGTAGATGTGTGTGTGTGTGTATGTGTAGATGTGTGTGTATGTGTAGATGTGTGTGTGTATGTGTAGATGTGTGTGTGAGCGTGTGTAGATGTGTGTGTGTGTATGTGTAGATGTGTGTGTGTATGTGTAGATGTGTGTATGTGTAGATGTGTGTGTGTGTATGTGTAGATGTGTGTGCGTGTGTATGTGTAGATGTGTGTGTGTATGTGTAGATGTGTGTGTGTGTACAGTATGTGTAGATGTGTGTGTGTATGTGTAGATGTGTGTGTGTGTACAGTATGTGTAGATGTGTGTGTGTACAGTATGTGTAGATGTGTGTGTGTGTGTATGTGTAGATGTGTGTGTATGTGTAGATGTGTGTGTGTGTACAGTATGTGTAGATGTGTGTGTGTGTGTGTGTATGTGTAGATGTGTGTGTGAGCGTGTGTAGATGTGTGTGTGTGTGTATGTGTAGATGTGTGTGTGTGTACAGTATGTGTAGATGTGTGTGTGTAGATGTGTGTGTGTGTGTGTGTATGTGTAGATGTGTGTGTGAGCGTGTGTAGATGTGTGTGTGTGTGTATGTGTAGATGTGTGTGTATGTGTAGATGTGTGTGTATGTGTAGATGTGTGTGTGTGTACAGTATGTGTAGATGTGTGTGTGTAGATGTGTGTGTGTGTATGTGTAGATGTGTGTGTGAGCGTGTGTAGATGTGTGTGTGTGTGTGTATGTGTAGATGTGTGTACAGTATGTGTAGATGTGTGTGTGTGTATGTGTAGATGTGTGTGTGAGCGTGTGTAGATGTGTGTGTGTGTGTGTGTATGTGTAGATGTGTGTACAGTATGTGTAGATGTGTGTGTGTGTGTGTAGATGTGTGTGTGTACAGTATGTGTAGATGTGTGTGTGTATGTGTAGATGTGTGTGTGTGTATGTGTACAGTATGTGTAGATGTGTGTGTGTGTGTAGATGTGTGTATGTGTGTGTGTATATGTGTGTATGTGTGTGTGTATATGTGTGTATGTGTGTGTGTAGATGTGTGTGTGTACAGTATGTGTAGATGTGTGTGTGTATGTGTAGATGTGTGTGTGTGTATGTGTACAGTATGTGTAGATGTGTGTATGTGTGTGTGTATATGTGTGTGTAGATGTGTGTATGTGTGTGTGTAGATGTGTGTGTGTACAGTATGTGTAGATGTGTGTGTATGTGTAGATGTGTGTGCGTGTATGTGTAGATGTGTGTGTGTGTGTGTACAGTATGTGTAGATGTGTGTGTGTGTGTGTAGATGTGTGTGTGTACAGTATGTGTAGATGTGTGTGTGTGTGTGTAGATGTGTGTGTGTACAGTATGTGTAGATGTGTGTGTGTGTATGTGTAGATGTGTGTGTGTATGTGTAGATGTGTGTGTGTGTATGTGTACAGTATGTGTAGATGTGTGTGTGTGTGTAGATGTGTGTATGTGTGTGTGTATATGTGTGTATGTGTGTGTGTATATGTGTGTATGTGTGTGTGTAGATGTGTGTGTGTACAGTATGTGTAGATGTGTGTGTGTATGTGTGTGTGTAGATGTGTGTGTGTACAGTATGTGTAGATGTGTGTGTGTATGTGTAGATGTGTGTGTGTGTATGTGTACAGTATGTGTAGATGTGTGTATGTGTGTATGTGTGTGTGTATATGTGTGTGTGTAGATGTGTGTGTGTACAGTATGTGTAGATGTGTGTGTGTATGTGTAGATGTGTGTGTGTGTATGTGTACAGTATGTGTAGATGTGTGTGTGTGTGTAGATGTGTGTGTGTATATGTGTGTATGTGTGTGTGTATATGTGTGTATGTGTGTGTGTAGATGTGTGTGTGTACAGTATGTGTAGATGTGTGTGTATGTGTAGATGTGTGTGTGTGTGTGTACAGTATGTGTAGATGTGTGTGTGTGTGTGTGTGTGTGTAGATGTGTGTGTGTACAGTATGTGTAGATGTGTGTGTGTGTATGTGTAGATGTGTGTGTGTGTACAGTATGTATAGATGTGTGTGTGTGCGTGTGTGTGTATGTGTAGATGTGTGTGTGTGTGTGTGTAGATGTGTGTGTGTGTGTGTAGATGTGTGTGTGGATGTTCCTCTGATGTGAAGGGACGTTAATCGGTCATCAACAGCAACCGCACGAAGAGCAGAACGAATAAATCCGCGTTTGATGATCAGATCAAAGGCGCAGGAGCCGCGTTTTCGAAGGTGCCGCCGCCGCGCGCGCTCCTCCCCGGCCGGGTGCGCGCGCCGCTGGTTGGCCGCGCGCGCCTGATTTGCATTGACGTCAGTAGAGGCTGTAGGTCAATCCTCGCGCGTGCTTTTATTGGATCTGCTGCTGTCAAGCAGCGCTGAGGACCGAGAGAGAGACACACACACACACATATAATACACACACACATAATACACACACACACCGAGAGAGAGAGCGAATGAACGAGCAGGAGGAGAAACACACACACACACACACACACTCCGCTGTTACCGCCGCCGCCGCCGCCGCTCCGGGTCCGAGTCCGGGAAGTCGCAGATCGACGCTGTGTGTCTCCGTGTTCCTGTGTGTGTGTGTGTGTGTGTGATCGCTGCGCGCGGATCCTGAGCGCGTTACCCGCAGACACCCTGACAGGCTGTGTGTGTGTGTGTGTGTGTGGAGGAGAACAGGGCCGTGTGATCCTCTACACCTCTCTGGATTATTACTGTCTCTGTCTCTCTGTGTGTGTGTGTGTGTGTGTGTGTGATGCGCGCGCTCCCGGTGTCGGTGTGAGAGAGGAGCAGAGGATCCATCCGCCGCACTACAGACCCGGGATCTGTCTGTCTCTCTGTCTCTCTGTCTGTCTGTCTGTCTACTGCTGAAGCCACAGGATCTCATTCTCTCTCCAGATTTCAGGGTGGAGTAAACAACAACAACAACAACAACAATAAACACACCAAGGCCAAACATGGACCAAACTCCGGCCTGGGACTAACTACACCACTACTCCACCTCTACCTTCTTGTTCTTCTCTTCTTCCCCCTTTTGGATAAACATCAGCCCGAGACGGACTGACCGAGTGCTGAGGGACAGAATGATGATAACGAGGATGAGGATGAGGATAGTGGTGATGAGGATGGTGATGAGTGAAGAGGGTTCAATCTAAAATGGAGCTCCATGGAGTTTGAGCGCGAGAGGAAATCTATTTCCTGGTCAGGGGGGCGGGGGGGAGGAGGAAGATAGACAATTATCATTATTGTTATTGTTCTTATTATTAGTTTCATCCTCTACTCTTATTATTATTATTATTATTGTTGTTGTTGTTGTTGTGTTGCTAGTGTTAATATTATTAATGCATACAAACAGGGAAATAAAGGACAGAAAGAGAAGGAGAAGAAGAAGAAGGTAATCAAGCAGAGAACATAATGTTCCTGGCTTGGTGTGGAGAACTTATGTGGAGTATCTAAAGAACCTTCCAGGTGGATGAACAAGTGACCAGGTTTAAAAAAAAAAATAAAAAAAAAAGAAGAAGAACTCAAATGAGTAGAACTAGAAAACTCATCATGTGGGGTTCAGTTTGTGGAACATTGTAGAGGATCTAAAGGGCCTTCTTAGTGGACTTAAGGAAAAAAACCCACGTGGAGAACAGAACTGTACTCGCATCAAAGGGAAGGAAAAAATAAGATCAAATATCAAGAGAATGTATCTGGGTTTGGACTGGAGGAACTGAGGAGATCACAAATCTGCCTCGGGAATCCAGGAGACCTTGCTCGAGAACGTAACATCCCTGGTCTGGTTTGGTTTCGAAAAGTTGTTTTGCTCTGGACCTAAGGAGGGAATGTAACGGGTCTGGACAGAGAAAGGAGACGTGGAGATAAAGAAAGACCTAGCTAGGCGTCCTGAAGAAGAAGAAGGAGGAGGAGAAGCGCGAGTGAAGCATGGGCTGTGCTTCCAGCATCCATATCTCGGATCGGGTGGTGTATCACAGTGGAAAAGAGTCCGAGGACTGCCCCCCACACTCCCCCCCGCAGGGCAACAACACCCAGAACTGCCCCATCAAGGCCTCTGATTACAAGGTGACACACACACACACACACACCATACAATCAGACTGTGTGCTGAGATTACATTCTTGATGGTTTATCATGGATCTTATGTCATTACTGACCTCCATGTTGTTGTTGTTTTTTTTTTTCTTTACTCACCCATGGAATTATGGGATTGCCTTCTGTCAGAAGGACACATGCCACTTTATCTGCCCTACTTAGGCAGCCTCCTCCTGCAGGGGTCCACAAGTGTGTGAGAAACATGGAGGACAGAGCAGAGCCGATCGTGAAAATATCACTAAATGTTAGGCCATTAGTGCAATATGAGAATGAACCCTATGTGTGTGTGTGTGTGTGTGTGTGTGTGTGAGAGAGAGAGAGAGAGAGAGAGAGAGAGAGAGTGTGTACAACTGAGGGTTCCTTGAATCCTGGAGTCGACATACACACATGAAATAGACCCTCTGCTGACATTAAACACATTCACATTCAGCCTGCATGCGCCACACACACACACACACACACACACACACACACACACACACACACACACACACACACGGAGAAGGTCAGGAACATGTCTTCTGCTTGTATAAAGTGTTTGAATTCTTTATTTTTGTTTTTAATCTACATATTCTCCTAATTTAATTCATTTCTAAGCCCCGCCCACTTTCTGCATCATGGTGTAAAATCTGCGATTCTTCAAAACATCTAAAATACTAAAATGTTTAAGGATTTAGAATGAAAAAAAATAACAGTTTACACATAAATGGTGTAACAAATTCTTCTGTGCTACATTTAACCTGAAAAATATTCAACATCATGTCTCTCTCACACACACAAACACACACACATATGTACACACACACATACGTACACACACACACACAAACACACACATACGTACACACACATACGTACACACACACACATGGGATAAAATGAGGGAGGGTTGTGTGATTCAAGGCCGTCGGCACACACTCGTCCTGCTAGGCTGCGTATCTGATGACCAAAAGATTCATTTAAAAAATAGCACACACACACACACACACACACACACACGTCTGAAAAATGTTGTTTTATAACAAGTGAGCATTCAAAAAATGTCCAACATTTTAAAACGTGCGTTTCTCCGTGTATTTTAGTTCCATTACATATGACCAGTCACATGACCCAGGGGTTCCCATGTAGCGTCGTCTAACGCAGGGTGCCAATATTTTTAGCAATTAAATATATTAATATACCAATGAAAATATAAACTCTGTATGGATAAGCTGTTGCTATGGAAACGATTAAGTGTTACAGTGATGCAGCCATAGAGAATTAATCAACACCTTCTGACCAATCAGAGCACAGAATCCAGCACTTCTGGTGGAGGGAAAACAAAAGCAGGCGAAGTGGTCCGAACACTTGTGGAACCGATGTGGGAGTGGCTTATGTTTGCAAATGGTTAGCTAACGTATTGTTCAGTGCCGATGAGAGTCGGGTAGTTAGCGAGTTAAATAAGCAGCTAGTTTAGAGGTCACACTGATGTACTGATGTAACCTTTTGTCTAATTACTGCACACGGAAACCACTGACGTCACAAGTGTGCATGCGGTGTGTGTAGTGTACACGCGAGTAATCCGAGCTAACTTGAGTCGGCTAATTGAAGTTTCTGAGCTTTGATCTGCGTGATAAAAGGTTTTCAATCTTTGAAGCACCATGCATGATTGTCATTGCTAATGATGGAGAGTTTGCTAATAGTAATAACCGTCGTACGTGTTCTGATAACGAGGTTCGACAGCACTCACGTCGAGTCGTTGTGTCCACGGTGAAGAATCAGCTCCTGATTTACAAAGACTTGAAGAAGATCTCTCAAAGCTAGTCCATCAAAGCGCTAACGAAGCACCAACGTTTTACTACGGGAACGTGTAGCTAGTCAAATATTTATGCTAGCACTGAATGCTGAGATACACGGACGAGACTCGCCAGTGACGGGGAACCATCATCTTTACATTTAGGCATTTAGCAGATGTTCTTATCCAGAGCGACTTACATTTTTATCTCATTACACATCTGAGCAGTTGAGGGTTAAGTTGAGGTTCAGGGGCCCAACAGTGGCAACGTGGTGGTTGTGGGGTTTGAACCTGAGACCTTCCGAACCGCAGTCCAAAGCCGTAACCACTGAGATACACCTGGCCCCATCACTAAATGTTCATTGCTGTAAGAGGAATTCTGATTGGATTAGCGCTGAATTATAAACTGTAGAACTGGTAGTTGTGTAAAACTGACTGTTGATGAAACTCTGGAATATTTTTCATAACTAAATAGGCTTCACCAATCAGCAGTTTAGTATAAAAGGCTCCGCCCCCACCAGTGATTAGAAGTCCATGAATGGGACATGATGTGTGTTGAAGCAGTCTAAAGAAACAGGCAGTATGAGATCCGTCTTTTGGTTTATTTAGCCTCGCTAAGAGACAGTAAAGCGCTGAAGAGTGATGTTGTGGTGTTCAGGTGGGTTACACGTGTGTGATTGTGATACTGGACCTGAAGGTGCTTCAGCTGTGGGATAAGAAGCATCTTGTATCTGGGCAGAAGCTTCAGGATCTCTGGGTCAGGGTTTCTGTTCTGGATTTCACATGAGAAAGGAAAGCAACATTTCAGTATCACCGCACGATGAAACTCTGAGTCACTCTGTGATGAGCAAGTGGGAAATAAAAATCACATTTCCTGGTTTGTGACTGGCCCCAGTGATGTCAGTCAAATACCACTTCCTGTGAAAGTGGGTGGGACTAAAAGTTACATCTCTTGAATGATTTGTCTGGATAATGATCGTGTCAGCTACTGAAGTTCTAGTAACCTGGATTCTAACTATTATTTAAGAACAACCACCAATAAAGAGCTCGTAGGCGGGGCTTACTGTGGCACGGTTTGTAGAGATGTAGAGAAACTTTATTTTGTAGCTTTTAGCTTATGTGGCTGTGGAATTTTTGTAATGTGCAGGTGCATGATACAAATAGAAAAAAACACAAGGGTGTTAACAATCTTCACCTCAGTACCTCACATCAACACACACACACACACACACACACACACACACACACACACACACACACACGTAAAATACATAATTCATTACTGTATTAAAGTACTAGATTTCTACTTTATTTATCAAAATATTACATGTTAAACTTCACAGTATGTGGAACTAAATAACCAATATACAGTAGAATGATGTTTGTAGAATTTAACTTTAACGTTTATACTAGTTAAGTTTGTTAGTTTATCTAACTTTAGTTAAACTAGCTAGCTAGGTACGTTTTGTAAATTAGTTTGTTAATTTTGCCAGTGAAATATTTTTTGAGAATTAGTAAGTTAACTAGTCAGACAAGTTAAGTGTTTTCTTCCCTAATGTGTCTTCGCATTCACTCCGAATCCTGCGCGCTAACAGCATATCATCCTGTAGACTGCGCTGCGTACGTCACACAAACGTGGACGTGAGGACCTTGAGGTCAGCTCTTTGTATCCTTCAGGAACAGTAAGGTCATGCGCGCGCGCGTGCGTGTGTGTGTTTAAACACTCTCTTACTCTTTCACACTTCCACTTCTGAGGTACGCACAAGCTAGCACCCCGTGTTAGTGTGTTAGTATATTAGACTGTGGATTCGAGTGTTTAGTGTAATTAGTGTAAATGGCAAGTGGTTTTACACACACACACACACACACACACACACACACACACACACACATAAATATAAATATTATTAATGTCTAAATGTTTCCATGCGTCATTAGTTAGACTGTATTCCCAGAGGCTGCTGTGTGTGTGTGTGTGTGTGTGTGTAAGAGAGAAAGAGTATGATCTTAATTAAATTAGTGCTAATATTTATTAGTGTATTGTTCATTAATATTTACTAAAAACTTTAGAATTTTGGTAAATTTTATTTTAAAAAGTTTTAATTAGCTCTAATGATTTATTTTATTATAATCTATATTATTTATATCTGAGATGATTGTAATCTGCAAATACAAACAATCATTTAATAATTTTATTTATTTATAAATTTTGTAACGACGTCGTTAACAAGTAAACGTAAACTGTGTGTTAGTAAATTATTTGAGAGTTAAAATGAGAATAATGTAACAGTATAATATGAATATCGCAGGACGCCTTGTAACTGATTATTAGCCTGCGTCTGATTAGCGTCTGATTAGCGTCTGATTAGCGTCTGATTAGCGTCTGATTGTCAGATGATTAGCGTCTGATTGGCGTCTGGCGAGCTGCTAAGTTATTACAATATCATAAACAATTATTATATAGAAGGACGCATTTATCTGAAGGGCACAAAACACACCCACGCAACATTTGTGCTAATTGTGCTATATACAGTACATATACGTGTACATTATTCATGATTTATTTAGTTATTAGTTATCTAATTAAAGTTATCTAATTATTTTAGATTTTTTGTATATAATTGTAAATGTAATAAGTTTAGATTGTGCAGTACATTAGCACCAGCGTGGTGGTGTAGCGGTTAGCACCGTTGCTTTGCTCCTCCACGATGAGGGTTCGATTCCCACCTCAGGACTGTGTGTGTGTGTGTGTGTGTGTGTGTGTGTGTGTGTGTGTGTGTGGGTGCTCTGGCTTCCTCCCACAGTCTAAACACATGCAGATTAGGACAATCGGCGTTCCCAAATTGCCAAAGTGTGTGCCCCTGGGATAGGCTCCGCCCCCACAACCCTGTAGTGTGTGTGAGAGCAGTATATTAAAAATATTCTCTAATAATCTATAAAACATTAATGACTTTTCAGTGATCATTATGATTTGTATGTTAATATAATATTCTGTTTAAAATAATATAATATTCTATTTAATTATGACAAATAGGTGAAAAAATTGTTTTTTGCTTGTTGTTTATTTTTATAATCAATTTTAATTCCCTATAACTGGTAAATATAATAAAAAAATATGTTAAGGACAAAAAAAAAACTTAATATGAAAAAAGAATAAATATTTATACACTTAAGAAAAACATTTTTTAAAAGATAATTTATTTTATCTGAACACCGCTGTCAGTGCGTACAGATTTTATTCTTACTCTATATTTAATTATGGGTGTGTGTGTGTGTGTGTGTGTGTGTGTGTGTGTGTGTGTGTGTGTGTGTGTGTGAATGAGTGTGTGTTTACTGTGTTGAGTCAAGGGCGCGACTCCATCTGGGCGGCCGTGTGCGTGTGTGTGCGTGCGTGTGCGTGCGTGCGTGTGTGTGCGTGCGTGTGCGCGTGTGTGTGTGTGTGTGTGTGTGTGTGTGATAAGCCTTGTGTACAAGGACTGACGGTGTTCTCAATCTGCAGCTACATTCCTGTGTGTGTGAAAGAGAGTGTGTATGAACACTTGGTTGTGTGTGTGTGTGTGCGTGTGTGTGTGAAAGACCATGACGATGTGTGTGAGAGCTTGTGAGCGTGTGCGAGTGTAAGCGCATTAAAGCGAGTGTGTGTTTATGAGAGAGTGTGTGAAAGTCTGTATGGGAGAGCTGTTGAGAGAGAGAGAGAGTGTGTGTGTGTGTGTGTGTGTGTGTGTGTGTGTGTGTGTGTGTGAGAGAGAGAGAGAGAGAGAGAGAGCTCAAGGGGTCAGGCACACAGTGGTTTATCTAGCCTTGGCTCACAGCTCTGTTCCTACACACACACACACACACACACACACACACACAGAGTGAACATGAGAAACAAGATCTATAATTGAGAACCGTGTGTGTGTGTGTGCGTGTGTGTGTGAGGAAGTTTGTAAATTTTAAACTGAAGTGTTTGGGAAAGTGCCGTTTCCCAGATCTGTGTGTGTGTGTGTGTGTGTGTGTGTGTGTGTGTGTGTGTGTGTGAGTGTGTGTGTGAGTGTGTGTGTGAGTGTGTGTGTGAGTGTGTGTGTGAGTGTGTGTGTGTGTGTGTGTGTGTGTGTGTGTGTGTGAGACACTATGTAGGCTGTGGACACACTCGTGCAGTTCCGCTGTGTGTGTAAACACTTCCACAGCAGCACAGCTCTGGTTAGCTTTAGCGTTAGCTTTAGCGTTAGCATTAGCGTAAGCCTGAACCACAGGTTTGCTAACGTCTCTCACTCAGCCCAGCTGTGTCCCAAATCATACACTCCTCCTGCACTGTGTGTGTGTGTGTGAGTGTGTGTGTGTGTGTGTGTGTGTGTATTAGTAGACTTCCTGTCCTCTGTTTCTCTGATTCCTGTTTGAGGGAAGTAAAGATCTGAGACAGGAAGTTCCCTCAGACTGAGCATGTGCACCACCGCTGCTCTCACTGAGGGGAAGTGACATCACGGGACCGCTAGTCTCTCACCGTGTACACACACACACTGACTCTCACTGACTCTCTTTAGCATTAGCATTCTGATGCTAAATGACTCTCACTCACTGACTCTCGATCTCATTCCCTTATTCAGACTCGGACTCTCGTTGTGACTGATTTTCATTGTGACTCCGAAACAAACTCGCTCTGATTCAAGGTGACTCTGACTCATTTTCTAACTGACTCTGATTCAGAATCAAACTGATTCCGATGTTAAATGATTTTTATTCAGACTGACTCTTCAGTATCACCCATACTGACTCTCGTAGTGACTCGAACCGACTCTGAGTCACACTGACTCTAATTTGGAATCAAACTCACCCCTGAATCGGACTCTGTCTGGTCCTGAATCGGACTCTCTCTGGGCCTGAATCGGACTCTCTCTGGGCCTGAATCGGACTCTCTCTGGGCCTGAAGCGGACTCTCTCTGGGCCTGAAGCGGACTCTCTCTGGGCCTGAAGCGGACTCTCTCTGGGCCTGAATCGGACTCTCTCAGGTCCTGAATCGGACTCTGTCTGGTCCTGAATCGGACTCTCTCTGGGCCTGAATCGGACTCTCTCTGGGCCTGAAGCGGACTCTCTCTGGGCCTGAAGCGGACTCTCTCTGGGCCTGAAGCGGACTCTCTCTGGGCCTGAATCGGACTCTCTCTGGGCCTGAAGCGGACTCTCTCTGGGCCTGAATCGGACTCTCTCTGGGCCTGAAGCGGACTCTCTCTGGGCCTGAAGCGGACTCTCTCTGGGCCTGAAGCGGACTCTCTCTGGGCCTGAAGCGGACTCTCTCTGGGCCTGAATCGGACTCTCTCTGGTCCTGAAGCGGACTCTCTCTGGGCCTGAATCGGACTCTCTCTGGTCCTGAAGCGGACTCTCTCTGGGCCTGAAGCGGACTCTCTCTGGGCCTGAATCGGACTCTCTCTGGGCCTGAAGCGGACTCTCTCTGGGCCTGAATCGGACTCTCTCTGGTCCTGAAGCGGACTCTCTCTGGGCCTGAAGCGGACTCTCTCTGGGCCTGAATCTGACTCTCTCTGGGCCTGAAGCGGACTTGCTTTGACTCTCGTTGTTGTGATTCTAAACAAATCTTTATTGGATTCTCATTTTTTACTTTTTGTTGACATTTCTTTACATTGTGTTTATTGATTTTACAACAATTTTACAAAAATGAACAAAAGCAAAACACCACAGGAGAAAAAAGAAAACAGCAGCCAGAGCGAGAAAAAAAAAAAAAACCAAGCGCACACACAAAGAGAGAAATAAGGAGCAGTGAGGACATGGAAGGGGTGGAGCAGCGGTGTGAAGTCGTGTGAGAGCGAGCAGAGACAGATCTCCGAGGGTTCGTACTTCTGTCTGTCTGTCTGTCAGCTGTTGGATGGATGAGGATGAGGATGAGGTTAAGGGGAGAGCGGGGTGGGTTGTATCAGAGGGTAGCGGTAGGAGTTACAGCAGTCGGTACCAGGAAACAGGGCGTGGCACTCTTTATCATGTGAGATCTTTGCTGCAGGACAGAGGGCTTCTCATGCACCGATTTATCTGTCCATCCTTCCACAATAGCAGAAGAAAACCTCAAGAGTTTGTAGCACAGGGACATTCTGTAACATCAGCACACGGGTCTGATGTTTAAGTACGGGGCACGCCTGCTTCATCTGTTCCACACACACCTCTGGTGTGGAACACTCAAACCTGTCCCACTTTCATTCATCTAGCTGATGATTTAAGGTTCTGCTGAAGACATCTGAGGTTCCCGCACTATCTTCATGACTCCATCATCTTTGTGCAGTGCAGAACAGCCCCAGAGTGTGATGCTACCACCACCAGCACCACCACCAGCACACTTAGCGCCTGCTTCAGTGTTCTTGGGAAAAGTAAATGCCTCATATTTGCTCCTCCCTCTGGTACAAGCATTGCTCCAGCAGACTCTCTTTGTCCATGTGTTGAGCTACAAACTTGACTTTGGACGTGTGGATTTTAAAGCAGGAGCTTCTTCCCTTCATTATTTCAGTCCACGCTTGACTGGTGACCGTGTCACTGGTGTTCCAGCAGCTTCCAGTTCCTGGTGGTTCCAGAATTGTTCAATGATGAAGAGGAGCAGTTTCCTCTCAGCTGAGGGGAACAGTTTGGATCTTCTTCCAGACCTTGGTGAAGTGGCTCCACCTCCCAGTAGCTCATCCTTGCAGATGTTTAGAGATTGTTCTGAGAGACGTTCATGACTTGTTCACTTCTTGAGTTGGACAAATTAAAAGTCTTGCAGCATGAGTTAATATACCACAAGTGTGTGTGTGTGTGTGTGTGTGTGTGTGTGTGTTTTTCCCTGAGCGACGATGCTTTTGATCATGAGACAGCATGTGATGCTCCTCTCTGAAGCCACTCGTCACTCGACCGGCTGATCTGCGCTGACTTTAATCCCGATGCGGGTCTAAACCCGAGCGCTGCGCGGTGTGAACGCTCTCAGGGTCTCCTGTGTGTCTGTTTACACTTTAGGGTACAAGAGGCTGGAACACACACCTGAGTGTGTGTGTTGTCTGAAACTACACAGTATTTAGTATTCTGGTGGTGGTTTTAGGGTGTAGCTGTGGACAGAGAGCTGTTGTCATGGTAACTGTGTCTGTTTAAGATTTAACTAGCCAGCTAGCTAACAAAGCGCGCTAATTAAGATACAGCACGAGCAACCAAACATTTGGACGTAGTGTTTAGTCCATGATGTCATTACATCTCTCTCTCTCACACACTCACACACACACACACACACACACACACACACACACACACACACACACACACACTTTTGATCGTTATTGATCTACAACGCGGGAGATACTGTGAAAGGTCTCTCTCACTCTGTGCTGTGTGTGTGTGTGTGTGTGTGTGTGTGTGTGTGTGTAATCAGGATCAGAACAAAAATAAAAAAAGGTGATAGTGAAGACACACACACACACACACACACACACACACACACACAGTACTGCTGCTTAACGACTCTGTGAGACAGCAGTGTGCTGTTATGTGTATTATTGTGAACGTTATTATATTATACTTGTGTTTATTTTATGTTCATTATACAGATTAATTATTTTCTGATTATTTTGGGTAGTTTTGTGTTTCTTCAGGTTAGTAGTTAATAGATGAGTCCGTGCTCTGCATCAGAGTTAGTGCTATTGTTCTGTACCCCAAGTACACTTGTGTGTCTACACCCTCCGATACAGCAGGTGGCAGTGTGGGGTCCCGTTGGTTTGCGATCTGCTAATAAACAGAGGAGTCGACCTTCGTACTCGGTCTAATAGACAACAACAGGAACAACCTCGCGCCTGCCTTTAGACTTAATCAGCTCTGGCTCTATAGTTCGGAGGATGAGATCAGTGCGCGCACACACACACACACACACACACACACACACACACACAGAGATATTGGAGGAGACGGGCAGTGTTCATGACATCACGTTCTAAACAATGGGCCGTTTCTGCGTCTCGCTCCGGTTCGCCTTCACACCCTGTGTGTTTGTGCCTGCATGTTGTACTGAGGGGAACCAGTATCACCCCCCCCCAGCCCCCCCCCCCCAGCCATCTCCCCCAGCTCCACCCCCCAGCTCCACCCCCCCAGCTCCGCCCCCCCCCCCCTGTACCACATGTTCTCACCGGACCGCTGTGCTGATTCCATTCAGATTGTGATTCTATAAGTATCCCGATTTTATAAACATCTTGATTCTATCTAATTTTTTTCCAGATTTTGTTTAACGAGTAAATAAATGTTGCGCGTTCCTCATAACATTAGTTTTCTCAGTTAAAACCCAAGTGCAGCATTTAAGCACCACAAACTACAGTATATTTCCCGGCGGTGGGACGAATAAAGGTGTATGTTACCTTAAATACAAAAGTTTAACATCTAATTAAATTAAACACAAAGATACATTGTTACTTTTTGATAATGTAATGGCCAGGGGTAGCTCAGTGGTTAAGGCATTGGACTACGGTTCGGAAGATCCCAGGTTCAAACCCCACAACCACCAAGTTGCCACTGTTGGGCCCTTGAGCAAGGCCCTTAACCCTCAACTGCTCAGATGTATAATGAGATAAAAATGTAAGTCGCTCTGGATAAGAGCGTCTGCCAAATGCCTAAATGTAAATGTAAATGTAAATGTAATGTAACGCCATAAAAATGTGTTTCTGTTTCGCCGCTCTGAAGCTTCTGCGCTCGATACAGAATCGTTCATATCCGAGGCTGATGGGCCGAGCAGACGACCCGTTCATTTCTATTATTAATGTAAGAATCGTTTTTTTATTTAATAAGGTTCAGTGCAGAGTCACATTGGGATTTACTCCAGATCAGGACTTCATTCAGAATTACTGCCTGAGTCAGACTGATTCAGAGTCGGAGCGAATCTGATTCAGAGTCAGACTGATTCAGAGTCAGAGCCAATAAAATCATATTTAACTCTGAGTCAGAGGAGGAGTGAAGTAGATTCTCAATCAGTCTGAATAAAACAAATAATTACTATCTTACAGTGTTACACTGCTCCGTGTGTGTGTCCGTGTGTCTGTGTGTGTGTGTCTGTGTGTGTGTGTCTGTGTGTGTGTCTGTGTCCGTGTGTCCGTGTCCGTGTGTCTGTGTGTGTGTGTCTGTGTGTGTGTCTGTGTCCGTGTGAGTGTTTTAGGATATTTTGAGTCTGTGCTTATGTGTGTGAAAAACAGCCAGGGAGAGAGGAACGTGTGTGTGTGTGTGTGTGTGTGTGTGTGTGTGAGAGAGAGAGAGAGAGAGACTAGTAGAACAGTAAAGTCATTCTTTTGCTGTTTTAGATTGTTGTGCAACTCACATGACCTGCACTGCCCTCTGTACAGCTTACATCACTGCCTCTCTCTATCTGTCTGTCTGTCTGCCTCTCTTTCTCTGTCTGCCTCTATCTGTCTGTCTCTGCCCCTCTCTCTTTTCGCCTCTCTCCCTCTCTCTCTATCAGATCTGCAACCCTAGCTTAAACAAACGCTGCCATGTTCCATATTGCTTAAAACATCTGGATGGAAGTTCTGCTCCATCATCTCACCTTCATCTTCTGATCTCAAACACAAATCTGTTCTTCGCAGCCTGAAAGGAAGACCTCAACAGGTTCCTCAACGTTCCTCAACAATTTGACAGTATTTTGCCCCATTTATTTTCCTTCTATCCTGAGAAGTACTCCAGCCCCTACAGCCCATAACAGGATATTACCAGCTCCATGCTGTACTGCAGGAACGGGGTTGGATGGTGAGCTGTGACATCTCGCTTAGTGTTGTGGCCAAGTTTTAGTGGCCTTTTTTGACTTTTTTTTTTCAACCCTCCCATACTTTTAGTGAATTTGTGATGTTGTTGTCATGTGCACACAATAGAACTGACTTTGTCATAAATATCTGCAACTGCTTCAGAGTTGCTGTTGGCCTCTTGGTGTAGCCTCTCTGTACAGTTTACTCACGGCTCTTTCATCCAGTTTGGGGCAACGTCCTGATCCAGGGAGGGGTCTGTGTTGTTCCAAATAACCTCCACTTCTTAATAGTAGACCTCACTGTTCTTCTAGGCAGTGATGAATCCTTTGCATCCATCTCCTGACTTGTGCCTTTGTACAATTTTATCCCGGAGATCTTTTAACAGTACCTTGCCACCAATAATTGATTGTTTGCTTCAGTTGCACTAACAAGAGCTAATCAGAATAACCACAGCAGATCACAGTTTACAGTCAAATAATTTTGTGTGCCAATAAGACAGTGATTAGCGTCACCTGTTCACAAGTCATGTTTTAGGAGGGATGATCCATTTCCAAATCAGTGATTCTGTTTTTTCTTTTTTTCTTTTCTGACATGATGGAGGTTTTTAGTTTAGTAGAATTAGACAGCTAGCTAAAGTAAGAGAACTGTTTATTGGGTAAAACTAAGGTAAAACTCTAATTATGGCTTATAACTTTGGCCAAAATTAAAACTTTTAAGTTTGTCTAAGTGTCGGAGTGACAAACTTATTCTCAAAAGCGATCATACTTAGTGAGTTAAGAGTTAAGTTGTAACTAATCTTCTGTTACAGGTAACTTATCTCTCTGCCTAGCTTACTAGACGGCTAACGTTAATGGTTGCAACGCATTGTGCTAGCATTTATGCGATTAGCTTGTTTTCTTGCATGTCTTGTTGCTTATCTGTTCATGATCCTGATACTGAATCACAGAGTTTTGTCTAATGCAGGTTTGATGTTGTATAGATGTTCTTTGCTAAATAGCTAAAACAGCTATCCATTGTCATGGTAACTAAAATAGATAATGTTTTTATTATTATTGTTTCAAGATTTTATGTTTAGTGCTACAAACAAGCCTCTAAGTTTTTAGTTCGTATTCGGTATACAAGCGGATCAGATTTGTTAACTTTTTACCTCTTTGGCTATCCAACCTGTTGTTTTCTGAGACAAGAAAACCTTTTGAAACCTTTGATCTTGAAAATCTTTAGTTTCTATGGTAACCATCAATGAGCTTAGACAGCATGTGTAGATCGACTGACCCACATAAGCTCAGTGGTGAGTAGAGCATAGCTTTAGGCCCTGCTGGCCAGCTAAGCTAATTTAACTAGCATTAGCGCTCAGAAAAAACACTGCTAAGTAAATTTGTAGTTGTTTATGATAAATGGTAAAATGATATACAAACAAGCAAACAAACAGACTCCTGGTTTGTTATAATAACTGTTAATTATAACCAGTTCAGAGCCGACAACCAGTGCATTACCGCTGTGTGTGTGTGTGTGTGTGTGTGTGTAAGAGTGGTCCCCGCAGTGCTGCTGTTAGGAAGCTGTTTACCCTCTATATCTGTCTCCACTGACGTCTGCCCTCTCAACAATGTCATCCAATTTCCTGTTTTTCACTTCAGTGGGAAGCCACTGCTGCACTGTGTGTGTGTGTGTGTGTGTGTGTGTGTGTGTGTGTGTGTGTGTGTGTGTGTGTGTATGAGTGTGTGAATGTGAGTGTGTGATGTATAGAAGCGGATGCAGTCGAGAGACAGGATGCAGGACTTTACGCTGATCTGTAGGACAGTGCTATAGCTGTTAGCTCTTAGCAGAGGTCTTGAGAGTTTAAAGGCTAATTACGCCGCGTTAGCCGTTATGCAAATATATGTTTAAAAGATTAACAAGTTTTATGTACAGGTGTCTTTTTTTTTTTTTTTTTTTTTTTTTTTTTTTTTTCCAGAGACAGATCCAAAAATTAGACTTTTTTTATTTAGATATTTTTATTTTATTGATCCTGAACATTTTAGACATGAAAGAAAACGTCCAAAAAAATAATGATATTATAGATAACAGCGTTTATATAAACCCTCCGCGGTTATTCAGCTCGACAGCAGTGCAGGTCTATATTAATGCGCTCTCTCTGATATATTATCATTTCCACAGTAACACCATGATGTATACAGCGCGCCACACACACACACACACACACACACACACACACACACACACACACACACACACACACACACACACTGGAGACTCCTTACACTCCTTATTAAATAGTGTGTGTGTGTGTGTGTGTGTGTGTGTGTAAGGAGTCTCCAGTGTGTGTGTGTGTGTAAGGAGTCTCCAGTGTGTGTGTGTGTGTGTATGTGTGTGTGTGTGTGTGTAAGGAGTCTCCTGTGTGTGTGTGTGTGTGTGTGTGTGTGTGTGTGTGTGTGTGTGTGTGTGTGTGTAAGGAGTCTCCAGTGTGAGCGCTGTGTAAAGCTGAACATCTCCAGGACAGAGGAGTTTACGCTCTGAGTCACATGACACACCGCCATCCTTATCTCTTATTAACTTAATGTAAATGATTCTTACACACACACACACACACACACACACACACATGGAGTTTGCTGACACATTTGAGTTTATTGACCGCAGGCAGGTTTTATCACTAATCTGATTTTATCTTCAGGAATGTTGTTACGCTTGTTTTGTGTGTATGTATGTATGTATGTATGTATGTGTGTGTGTGTGTGTGTGTGTGTGTATGTGTATGTATGTATGTGTGTGTATGTATGTGTGTATGTGTGTGTGCGTGTGTATGTGTGTGCGTATGTATGTGTGTGTGTGTGTGTGTGTGTGTATATGTGTGCGTGTGTGTGTGTGTGTGTGTGTGTGTTAAAATTCAAATAAATTTTTTTTTTATTATTAGTCACATACACAATCATACACAGTATAATATGCAGTGAAATGCTTACACGACCGCCAGTGACCTTAAAAAGAAAATAAAAGCTTGTACGTAAAATAAATATCAATAAAAAGTAAATACTAAAGAAATAAATTTAACTAGTAAAATAAACTGTACAATAAGGGCATAATAAAATATTGCAAAATATGGAAATATAGGGTAGATAGTGTATATATGTATATAGAATTAAAGTGTCAGTGGTTGTGCAAATATGCATGAAAGGTGACATGTGAAATTGTCCAGATGTATAAATATTTAGTGCAAGTGTGTATGAATGTGTCCATGATTGTCCAGTCAGTGCTGTGAGCTTAAAAGATGTTATTAGTCCTGTGTGGAGGTGTGATTGAGAGACCTTATCGCCTGCAGGAAGAAGCTCCTCCTCAGCCGCTCTGTGTTGGCCTTTAGGGAGCGGAATCTCTTCCCAGACCGCAACAAAGAGAACAGTCCATTACTGGGGTGACTGAGGTCCTTCATGATCTTCCTGGCCTTAGTCCAGCACCGCTTGCTGTAGATGGAGTGCAGGTCAGGGAGCTCAGTGCGGATGATGCGTTCGGCTGATCGCACCACCCTCTGTAGAGCTCGTCTGTCCTGCATGGTGCTGTTCCCGAACCAGGTCGTGATGTTTCCCGTCAGGATGCTCTCTATGGTGCAGGAGTAGAAGTTCCTGAGCACCTTGGAGGGCAGTCTAAAGTCTCTCAAGCGTCTGAGGTGGTAGAGACGCTGCCGGGATTTTTTCACCACGGTGTTGATGTGACAGGACCATGATAGGTCCTGCGTGATGTGAACACCGAGGTATCTGAAGCTGTCCACTCTCTCCACTGGGCTCCTGTTGATTACGGGGGTCTGGTAGTTCCTCTCCTGCTTTGTACTAAAGTCCACTATCAGCTCCTTTGTCTTACTGACGTTCAGGAGGAGATTGTTCCTCTGGCACCAGTTCTCCAGATTTCCAATCTCCTCTAGGTAGTCCGACTCATCATTGTTGGTGATCAGTCCGACCACGACGGTGTTGTCAGCAAACTTGATGATGGAGGTGGAGTTGGTAGTGGCCACGCAGTCGTGGGTGTACAAAGAGTACAGCAGGGGGCTCAGAACACAACCCTGGGGGGCTCCAGTGCTGAGAGTGAGTGTAGCTGAGACATGTCCGCCCATCCTTGCTGCCTGTGGTCTGCCAGTCAGAAAATTGAAGATCCACTGACATATAGATGAGCTGAGTCCCAGGCGCTCCAGCTTGGTGGTGAGTGTTGAGGGAATTATGGTATTAAATGCAGAGCTGTAGTCGATGAAGAGCATTTTAACATAATTCCCTTTCCTAGTGTCCAGGTGAGTGAGTGATGTGTGGAGGAGATGAGAGATTGCATCGTCTGTGGAGCGGTTCTGACGGTATGCAAACTGTAGTGGGTCCAGTGTGTCGGGTAGTGAAGAAATGATGAAGTCTCTGACCAGGCGTTCAAAGCACTTCATCACTACTGAGGTGAGGGCTACAGGGCGATAGTCATTGAGGGAAGCAGGATCTGGTTTCTTTGGAACAGGAACAATGATGGACTCTTTGAAGCATGTGGGGATCACCGACTGAGATAAAGAGATGTTGAATATCTCAGTGAACACAGGTGCTAGCTGGTATGCGCAGGCTCTGAGAATACGACCTGAGATGCCGTCTGGTCCTGCTGCTTTCCTGGTGTTCACTCTCTTGAAGGCTCTCCTCACGTCGCGCTCGGAGATGATGAGCGCGTTCCCGGTGCTGGCAGTGTCTTCCTGTCTGCAGCCGTTAGCACCGTTAGCATTAGCGCCGCTAGCATTAGCGCCGTTAGCATTAGCATCGCTAGCGTCTTTAGCTGCAGCCTCGAATCGAGCATAGAAGGTGTTGAGCTCATCTGCCAGAGTCGCGTCCGCGTTCGTCATACCGGATGTTGGTGCTTTATAGTCCGTTATTGTTCTCAGTCCCTGCCACAGGCTCCTAGAGTCACTCTGTTGAAGCTGTGACTCTAGTTTTCTCCCGTAGCGCTGCTTCGCCTCTTTCACCGCCTTCCGGACGTTATATGACGCAGCCTTGTACGGTTCCATGTCCCCCGACGCAAGTCCCGTGTTGTAGGCAGCTGTGCGAGATCTCAGAGCGTCGCGGATGGTTTTATCCACCCACGGCTTCTGGTTGGGAAACGTTCTGATAGTCTTTTTCTCTACCGTATCGTCCACTAGCTTCCCAATAAATCCCACAACCGCTTCGGTAAACACGCTGACGTCATCATCGGAGCTGTTTCTGAACATGTCCCAGTCTGCGTCATCGAGTGCGTCCTGTAACGCGGCCACCGATTGGGCCGTCCAGCGCGCGACCTCCCTCTGAACCGGAACTTCCTGTTTCAGCCTTTGTTTATATTTTGGCATGAGGAAGATGGCGGTGTGGTCGGATTTACCAAACGCTGGACGAGATTGTGCCTTGTAACCGTCTTTGACCGTGGTATAACAGTGGTCCAGTGTCCTTTCGCCCCTGGTGGGGCAGGTGATGTGCTGATAAAAGTTCGGCGCCGCGCGTTTGAGGTTGGCACTGTTAAAATCCCCCGCCACAATGAGCGCAGCGTCCCGGTGTTGTGTCTGGTGCTGTGTGAGCGCCTCATGCAGCTCGCATAAGGCCTTGTCTGTGTCTGCTTGTGGAGGAATGTAAACGGCACTTATTATGACCGATGTGAACTCCCGTGGAAGATAAAATGGACGACACATGATGGACAGTAGTTCAAGGTTTGGTGTGCAGGAGCGTGTAAGAGGAACAACGCTCGCGCTGTTGCACCAGCTGTTGTTCACCATTAAGCACACGCCGCCTCCCCTTGACTTCCCAGAGTCCCGCATCCTGTCCATGCGGTGAACCGAGAAGAACTCGGCTGGTTGTATGGCGTGGTCTGGCACCGCTGGGTTCAGCCATGTCTCGGTGAAGCAGAGGAGGTTGCAGTCCCGAATGTCTCTCTGGAACTTTATCCCGGCCCTGAGGTCATCGAGTTTGTTCTCCAGTGACTGGACGTTGGCGAGCAGGATGCTAGGCAGAGGTGTGCGGTGTGCACGGGCCCTGAGCCGGTTCCTCACCCCAGCTCGTTTTCCTCGGGTCCGCCGCTTCGCGTCGCGTCCATTGTGCTCCCTCAGGATCTCACTCGGCCAGCTCGGCTAAAACCGTCGAATTGTGAGTACATTGTATACCAATAGAAACAGGAGTGTCTCTATCATACCTAATGTACTCAATGGTGATGATTTTGCCGATTTTAAAACACTGAAAACTAACTTAAAGAACAAAAACAAAGAAAAGGTGGTCGGAGCAGTCGTGACGGCAGCCGACCTCACCGGCGCCATCTTGGATGTGTGTGTGTGTGTGTATGTATGTGTGTATGTATGTGTGTATGTATGTGTGTATGTATGTGTGTGTGTATGTGTGTGTATGTGTGTGTATGTGTGTGTATGTGTGTGTGTGTGTGTGTGTGTGTGTGTGTGTGTGTGTATGTATGTGTATATGTGTGTGTGTATGTATGTGTGTGTGTGTGTGTGTATGTATGTGTGTATGTATGTGTGTGTGTATGTGTGTGTGTATGTATGTGTGTGTGTGTGTGTGTGTGTTAAAGCACTAAACACCTGAGATGTTGTGTAAAGCTGCTCTGCGTCTGTTGTTTAAAACTCTATGGGACTGAAACAGAAGTGAAGGTGAGGTCGGAGCGACGCTCAGTAACGGCTCACGTTAGACAGAATCCTGGAATTCACAACAGAGTTTAGTTTCCCAAATCGAGCGGCTGAATTCCGAACAAAGTTTCAACTCCAGACAGAGCGCTGGAACGCCGGGAGCGTTTGTGTGAAGCATAAAATATTAGTTTCTACTCGAGGATTCTTTAATTCATGTCAGGAGACTCTTTCTTGTTGAGATTTTACGTCATCAGCATTTCACTTCATACTGTGTGTGTGTGTGTGTGTGTGTGTGTGTGTGTGTGTGTGTGTGTGTGTGTGTGTGACGGAGAAAATTAGAATTTGAAATTTGATTTTGATTTGAGTGTTTAAAACTCTGAGCTGTGCAGAGTGAAGTTTTCATTTCCTTGCAACTTGATCATCCTCCGTCTAAACTCCATGAGGAACAGATCGATCGGAGTGTTTAATCGATTCTCAGCGGAATGTTCGAGTTATGAACGGAATAAAAAAAATCCTGAGCCGGAAGTGTAACTTCTGAGCGATTAAACTTAGAGAAAGTGTGTAACTTCTGAAGTGAGCAGAACGTTTACATTGCCTCTGGTGAAATTCTAGTGATACACACACACACACACACACACACACACACACTTAGGACAAACCTGCAGACGTTTTTCAGCTGGATGCTGAAGTGAATCCGGTTTTACAGCAGGAACAGTCCGACATGTCTGACGGCATTCCAGCTGCGTCTGAACCTGATCTAGAGATAAACACCGAAACGAATCCCCTCCCGCACCGCCGAGGTGAGACGCCGCACCAACAATTAAAAGATCTAATGAATTAAAAGACCTGTCCGGTCACATCTGCGCCGTTCACGCGTTTAGAGCCGGATGGGTGTCGCAAGCTTTTGTGCGTACGCGAGGTGTGTATCAGCTGAAGTGGCCCACATGCCGTCACCTACCGGCGTCACACTTACAACCCGTGAGGATACACACAGGACCATGTGCCTCGGAATCTTTTACCTCATTTAATCTGAGTTCATGTTCTCTCTTTAAAAATGTCTGCTTGAGTGTTTTAGATTTAGTTTTTTGGTGTCGGATCAATGAATGTTAAAGTTTTAAACCAGAATCCACCGATACTCAGGTTTCATCATCAATCATATTCCGTACTAGAGGTGGGGAAGAAAAACCATTCAGTGATGTATTTCGATTCTTTTGTGTGGCAATTCATGTATCGTCACACCGACTCCAAAATCGATTTTTAAAACAAACATATAAATGTTTGCATTTGAGGCGGTTAAAATGTTGAAGTTCCTCTATAATCCAACAGGTGATCTTCACTATCCACACATCACTGCGCTTTTCAGAAACAAAAGTGTGATGCCACTCGGTAGATGAACATCAAATGTGAAAGTTCAAGGATCTCAGTGCAGATCTGAGAAAGAGGATGGTGGAACTACACGAGTCGGTAACTTCTCTCAGAACCATCTCGAAACATCTGCAGATTCCAAGATCAGTTCAGTTTATTGTACAGACTGTAAGGACAAGCTACTTGGAGGTGGAGCCACTTCACCGCGGTGTGGAAGAAGATCCCCTCAGCTGAGAGGAAACTGGTTCTCCTGGCCAGGAACACACCTGGAACCACCCAGAACGGGAAGCTGCTACTGTAGAACACCAGTGACATGGTCTCCACTCTTTTGAAAGAAAGAAAGCAGCTTCTGCTCCAAAATTCACACCTTTACGTTCTAGGAATGTTTGCAGCTCTGAAAGGAAACGAAAAAGACATCCGTAGGAAAGTTCTTACCAGAGGTGTGTTTAGAGGAGTAAAGGTCAGGTGTTCACATTTCCCAAGAACACAGTGTCAGGTGTTGTGTTTGGTGGTGCTGGTGGTGGGACGTCACACTCTGGGGCTGGACTATACTGCTGCAAAGATGATGGAAGAAGATGGAGAACAACCTCAGAATTCTTCAACACCACCTCAAATCATCAGCTAGACAAGCGAACCGTGGAAACAAGACAATGAGCCCAAACACCGATCCGGGCTGGAGAGATTAGAGGTCGGGTCTGTTCCTGAAAACCAACACATTTAATTGAACATTAACAATTCTGCTAAGAAGAGTGGTCTTATATTGTGTGTGTGTGTGTGTGTGTGTGTGTGTGTGTGTGTGTGTGTGTGTGTGTGTGTGTGTTTCTCGTGTGAATTGTGTTTACCGCTGAGGTTCTGTTGGGATGTTGCTCCACAGAGAGAGTGTTTCTATGCCACTCCTCTCCCGTGTGTGCGCTTCATTATCACTCTTTTAGAACTTTTCCTTCTTTTTTCCATTATTTTGTATTTTTGGGCGACTTCACACGAACAACATACAGGAACAGGACCATATATAGGCTGAATCCCATTTCTATTTTCTACCCCTTCCCCTACCCCTTGCCCCTTCCCCTTGTCCCTTGAAACGAAGTGGAAAGGGGAAGGGTTTAAATTTTTCCCCTAAGAAATGGGACACCACTACAACACTGTTATACGTCATCATACGTTGTCACTAGTTCCTAATGTTACGTTAAAGGACATGCGCCGATGTTTATCACACATTGCAATAAGAGAGAGATTACTCACTCCCAAAGTTTTTTTGCGCCGTATTTCATCCCTATACATAATATAAATTATAAAAATATATAAAAATAAAATATATATTTGTAATATCGTGCAATCGGTGCTAGCCGCTAGCAAACTTTAGCGATTTTTTTGCAAACATTTCTTTACAGAACATCACCATAAACACAAACACAAGACTAGAGGTAATATACATATAATGAAAACTTGTCATAAAAATCTTTATTTATGGCAAAAATTTACATTTATGGGTCTGTTTGCTCGAGTGAGCAGCCATGTTGAAATTTTCGCTTAGCCCTTCGTTTGAAGTGAGGTCCTGAAAAATCTTCGTTTGGAGGGCTATCTGGCCCTTCCCCTTCCCCCTCCCCCTCCAACCAAAAGAGAAATGAGACACCCCTACCCCTGCACGTGAACGCGCCAAACGGAGGGGTAGGGCTATGTGAAGGGGTAAGGGGTAGAAATGGGATTCAGCCATACTCTATACTCTATATATACTATATATACTCTATATACTCTACATACTATATATACTCTATATATACGCTATATACTATATATACTATATATACTATATATACTCTATATATACTCTATATATACGCTATATACTCTATACTCTATATATACTATATATACTCTATATACTATATATACTCTATATACTATATATACTCTATATACTATATATACTCTATATACTATATATACTCTATATATACTCTATACTCTATATATACGCTATATACTCTATATATACTATATATACTCTATACTCTATATATACTATATATACTATATATACTCTATATACTATATATACTCTATATATACTCTATACTCTATATATACGCTATATACTCTATACTCTATATACTCTATATATACTCTATACTCTATATATACTATATATACTCTATATACTCTACATACTATATATACTCTATATACTATATATACTCTATATACTATATATACTCTATATACTCTACATACTATATATACTCTATATACTATATATACTCTATATATGCTATATACTATATATACTCTATATACTATATATACTCTATATACTATATATATACGCTATATACTATATATACGCTATATACTATATATACTATATATACTCTATATACTATATATACTCTATATATACGCTATATACTCTATACTCTATATATACTATATATACTATATATACTCTATACTCTATATATACTATATATACTCTATATACTCTATATATACGCTATATACTATATATACTCTATATACTATATATACTCTATATATACGCTCTATACTCTATACTCTATATATACTATATATACTATATACTCTATATATACTATATATACTATATATACACTATATACTATATATACTCTATATACTACTGTATATATACTCTATATATACGCTATATACTATATATACTCTATACTCTATATGTACTCTATATACTATATATACTCTATATACTATATACTATATATACTCTATATACTATATATACTCTATATACTATATATACTCTATATATACTCTATACTCTATATATACTATATATACTATATGTACTCTATATACTATATATACTCTATATACTATATACTATATATACTCTATATACTATATATACTCTATATACTATATATATACTCTATATACTATATATATACTCTATATACTATATATACACGACTGTGTGATTGGACTGTGTGATTAAGCACGAGTGTGTGATTAAGCACGAGTGTGTGATTGGACACGAGTGTGTGATTGGACTGTGTGATTAAGCACGAGTGTGTGATTGGACGCGAGTGTGTGATTGGACACGAGTGTGTGATTGGACACGAGTGTGTGATTGGACTGTGTGATTAAGCACGAGTGTGTGATTTAGTCTTTGTGATTTGACACGAGTTTGTTTTGTGGATTTTTTTAATCAAGCCTCATGCAGTTCCATGGAAGCGAAGCAGCTCATTGGTCGTTTGCTGTAGCGTGACCTTTGACATCATCAGCTGGTGGTTGAAAGTTTGAAGTTGTTGAAAGAGTTTATTTTAGTGCTTGGATTTTTTTAATACAGGTTTTTAATAAATAGCAAAAGTTAGGGCAAAAACTTCAAACGTTTCAGATATTAATGTTTGTCAGTCCGGTGTAAACGTTCCGTCCTCCTGTAGGTGGATTAGAGGTGAGTGTTGTAGACGTCTGATCTCACAGACAGACAGACAGACAGACAGACAGACGCTCACACAGACTCTGACCAAGTCAGGCTAAAATCTGAGATTTAACTGTAAAGGTTTAACTGTAAGTTTATGAATCACACAGTGAAAGTGGGCGTGGCTTATGATGCCACATGACACTGAATTGCTGTATCATATTGACATGACTCGTGAATCATATGAATCATATGTACATTGAATCTTTTGCCTGATTTTAAATGACTTTATTTAAATGTTGTGTTTCAGAGCTCGCTGACCGAGGTACAGTTTGGACCAATGAAGTTATATGAAGATCAGATTCAGGTAATTAATGCGTGTGTGTGTGCGTGTGTGTGTGTGTGTGTGTGTGTGTGTGTGTGTGTGAGAGAGAGAGGGTTGTACTGTAGCTGTTTCCTTTGCCTATGTGGGAAGTGACTTTTCGTGGGAAAGCTCAGTGTGTGTGTGTGCGTGTGTGTGTGTGTGTGTGTGTGTTTGGAATTCTGCTCAAAGCTCCTCCAATCAGCTGCGGCAGATGAAATCCCAGTGGTTTCCATGGCTACCAAACCAAACAACAACAGTAATGCGCCTTAGAAGGAAAAAGGAGAAATGGAAGAAGAGAAAAGAAAGAAACATTAATGGACAGAAGAGGGAAAGGAGGGAATCTGTTCTAGACAGACGAAGAAGAAGCGGCAGACTAGTGGGAAAGATAGGAAAGAATAAAAAATAAACATAAAAGGCAAACAAGGAGGAAATAAAGTAATAAAAATGAAACAAAGAAAAGAAGGAGAAAGGGAGAAAGGAATGGAGAGATTAGGGCTGTAGCTATCGGATACTTTAGTAATTGAGTATTCTACCAAAAATGTAATCGAGTAATCGGATGAAATGTACTTTTGCTTAATTAAACAGCAATGTAAAATATATAAGTGAAGCAAAGATTAATTGGTTTTCTTTTTAGAAAAAATCATGATGAACAGTACTTCCGGCCACCGCGTGAAACCGCGTAGGTGAGATTAGGGGCATTAAAGTGGACCGAGATGAATTTAGTGTGTTACAGTGTCATACATTCTTATTTTAAAGCCTTTTCTCAGATGCAAAAACTAAAAACAAGGTATTATAAATGACTTTAAGTATCAAAAACACTAAGGCACACATTAAAATACATAATTATACAAAACACTAAGGTGTGCAAGTAAACTTTCAGAACTAAAAGTTTCTAATTCTACAGCTCCGGCACAACATATAAGACTACTGACAATTTCTGTCGTTTTCTCTTCCTGGTTTCTTCATCTCTTGACTCGCTGATATTTTTATCGCTCCCTTCGCATTTTGTAACCCGCAACAGGAGGCTCCATCTAATTAATACACAGCGAACTGTTTGTGTCTCCTTCCGCTTTGTGGGTGACGTAAGCGCTTCTTCTTCGTTTACTGGCGGCTTTTATCCGGAAGCGCACTGTGTCAAAAGCGGCTGTAAACAAATAATTGCGCAAAAACGTAATGCAAACTTTTAAAATTAATTAAAAGAAGCTTCGAGGCAGAAGATTTTACCTCCATCATTTTTTTTTTTTTACTCAAGTTACTCGAAGAACCGTTTCAGCCCTAGAAGAGATATAAGGTGAAGGGCAGTGGTGTAAAAGAAGACAGGAAGGAAAGAGTAGAGAAGTTGAAAAGGAGGTAAGAACAAGAGAAAGAGGAAATAAAGAACAGAATAAATAAGATAAAAGAGAAATGTAAAAATGAATCAGTCAGAAATAAAGAGAGAGAGAGAGAGAGAGAGAGAGAGAGAGAGGGGGAAAGGGGGAGCGAGAGGGAAGGAGAAGTGCATCATGGTTTGTAATAGTTTAATTCTATTGTACTGGAGCTGTGTGTGTGTGTGTGTGTGTGTGTGTGTGTGTGTGTGTGTGTGTGTGTGTGTGTTCATTAATTGCTGCTAGGCTGAGACCGAATGTGTCAAGTGCACACACACACACACACACACACACTCTCACTCATTGACTGAGAATGACTGACAGATAGACAACCAGAGACACAGACAGGAAGACATACAGACATAGACACAGACAGATAGATAGAGAGAGACCCAGATATACAGGCATATACATAAACAGACAGACAAAGAGACACAGAAGGACAGGCCGACAAACAGAAACCCAGACAGAAAGACAGACAGAGACCCAGAGAGACAGAGAATCATACACATGCACCCAGACAGAGACACATGTACAGACAGAGACCCAGACATACAGACAGAGACCCAGAAGGACAGACGGACAGACAGGTGGACACAGAAAGACAGACAGGGACCAAGACAGACTGACAAACAGACAGACAGGGACCAAGACAGACAGACAGGGACCAAGACAGACAGACAGGGACCCAGACGGACAGACAGACAGGAACCCAGACGGACAGCCAGGCAGGGACCCAGGCAGACAGACAGAGACTCAGACAGACAGAGACAGACATACAGACACATATACAGACAGAGACCCAGAAGGACAGACGGACAGACAGGTGGACACACAGAAAGACAGACAGGAGCCCAGACAGACAGACAGGGACCAAGACAGACAGACTGACAGGCAGAGACTCAGACAGACAGACACAGACATACAGATGCATATACAGACAGATATAGACAGAGACCCAGAAGGACAGACAGACAGGTGGACCTCAGAAAGACAGACAGGTGGACCTCAGAAAGACAGACAGGTGGACCTCAGAAAGACAGACAGGTGGACCTCAGAAAGACAGACAGGGGCCCAAGACAGATAGACAGACAGACAAAGACCCAGACAGACAGACTGACAGGCAGAGACTCAGACAGACAGACACAGACATACAGATGCATATATAGACAGAGACTCAGAAGGACAGACAGACAGGTGGACACACAGAAAGATAGACAGGGACCAAGACAGACAGCCAGGCAGGGACGCAGACGGACAGACACAGACATACAGACACATATACAGACAGAAACAGAGACCCAGAAGGACAGACAGACAGACAGGTGGACACACAGAAAGATAGACAGGGACCCAGACAGACAGATAGACAGGGACTAAGACAGACAGACAGACAGACAGAGACAGACAGGCAGGGACCCAGACAGACAGGCAGAGATTCAGACAGACAGAGACACATGTACAGACAGACAGAGACACATGTACAGACAGACAGACAGACAGGCAGAGATTCAGACAGACAGAGACACATGTACAGACAGACAGACAGACAGAGATTCAGACAGACAGACAGACAGAGACACATGTACAGACAGACAGACAGACAGACAGACAGACAGAGACACATGTACAGACAGACAGACAGGCAGAGATTCAGACAGACAGAGACACATGTACAGACAGACAGACAGACAGAGATTCAGACAGACAGACAGACAGAGACACATGTACAGACAGACAGACAGACAGAGACACATGTACAGACAGACAGACAGAGACACATGTACAGACAGACAGACAGAGACACATGTACAGACAGACAGACAGGCAGAGATTCAGACAGACAGACAGAGACACATGTACAGACAGACAGACAGGAATGCTGCTGTACTGAATGTTGGTGTTAATTGCTGTAGGAAAGCGACACGTGGTGATTTCCTTTTCCTGTTTTTGTCATTCATCCTCACGGCTGATCTGACGTTCCTTCCACACTCATGTTCTCACACACACACACACACACACACACACACACACACACACACACACACACACACACACACACACACATGCACACACACACTTTTTACTGTGATGTACACTATGCACATTGTAAGGAACAGTGGTAGCGCAGTGGTCTTAGGAGTGTGTGTGAGTGTGTGTGTGAATGTGTGTGTACTGTGACTTGCAGCAGGACAGACAGAGACACCCTGCCTCAGTTCTAAATGAAGAGCAACAATAATACCGTTCTGTTCTCTTACTTCATTTGTGTCTTTGAGTGTGTGTGAGTGTGTGAGTGTGTGAGTGTGTGAGTGTGTGAGTGTGTGTGTGTGTGTGTGTGTGTGTGTGTGTGTGTGAGAAAGAGCATGAGAAGCCACTGCGTGACGTCTCCGGCTGCCTGAATGACTCATAACTGAGCTGCTCCTATTTACGCATGAAAGAGAGAGAGAGAGAGTGTGTCATAATGTGTGTGTATACTGTAATGTGTGTGTGTGTGTGTGTGTGTGTATGTGTATGTGTATACTGTAATGTGTGTGTGTGTGTGTGTGTGTGTGTATGTGTATGTGTATACTGTAATGTGTGTGTGTGTGTGTGTGTGTGTGTGTGTGTGTATGTGTATACTGTAATGTGTGTGTGTGTGTGTGTGTAAACTGTAATGTGTGTGTAAACTGTAATGTGTGTGTACTGTAATGTGTGTGTGTGTGTGTAAACTGTAATGTGTGTGTACTGTAATGTGTGTATACTGTAATGTGTGTGTGTGTGTGTGTGTAAACTGTAATGTGTGTGTGTATACTATAATGTGTGTGTGTGTGTAAACTGTAATGTGTGTGTAAACTGTAATGTGTGTGTACTGTAATGTGTGTATACTGTAATGTGTGTGTGTGTGTGTGTGTGTGTGTGTATACTGTAATGTGTGTGTGTGTGTGTAAACTGTAATGTGTGTGTATACTGTAATGTGTGTGTGTGTGTGTGTGTGTGTGTGTGTGTGTGTGTGTGTGTGTGTGCGCGCTTTAATGTGTGTTAGTGCTGCACGATATTAGGAAAATATGTGATATTGTTGTTGAATACTGCGATAACGATATTTCTTGCGATATAACATTTCCCTAGAGAAATGCATTTATTATTATTATTATTAATTTATTTATTTTTATTTATTTATTTATATGTAATGATGATACTAAAATAAACAGGTAATAGATATTCGTCTGATGTAATTAAATCTAATTCAGGCTAAAAAGAAACTATATGTCAAGGAAGTTGCAAATATTTAGACTTCAAAACACTATGAATGACTTAAACCCCTCAGCAGATATTCTGACTTCTGGTTTGCTGTTACTATAAACCTGCCAACACAATATGAATTACTTTCAAACATTACTGTTTATTTACATGTAACCGTGTAACACTCATCAATAGTGTCTTACAACAAGAGCATCTTTTAAACTAAATATTCTCTTTGGCTTGCCTGGGTTTTTGTTTTTGTTTTTAAATTAAAAAAAATATTATTAAACAAAAATTAAATAAAAAAAATATTTGTTACACACACACACACACACACACACACACACACACACACACACTCGCTCCGCGACCGGCACTAGGACCCGGAAGTAATGCGGGCGCGAACCCGGAAGTATAAGAGGAGTAAACAAACCGCCGCATACAGCTCAGTCACTGAGTTCGCGCATGTCGGTTCAGATTGTTTACTTTCTGATTCGAGTGTGTGTTTATAGGACGCGGGTTAAATGTGTGTGTTTCCGTTGTTCCCCTTCTGTGAGAGTCATGTGACTAATTCGCGTGGTTATCCTGCCTACTCGCTTGCTTCCGCGTTTGGGTTTACCGTCCACGCTACAAAGCGCTAACGGCTAATCGCTAAGTCTTCTGATCATCCCGGGTTAGTTCGCGACAGAATGGAGTATAAAGATATAAATAATATATATATAAAAGCGGGTATAAACATAGTAAGGCCCCATCTGATTGGTCAAATTTAGACACACAGATGCTTGGCACATAAAGTATTTATCGTAACTCTTTGCGATGCGGTTATCGCGCATGGCATTATCGCCATAACGATATTTTTTCGATATATTGTGCAGGCCTAATGTGAGTGTATTTACTGTATGTCTTGTCACGTGTAACAAATGTATAATCTGAGCATTTCTGCCCCTCTTGTTTCTGCCCCTCTTGTTTCTGCCCCTCTTGTTCTCGCTCTGCATGTTTTTTTCTTTCATATAAAACAAAACCAAATTTTCCAGAAATTTTGATGAATTGAATAAGTAAAGTCTCTGACCTATAGTCACTTTCCCAGAGACACAGCTTTTCCCAGGTACTGAGGAAAGATAAAGGGGCTCCAGGATGAAGTCCCCTGAATTTAAATCAGCTTGTCTCCGTCTCGCAGAGTGGAGCCAGGTGGGCTATGGATCTGCTAGTCTGCTGTAAAGAATGACGAGTTAGCTTCTTAGCCTTAGCTTCCTATGAGTTCCTGGCACTAACCAAGACCTGGATACTCCACTCCACTGGCTGCTCTGTCCTCTTTTGTGTTCTCTTGTGTCTCCTTCAGGTTCCATTCACTTATAGTTACCTCTCAGTCAACCTCCTGTCGCACTCCTGGTCTCCTAGGAAATTTTCCTGGAGAAATGCACATGCTCCTTAGTCTTTTCCCACTTCACAGCAGCCTCTCGCTGCCCTCTGAGAGGTCAAATTTACCTTCTCCCTCGTCTTCATTCCTTCTCACTGACATTCAACAGCTGCCCTCCCAAACACATGTGATGAAGATCCCTGGACTTGGTCTTCATCTCCCTCTCCAGCTACAGACATCAATACGACCCCACTCCACTTTTCTGATTATCACCTGGTGTCCTTCAGCTTTACCCTTCCTTCACCTTCACTTTTCTCATCCATGGACCTGCTCTGCCCTCATCCTCTTAACACAGGAAGATATTTTTGCTCTTCTCATTGGCTGTCGGATTGGAGAGAATTAAGAGAATTAGAGAAAATTAATCTGAAGTGACTTCTGCAAAGACTGCTCAACAGGGTAAAGCTGGAATCTTCTGCACAAACTCCACATCGTCTTTCCATACCTTCTGGTTCTTCCTCCCTGACTTCTAAAGACTGAAAAACCTGATATACCTTCACTCTTACCCCAACTTTTTCACAAGTGCATTTTTCTAATCTAGCAACTGTGGAGATTCTGCAGTTCTTCTCATCCTGCAATCCTACCACTTGCCCATTGGTTCCAGTCACGATGTCTGGACTATATGACAAGATTTAATCGCCCTCATCACTACTATCATCAAAAGCTTCCAAACATCTGGTTGCGTACCTGCTGCATTTACGAGAGCAAGCGTTACTCTCATCCTAAAGAAACTCAGCAAGCAACAGCAACTACTGACCACTGACCAGTATCACTTCTGTCTTTTCTTTTGCATATACCCTTTACAGTACAATAAACGTTCTGCGCACATCTGTCTGGTTTCAAACCAGCACATTTTACCGAGACCGCTCTTTTGTCCATCACTGAGAACCTCTGTGCTGTTAGATCAGCCAAACCATCCCCAGTCCTCGTCCTCCTTAACATTTCAGCAGTGCTTGGTTCACCATGTCAGGTGATGTGAAGGGGATCAAGATCTGCTCGATCCATACTCCCCTCTGGTGCCTCACAAGGCTCAGTAATTGGTCCGCTTCTGTTCTCCCTCTACACTCGATTTCTTGGCAAGGTCATATCACACACACACACACACACACACACACACACATTTTATACCACTCCTATGCAGATGACACTCAACTCCTTCTCTCCTTGTCTTCCTCAGACAGTCATGTCTCCCAACATCTCAGCTTAACTTCAATCCCAACAAAACTGAACTAATCAGCATTGCAGGTGTTTCATCCCCGTGTCTGGATATTATGAACCCCTGAACAACTCTCACCTCTCAAGATCTCACCTTTGGTCACTCAGGTGCTTGTTCAGTCTCTTGTTATTTTGAGACCAGAATTTTTTGGGGGGAGTTTTGAGGAGGAGTTGTGCGACAAGGTCTGCAGTTACCCCACATGTATGATGTGTCTTTACCCCTGCAGAGGGCGAAATTGCATCAAAACAGTGTGCAGGAGCTACGTAACGATCTTAAACATCCACAAGGAATCTAAGCTCCTCGAGCGCCGCCATGTTTGCTTGACTCAATTTCATTC
>CM060110.1:47131988-47136988 GCA_030522415.1 Channallabes apus | reverse complement strand
CTGTCCTGCAGGCCCAGGGTTCAACATAGTTTAGTGATTCTTCTGCTACAACACTGCTGATTGAACTATTCTGGTGATGTCCAGGTTCAGTGTGTGTTTGTGTTGACAGATTACAAACTGGTCTATAGTCCAGTGTGAGGGTTGAGGGACATGCTCAGTGTCTCAGCAGGGGTAGTCCGGGGGCCGCTGGGGCAGGGATGTGGAATCTGTAGTTGTGGCTCTCCAGCACGGGATCCTGTAAGAATAAACCAGGTCTGCTGGACGGACCGCCACCTGCTTCAGTGCTTCATCTTGCTCTGGACGTTGTTTGTGTTTGTGGAGATGTTCAGTGTCTCTCTGGGGGGGGGGTGTTTCTCCAGCCATGGTGTTGATTGTTAACACTTGGGGCCCCAGGGAAAGTGGTTCCATCGATCGTCTCAAAGCACCGTCATGTGTGTCTGTGTGTCCAGGTCATAAACATCATTAACGCGGCTCAGGAGAGCAGTCCCATGCCGGTCGCCGAGGCTCTGGACCGAGTGCTGGAGATACTCAGGACCACAGAACTCTACTCGCCGCAACTCGGCACCAAGGACGAGGACCCGCACACTAATGACCTTGTTGGGGGGCTCATGACGGTAGGTGGGGGTGGGGGGGAGGGGGGAGGGGGAGGGGGGTCTGTAGCTGATGTACACTGATACATCCATGATACAATCCAGTGTTAGCACAGAGTGACTGGAATCGTCCTGTGAAATCATGATGTGTGTGTGTGTGTGTGTGTGTGTGTAGGACGGATTGCGCAGGCTATCAGGGAATGAGTATATATTCTCAGCGAAACGTAAGTCCTTGTTCCTGCCTTTAGTCATCATGTTTTTTTTTTTTATTGACTTGAGTGGGCGGGGTTATGCTAATATAGACGTGCTAATATAGCAGGGTTATGCTAATATAGACGTGCTAATATAGCGGGGTTATGCTAATATAGACGTGCTAATATAGCGGGGTTATGCTAATATAGACGTGCTAATATAGCGGGGTTATGCTAATATAGACGTGCTAATATAGCGGGGTTATGCTAATATAGACGTGCTAATATAGCGGGGTTATGCTAATATAGACGTGCTAATATAGCGGGGTTATGCTAATATAGACGTGCTAATATAGCGGGGTTATGCTAATATAGACGTGCTAATATAGCGGGGTTATGCTAATATAGACGTGCTAATATAGCGGGGTTATGCTAATATAGACGTGCTAATATAGCGGGGTTATGCTAATATAGACGTGCTAATATAGCGGGGTTATGCTAATATAGACGTGCTAATATAGCGGGGTTATGCTAATATAGACGTGCTAATATAGCGGGGTTATGCTAATATAGACGTGCTAATATAGCGGGGTTATGCTAATATAGACGTGCTAATATAGCGGGGTTATGCTAATATAGACGTGCTAATATAGCGGGGTTATGCTAATATAGACGTGCTAATATAGCGGGGTTATGCTAATATAGACGTGCTAATATAGCGGGGTTATGCTAATATAGACGTGCTAATATAGCGGGGTTATGCTAATATAGACGTGCTAATATAGCGGGGTTATGCTAACATAGACGTGCATGTCAGTATTGATATCCATCATTAAAGCTAGTTATTCAATGACGCATTCACTGAATAACGACCAATAATGGAATCGCCGTATGTTCTGGAACATTAAATTGCACTAATTATTAAATAATAAACTTATAAAAGACTTGTTTGTCTTTTTACGCTTGAACAAGTTAATTAGGACATTAATTTGAATATTAACGCCCGTCGGTTAGGATCATACGCAACTTTAACTGTGACGTCTGTCTGTCGCAGAGCCGCATCACATCCCGAGTCACCTGACCACGCCTCTGTCTCTAAACGACATCCCGCCGCGAGTCGCACAAACAATGGAGAACGAGGAATCGTGGGACTTCGACATCTTCAGCCTGGAGGCCGCAACCATGAAAAGGTTCACCTTATTTATTTTTTCTTTTGCTCAATATCCAGGTCTCAGTAGCTACAGGGAGACTCCAGTGTGAGCTTCAGTGTTTATCTAGTCTGGAATGAAATATCTGACTCGAGGTGTACCGTTCCCCCGTTCCCCCCCGTCAGGCCGCTGACGTTCCTGGGGCTAAAGATCTTCTCGCGGTTCGGCGTGTGCGAGTTTCTGAACTGCTCGGAGGCGACGCTACGCTCGTGGCTGCAGGTCATCGAGGCGAATTATCACGCCAGCAACTCGTACCATAACTCTACGCACGCCGCCGACGTGCTGCACGCCACCGCCTACTTCCTGTGCAAGGAGCGTGTAAAGGTGCGCACACTTTCCTCATGAACGATCCCACCATCTTACAGAAACCCGGAATACTCACCGTTCCTCTCGCTCTGATTTTAGCAAAGTCTGGATCCGATCGACGAGGTGGCGGCTCTGATCGCCGCGACCGTGCACGACGTCGATCACCCGGGCCGGACGAACTCCTTCCTGTGTAACGCAGGGAGCGACCTCGCCATCTTGTACAACGACACGGCCGTGTTGGAGAGTCACCACGCCGCACTCGCCTTCCAGCTCAGCACGCGCGACGACAAGAGCAACATCTTTAAAAACATGGAGAGGTATATCATATATCATGTACACACACACACACACACACACACACACACACACACACACACACACATTAAATCATACAGATGCACACACTCATGCTTTTAAGCACCTGAGGGAATTCTCTCTCACATCAAATCAGATATACTCAGGATTTGTTTACAAAAAATCAGATTAACTCAGAACGAGTCCGATTCATATAAACTGTGCTGGATCCACTTTCAGACGAGAGAGAGAGAGACAGAGAGAGAGAGAGACAGAGAGAGAGAGACAGGGAGAGAGAGAGAGAGAGAGACAGGGAGAGAGAGAGAGAGAGAGAGAGACGGACGGAGAGAGAGAGAAAGATTCTGATTCAGATTGAAATGAGTTGAATTTAAAAGAGAGTTGGATTTGGTGATGATGGAAATTATGATGGAGATGATGAGGATGATGATGGTGATGATGATGTTAATGATGATGATGGTGTTGATGATGATGATGATGATGATGATGGTGATAGTGATGTTAATTATGATGATGGTGATGATGATGGTGATGATGATGATGATGATGATAATTATGATAATAATTATGATGATGGTGGTGATGATGATGGTAATGATGATGATGGTGATAGTGATGTCAATTATGATGATGGTGATGATGATGGTGATAGTGATGTTAATTATGATGATGATGATGATAATTATGATGATGTTCATGATGGTGATGATGATGATGATGGTAATGATGATGATGATGATGGTGATAGTGATGTTAATTATGATGATGATGGTGATGATGATGTTAATTATGATGGTGATGATGATGATAATTATGGTGATGATGATGATGGTGGTTAATTATGATGATGATGATGGTGATGATGATAATTATGGTGATGGTGATGATGTTGATGATGGTGATGGTGATGTTAATGATGGTGATGATGGTGATGATGATTGATGGTGATGATGATGATGATGATGATGATAATTATGGTAATGGTGGTGATGATGATAATTATGGTGATGGTGATGATGTTGATGATGGTGATGTTAATGAAGGTGATGATGATGATGATGATGATGATGGTGATGATGATAATTATGGTGATGATGATTATGATGATGGTGATGATGATTATGATGATGGTGATGATGATGATGATGATGGTGATAGTGATGTTAATTATGATGATGGTGATGATGATGATGGTGATGTTAATTATGATGGTGATGATGATTATGATGATGTTAATGATGGTGATGATGATGTTAATTATGATGATGATGATGATGATGATGATGATGATGTTAATGATGGTGATGATGGTGATTATGATTGTGATGATGTTGATGATGGTGATGATGATGGTGATGTTGATGATGGTGATGATGATGGTGATGATGATGTTAATGATGGTGATGATGATGTTAATGATGGTGATGGTGGTGATGTTAATTATGATGATGATGGTGATGATGATGTTGATGATGATGGTGATGATGATGATGATGTTGATGATGGTGATGTTAATGAAGGTGATGATGTTGATGATGATGGTGATGATGATGATGATGATGATGATGGTGATGATATTGATGATGGTGATGTTAATGAAGGTGATGATGGTGATGATGATGGTGATAGTGATGTTAATTATGATGATGTTGATGATGGTGATGGTGATGTTAATTAAGGTGATGATGGTGATGATGATGATGGTGATGATGATGATGGTGATAGTGATGTTAATTATGATGATGGTGATAGTGATGATGATGATGGTGATGATGATGTTAATTATGATGGTGATGATGATGATAATTATGGTGATGATGATGGTGGTGGTTAATTATGATGATGATGGTAATGGTGATGATGGTGATGATGATGTTGATGATGGTGGTGGTGATGTTAATGAAGGTGATGATGGTGATGATGATGATGGTAATGATGATGATGGTGATAGTGCTGTTAATTATGATGATGGTGATGATGATGTGGATGGTGATGATAATTATGGTGATGGTGATGATGATTGTGATGATGATGATGATGATTATGATGATGATGATTATGATGATGATGATGATGATGTTAATGATGGTGATGATGATATTAATGATGGTGATGATGGTGATTATGATTGTGATGATGTTGATGATGGTGATGATGATGGTGATGATGCTGATGATGATGATGGTGGTGATGTTAATTATGATGATGATGGTGGTAATGATGGTGATGATGATGGTGATGATGATGATGATGGTGATGTTAATGAAGGTGATGATGATGGTAATGATGATGATGATGGTGATAGTGATGTTAATTATGATGATGTTGATGATGGTGATGTTAATGAAGGTGATGATGGTGATGATGATGATGATGGTAATGATGATGATGAT
>CM060110.1:47029488-47124488 GCA_030522415.1 Channallabes apus | reverse complement strand
ACACACACGCACGCACGCACACACACACGCACGCACGCACACGCTCCGCGACCGGCACTAGGACCCAGAAGTAATGCGGGCACGAACCCCTTCTGTGAGAGTCCTTAATCTAATTCGCGTGGTTATCCTGCCTACTCGCTTGCTTCCGCGTTTGGGTTTACCGTCTATAAAGGGCTAACGGCTAATCGCGGCTAACGGCTAATCGCGGCTAACGGCTAAACGCTAAGTCTTCTGATCACCCGGGGTTAGTTCGCGACAGAATGAAGTATAAAGATATAAATTATATATATATATATATATATATATATATATATATAAGGATATAAGCGGGTATAAACATAAACATAGTAAGGATCCATCTGATTGGGCAAATTTGGACACAAATGCTTGGCAAATAAAGTATTTATCGCAACTCCTTGCGATATGGTTATCGCGCATGGCATTATCGCCATAACTATATTTTTTCGATATATCGTGCAGCCCTAGTGTGTGAGTGTGTGTGAGAGTGTGTGAGAGTGTGTGTGTGTGTGTGTGTGTGTGACTAGTAATAATGTTCTCTCCTGTTTCTCTGCAGCTTTTGCTGATTTGCCGAATCTCATGCAGCATTTAGACAATAACTTTAAATATTGGAAAGGTCTGGACGAACGCAAACTACACAGCCTGAGACCACCGCCGGAGTAGTTCAACACACACACACACACACACACACACACACACACACAGTGAACACTATGGCTCCGTCTCCAGTGTCTCTCTCATGGACTGAATAAAAGCGTCTCTCTCTAAACCTGGACTTGATGACGGTGAGACTCGACGCCCCCTGCTGGTTACAATGAACACACACTCGGACTACACGTGTGGCCTTCCTGCGCACGGCTTTACAGGGTGTGTTTGTGCGTGTGAGTGAGTGTGAGTGTGTATGTGTGAGTGTGTGTGTGTGTGTGTGTGTGATGAGCATCAGGAAACACTAAGATCATCCCACCTCACTCTGATCGTCAGCCCTTCACTCGTTACTGTTTGTATTTATTTTGGTGTTTACGATGTTGTTACACTAATCATTACTGATGCGAGTGATTTGTAGTTAAACCGTTGAATCTCAGAAGCCAAAGCTGATTAACACACACGAACAATAATCCTACGACTCATGTCATTAGCATAAACGTGTCTATTTTTGTACCTGAACGACGTTACTTCCTGTTGCACTGAGGGGGAGGGGGAGGGGGAGGGTGTTGGGCACGTGTCAATCATCGGTCAGACGAAACATCACAATATTCAACAGGCACAATATTAACTGTAACTAACGTCAGTCTCCACACGGAGGTCTTTTCTTTTATTATTTTATTTCCGTTCTGCCACGTTTCTCTCTCTCCGTCTTTCCAGGATACTTTTATTTTCTTATTTTGATTTTCATCAGGCATTTTCTTTTTACATTTCGGTCAACTTTTTTTTAGTTCATTTCTTTTTTTTCTTCTCTTTTTTATGTCATTTTTGCCTTTATTCTTTTTTTTTGTATTTTGTGTTTGATGTCTATGTTCTTATATCATTCTTTCACTCTTTCTTACTTTTGATTTAAAACTTCTCTATTTCTTTCAGTTTTTTTTTTTTAGCTTTATCCCCTGAACTTTCCTGTCTACATTTTGGTTTGTTCTTTATTTTTATCCACTTCCATCAGTTCTGTTTCCTGTGTGTGTGTGTGAGGAAGCTGACGGCCGTAGCGATGTTGTTGCAGTACGGTATCGTGATTGTATCGGACACCGTGATTAATGTTTAGGTGGTTACACTGATATCAATTTAATATCTGCACATGCCTAATCAGACGTGAACGACGATGGAGTGTGTGTGTGTGTGTGTGTGTGTGTGTGTGTGTGTGTGTGTGTGTGTGTGCATCTCCAGGGCCTCATGGGAAGGCAGAGTGTTGCAGCATGGCGAGAATCTGTGAAACGTGAACCGTGTTTTGGACTTGAATGATTTTTTTCCCGGCGAGGGTTTTTGTATCCGGTTTATCCTACTGAAGAGACTGCCTTATTTTATACGCTATTTATACAGCACAGCCCACTGTCTCACTGCGGCGGACACCTGTCTCACTGCGGCGGACGCCTGTCTCACTGCGGTGGACATCCGGACACGTTTGTAATAACACACCGCTGTAACAGAACGCTGAGTAAAGCTCCATATTTTTGTATAGACTCTGACTTTTACACTGGAAAAAACATAAGCAGCAGCCGAGGAGGCAGACGAGGATAGTGATGGGTCACATGATCACGACGATGATGATGATGATGATGATGATGAAGCTATGTGGATCTGTGTGACATTAAAGGTGTAAAGCAAAATTCTATTCTGAAATACAGAATATAAAGGAGTTTTCTCTCACTGAGTGTCTGTTTGATCTTTCTCTAATCAGAGGCCATGCACCAGCGTCACACTCCGATTGGGGGTGTGGTCTAAAGAATGCAGGCGGGGCTTATATGAGATGAAGATGATTACAAAGGAAACTTTAGTTGAAACAAATTAAAAGTTTAAAGTGAATGGACTTGCACAGTGCTAACGCTGCGCGGTATGTTTTCATAAATTATTAGATTAGTAGCTTAAATGCCAAGCTTAAAAAAATGCACATGTTAGACACGGAACCATTTAGAGAATATTATACTAACATTTAATACTAGTGTACTAACTCTGAACGAGAAAAGCACAGTTAGGGGTTTAAACATAGCACCCCACATTAGAGTTGAACTCTGCATCGTGATTGGTCAGAAGGTGTTGATTGATGTTCTGTAAAAGCAGGAGTTGTGGCCTGTAAGGAGTAAAACATGACGAGAGCTGCGCTTAAAGGAACACAATTCACTAATCTGTGTGGCACTAGAACTTTGCTCTCCATCACCACCTTAGTGTCCTACACAGAGTTCTACCCAGAGTTCTAACCAGGGTTCTAACTAGAGTTCTACCCAGTGTTCTACCCAGAGTTCTAACCAGTGTTCTACCCAGAGTTCTAATTAGTGTTCTACCCAGTGTTCTACCCAGGGTTCTACCCAGAGTTTTAATCAGTGTTATGACCAGGGTTCTACCCAGAGTTCTACCCAGGGTTCTACCCAGAGTTCTACCCAGTGTTCTAATCAGTGTTATAACCAGAGTTCTACCCAGAGTTCTAATCAGTGTTATAACCAGGGTTCCAACCAGTGTTCTACCCAGAGTTCTACCCAGAGTTCTACCCAGTGTTCTACCCAGTGTCCTAACCAGGGTTCTACCCAGTGTTCTACGCAGTGTTCTGACCAGGGTTCTACCCAGAGTTCTACCCAGTGTTCTAACCAGTGTTCTACTCAGTGTTCTAACCAGAGTTCTACCCAGTGTTCTACCCAGTGTTATAACCAGTGTTCTACCCAGAGTTCTACCCAGTGTTCTACCCAGGGTTCTACCCAGTGTTCTACCCAGAGTTCTAATCAGTGTTATAACCAGAGTTCTACCCAGAGTTCTAACCAGTGTTCTACCCAGTGTTCTACTCAGTGTTCTAACCAGAGTTCTAACCAGAGTTCTAAAAAGGGTTCTAACCAGTGTTCTAACCAGAGTTCTACCCAGTGTTCTACCCAGAGTTCTAACCAGTGTTCTACCCAGTGTTCTACTCAGTGTTCTAACCAGAGTTCTACCTAGTGTTCTAAAAAGGGTTCTAACCAGTGTTCTACCCAGTGTTCTAACCAGAGTTCTACCCAGTGTTCTAAAAAGGGTTCTAACCAGTGTTCTACCCAGTGTTCTACCCAGAGTTCTACCCAGTGTTCTACCCAGAGTCCTACCCAGTGTTCTACCCAGAGTTCTACCCAGTGTTCTAATCAGTGTTCTACCCAGAGTTCTACCCAGTGTTCTACCCAGAGTTCTACCCAGAGTTCTAATCAGTGTTATAACCAAGGTTCCAACCAGTGTTCTACCCAGAGTTCTACCCAGTGTTATAACCAGTGTTCTACCCAGGGTTCTACCCAGAGTTTTAATCAGTGTTATGACCAGGGTTCTACCCAGAGTTCTACCCAGGGTTCTACCCAGAGTTCTACCCAGTGTTCTAGTCAGTGTTATAACCAGAGTTCTACCCAGAGTTCTAATCAGTGTTATAACCAGGGTTCCAACCAGTGTTCTACCCAGAGTTCTACCCAGAGTTCTACCCAGTGTTCTACCCAGTGTCCTAACCAGGGTTCTACCCAGTGTTCTACCCAGTGTTCTACCCAGTGTTCTGACCAGGGTTCTACCCAGAGTTCTACCCAGTGTTCTAACCAGTGTTCTACTCAGTGTTCTAACCAGAGTTCTACCCAGTGTTCTAACCAGAGTTCTACCCAGTGTTCTACCCAGTGTTCTACCCAGTGTTCTACCCAGAGTTCTACCCAGTGTCCTAACCAGTGTCCTACCCAGTGTTCTACCCAGGGTTCTACCCAGTGTTCTACCCAGGGTTCTACCCAGTGTTCTACCCAGAGTTCTACTCAGTGTTCTAACCAGAGTTCTAACCAGAGTTCTAAAAAGGGTTCTAACCAGTGTTCTAACCAGAGTTCTACCCAGTGTTCTAACCAGAGTTCTACCCAGTGTTCTACCCAGAGTTCTAACCAGTGTTCTACCCAGTGTTCTACTCAGTGTTCTAACCAGAGTTCTACCTAGTGTTCTAAAAAGGGTTTTAACCAGTGTTCTACCCAGTGTTCTAACCAGAGTTCTACCCAGTGTTCTAAAAAGGGTTCTAACCAGTGTTCTACCCAGTGTTCTACCCAGAGTTCTACCCAGTGTTCTACCCAGAGTCCTACCCAGTGTTCTACCCAGAGTTCTACCCAGTGTTCTACCCAGAGTTCTACCCAGAGTTCTAACCAGTGTTCTACCCAGTGTTCTACTCAGTGTTCTAACCAGAGTTCTAACCAGAGTTCTAAAAAGGGTTCTACCCAGTGTTCTACCCAGAGTTCTAACCAGTGTTCTACCGAGTGTTCTACTCAGTGTTCTAACCAGAGTTCTACCTAGTGTTCTAAAAAGGGTTCTAACCAGTGTTCTACCCAGAGTTCTACCCAGTGTTCTACCCAGAGTCCTACCCAGTGTTCTACCCAGAGTTCTACCCAGTGTTCTACCCAGAGTTCTACCCAGTGTTCTAATCAGTGTTCTACCCAGAGTTCTACCCAGTGTTCTACCCAGAGATCTACCCAGTGTTCTACCCAGAGTTCTAATTAGTGTTCTACCCAGTGTTCTACCCAGGGTTCTACCCAGAGTTTTAATCAGTGTTATGACCAGGGTTCTACCCAGAGTTCTACCCAGGGTTCTACCCAGAGTTCTACCCAGTGTTCTAATCAGTGTTATAACCAGAGTTCTACCCAGAGTTCTAATCAGTGTTATAACCAGGGTTCCAACCAGTGTTCTACCCAGAGTTCTACCCAGTGTTCTACCCAGTGTCCTAACCAGGGTTCTACCCAGTGTTCTACCCAGTGTTCTACCCAGTGTTCTGACCAGGGTTCTACCCAGAGTTCTACCCAGTGTTCTAACCAGTGTTCTACTCAGTGTTCTAACCAGAGTTCTACCCAGTGTTCTACCCAGTGTTATAACCAGTGTTCTACCCAGAGTTCTACCCAGTGTCCTAACCAGTGTCCTACCCAGTGTCCTACCCAGTGTTCTACCCAGGGTTCTACCCAGTGTTCTACCCAGGGTTCTACCCAGTGTTCTACCCAGAGTTCTAATCAGTGTTATAACCAGAGTTCTACCCAGAGTTCTAACCAGTGTTCTACCCAGTGTTCTACTCAGTGTTCTAACCAGAGTTCTAACCAGAGTTCTAAAAAGGGTTCTAACCAGTGTTCTAACCAGAGTTCTACCCAGTGTTCTAACCAGAGTTCTACCCAGTGTTCTACCCAGAGTTCTAACCAGTGTTCTACCCAGTGTTCTACTCAGTGTTCTAACCAGAGTTCTACCTAGTGTTCTAAAAAGGGTTCTAACCAGTGTTCTACCCAGTGTTCTAACCAGAGTTCTACCCAGTGTTCTAAAAAGAGTTCTAACCAGTGTTCTACCCAGAGTTCTACCCAGTGTTCTACCCAGAGTCCTACCCAGTGTTCTACCCAGAGTTCTACCCAGTGTTCTACCCAGAGTTCTACCCAGTGTTCTAATCAGTGTTCTACCCAGAGTTCTACCCAGTGTTCTACCCAGAGTTCTACCCAGAGTTCTAATCAGTGTTATAACCAGGGTTCCAACCAGTGTTCTACCCAGAGTTCTACCCAGAGTTCTACCCAGTGTTCTACCCAGTGTTATAACCAGTGTTCTAACCAGAGTTCTACCCAGTGTTCTAAAAAGGGTTCTAACCAGTGTTCTACCCAGAGTTCTACCCAGGGTTCTACCCAGAGTTCTACCCAGTGTTCTAATCAGTGTTATAACCAGAGTTCTACCCAGAGTTCTAATCAGTGTTATAACCAGGGTTCCAACCAGTGTTCTACCCAGAGTTCTACCCAGAGTTCTACCCAGTGTTCTACCCAGTGTCCTAACCAGGGTTCTACCCAGTGTTCTACCCAGTGTTCTGACCAGGGTTCTACCCAGAGTTCTACCCAGTGTTCTAACCAGTGTTCTACTCAGTGTTCTAACCAGAGTTCTACCCAGTGTTCTACCCAGTGTTATAACCAGTGTTCTACCCAGAGTTCTACCCAGTGTCCTAACCAGTGTCCTACCCAGTGTTCTACCCAGGGTTCTACCCAGTGTTCTACCCAGGGTTCTACCCAGGGTTCTACCCAGAGTTCTAATCAGTGTTATAACCAGAGTTCTACCCAGAGTTCTAACCAGTGTTCTACCCAGTGTTCTACTCAGTGTTCTAACCAGAGTTCTAACCAGAGTTCTAAAAAGGGTTCTAACCAGTGTTCTAACCAGAGTTCTACCCAGTGTTCTAACCAGAGTTCTACCCAGTGTTCTACCCAGAGTTCTAACCAGTGTTCTACCCAGTGTTCTACTCAGTGTTCTAACCAGAGTTCTACCTAGTGTTCTAAAAAGGGTTCTAACCAGTGTTCTACCCAGTGTTATAACCAGGGTTCTACCCAGAGTTCTACCCAGAGTTCTAATCAGGGTTCTACCCAGTGTTCTAACTAGTGTTCTACCCAGAGTTCTACCCAGTGTCCTACCCAGAGTTCTACCCAGAGTTCTTCCCAGTGTTCTACCCAGAGTTCTAATCAGTGTTATAACCAGGGTTCTAACCAGTGTTCTAATCAGTGTTATAACCAGGGTTCTACCCAGAGTTCTACCCAGAGTTCTAATCAGTGTTATAACCAGTGTTCTACCCAGTGTTCTAACCAGTGTTCTACCCAGAGTCCTACCCAGAGTTCTACCCAGAGTTCTACCCAGGGTTCTACCCAGAGTTTTAATCAGTGTTATAACCAGGGTTCTAACCAGTGTTCTACCCAGTGTCCTACCCAGAGTTCTACCCAGGGTTCTACCCAGTGTTCTAATCAGTGTTCTAACCAGGGTTCTACCCAGTGTTCTAATCAGTGTCCTACCCAGAGTTCTACCCAGAGTTCTACCCAGTGTTCTACCCAGTGTTCTAATCAGTGTTATAACCAGGGTTCTACCCAGAGTTCTACCCAGGGTTCTACCCAGTGTCCTAACCAGTGTCCTAACCAGAGTTCTACCCAGAGTCCTACCCAGAGTCCTACCCAGGGTTCTAACCAGTGTTCTACCCAGTGTTCTAATCAGTGTTATAACCAGGGTTCTACCCAGAGTTCTACCCAGGGTTCTACCCAGTGTCCTAACCAGTGTCCTAACCAGAGTTCTACCCAGAGTCCTACCCAGAGTCCTACCCAGAGTCCTACCCAGGGTTCTAACCAGGGTTCTACCCAGTGTTCTACCCAGTGTTCTAATCAGTGTTCTAACCAGAGTTCTACCCAGTGTTCTGACCAGGGTACTACCCAGGGTTCTACCCAGCGTTCTAACCAGGGTTCTACCCAGTGTTCTAACCAGAGTTCTAACCAGTGTTCTAACCAGTGTTCTAACCAGTGTTCTACTCAGTGTTCTAACCAGAGTTCTAAAAAGGGTTCTAACCAGTGTTCTACCCAGTGTTCTACCCAGTGTTCTACCCAGAGTTCTACCCAGTGTCCTAACCAGGGTTCTACCCAGGGTTCTAACCAGAGTTCTACCCAGTGTTCTACCCAGTGTTCTACCCAGAGTTCTAATCAGTGTTATAACCAGGGTTCTACCCAGTGTTCTACCCAGTGTTATGACCAGGGTTCTACCCAGGGTTCTAACCAGAGTTCTACCCAGTGTTCTGACCAGGGTTCTACCCAGGGTTCTACCCAGAGTTCTAACCAGTGTTCTAACCAGTGTTCTACCCAGTGTTCTACTCAGTATTCTAACCAGAGTTCTAAAAAGGGTTCTAACCAGTGTTCTACCCAGTGTTATAACCAGTGTTCTACCCAGAGTTCTACCCAGTGTCCTAACCAGGGTTCTACCCAGAGTTCTACCCAGTGTTCTACCCAGAGTTCTACCCAGAGTTCTACCCAGTGTTCTACCCAGAGTTCTAATCAGGGTTCTACCCAGGGTTCTAACCAGAGTTCTACCCAGTGTTCTGACCAGGGTTCTACCCAGGGTTCTACCCAGAGTTCTAACCAGGGTTCTAACCAGTGTTCTAACCAGTGTTCTACCCAGAGTTCTAACCAGTGTTCTAACCAGTGTTCTACCCAGTGTTCTACTCAGTGTTCTAACCAGAGTTCTAAAAAGGGTTCTAACCAGTGTTCTACCCAGTGTTCTACCCAGAGTTCTACCCAGAGTTCTACCCAGGGTTCTAACCAGAGTTCTACCCAGGGTTCTACCCAGGGTTCTACCCAGTGTTCTACCCAGGGTTCTACTCAGTGTTCTACCCAGAGTTCTAATCAGTGTTATAACCAGAGTTCTACCCAGAGTTCTAACCAGAGTTCTAACCAGAATTCTACCCAGTGTTCTACCCAGAGTTCTAATCAGTGTTCTACCCAGTGTTCTAACCAGAGTTCTATCCACAGTTCTACCCAGTGTTCTACCCAGTGTTCTACCCAGTGTTCTACCCAGAGTTCTAATCAGTGTTATAACCAGAGTTCTAACAAGTGTTCTACCCAGTGTTCTACTCAGTGTTCTAACCAGAGTTCTACCCAGTGTTCTAAAAAGGGTTCTAACCAGAGTTCCACCCAGTGTTCTACCCAGAGTTCTACCCAGTGTTTTACCCAGAGTGTTTCCTCTCGGGCCTAATCTGGTCAGATCAAGAAGATAAACAGCTCATAAATACATAAATAATATAATACTGGAATATAAACTAATATCAGACCACTGGAGATGTAGTTAGAACATTGTTAAGTTTAAAACGTAGAAGTAGTGTGTCCGAGCTAAGTTTTAAGCTAAGAGTAGAAGAGTTTTAGCTTGTTGTGTCCGCTGCACCTTGATACACTTACCGGTCCGGGCCCGATCGACCGGGAGACACACACACACACACACACACACGCAGATAAAATTAATTAACTGATTAAAATATCCATATTCCTTAGAGTGCGGACTTTGGAACAGGGAGCGGCGTGCAGTTGCAGCTCCTAACCCTAACCCCAGTTATACACTTACAATGTGCATAATTTAGTTTTTTTGGGGGGTATTTCTCTCCTTGTCGTATAGTTACGTGCGAGATCGGCCAGGCGCAACCGAGGCTCGTTTCACTGAGCGAGAGTTCTCATGAACAGGGCAGAATGGTTAGGGACTGCCGAATGCCTCAGTAATTCACGGTAATTGCATTCTAAATTGCATTATTACTTTTAGATAAATATGTAAATCCCCACCTTAGTTAGAGGACATGGACTTAGTGTAAGGCTAAGATCCATTTCCTGAGCATTTCTCAGGAACAAGGTATGGTGTGTAAATTACAGTATTTTAGTATATATATGTATATATATATATATATTTCTGCAATACTTTCATTAAATGAAGGTATCTGCCTAATTTATATAAATAGATAAAACGAGCTTAAAGTGTCCATAATTAAACTGACCATCTCGAGGTGTCCGCCTAACTTTGATACACTACAATTTACCAACAATCCATGCATGCTTATGAAATTATTACATTTGTGCACACAATGTAACGACTGCAGTAACAAAAATAAGTAAGCAAATAGATTAATTCTTGATTGAGAAATAACCAACTATTGGCACAAGTTGGATACCAAATTATGCAGTTAAGCGTTGAGCTCCGCTGCTCCAAATTAAGCACAAGCCTCGGCCTGGGAGCTCATGACCGAGCGACATGCACTCCTAACACAGAACTGACTGACTGCAACTAATATTCTTACTAATACTCAAACTAACACACCTAACATGACAAACATTTGTTACAGATTGTATGTGACTGTACTCTTGTTTACACATAACGATATTGCTTTTACAGAAAAACAAAAGCAGCAGCAAGATTTAATCCTAATTTCCTCAACAGAACAAAAGCACACTGGAAGGAAGCAGCCGCATAACAAATCGTGACAATGTGTGATGCCATTAAACAACCTTCTCTTTTATTTTAGATACAGAAATTCCATTGGATCAGCTGTTGGTTGACGTTACTGTGTCCAATGAAATTTATGAATGTTGTTTTATCTAACCAAAGGCTTTCTCACAGCAGCATCAGACAAGGAGGAATTCTGGAACAATTCATCAGAGATATCGCTAAATCATCCATATGTTACTCTAATCTGAGATCTTACTGATTCATATGCTGATGCGTATCTTCTGTAGTGAAGGCTTAAAGGCACGGTCCCATAATGAAGTGCTAGTAACCTCTCTTCTGGGCTTCAACGGACTCTCTACTATACGTAAAGTATCTGGGTCGAAGAAGAGATCAGCTTGGAACATGACTTGGATGTTTTGGACACTGATTTTTCCTCACCATACCCCATACACATATAGTGAACCAAGGGCGTAGATTTGCTCTGAACATTGGTGGGGACCTATGACTCCACCCCACCCCCCCAATCCCCCACCCCGTCCACGGAATGCATGTTTTTTTAATATGCTGCAAAATGCTAAATCACTTTACATTAATACTAGCAATGCTTCGATTGATATTAATCCACTCGAAATGCAATTCATTAAGTTAAATTAAGGAATAGTGTAATGTTAAAGGAATGTTTAATAACTGACAAAAAGATAGTCTTTAATAAAATAAAAACTATTCTTTATTGAGCCCTAGTGCAAATGAAACATCTCAATCATCTGTATATATATAAAAGTAGATTACATCTAAACATGAACTACTAGGTAGAGTACCACACAACAGCTCAATGCCTATTGCTCCTATATGAAGGAGACAAAAACATGCCTTCGCCTCTCGTTAACAAAAATAAACTGCTGGCATATTTGTTTGACATCAATATTGTCCAGGCTGTTCTTTTTTCCTTCTGATAAACACTAAAGATGATATTTTGTAGAATGCTGAAAACCTGTAACCATTGATTTACTCAATCATGGAATGGTTTAAAACAAAACATATCCATGTGTTAGAATGGCCCAGTCAAAGTCCAGATCTAAATCCAATCGAGAATCTGTTGCAAGATCTGAAACCTGCTGTTCACAAACGCTGTCCATCTAATCTGACTGAGCTGGAGCTGTTTTGCAAAGAAGAATGGGCGAAGATTTCAGTCTCTAGATGTGCAGAGCTGGTAGAGACATACCCTAAAAGACTGGCAGCTGGAATTGCAGCAAAAGGTGGTTCTACAAAGTACTGACTCAGGGGGCTGAATAATTACGCACACATTTGGAATCATGTATGATTTTCGTTCCACTTCTCACGTGTACACCACTTTGTATTGGTCTTTCACGCGGAATTCCAATAAAATTGATTCATGTTTGTGGCTGTAATGTGACAAAATGTGGAAAAATTCAAGGGTAAACACATGCCATTTAAACAGCAATCATTTTATTTCACTTTTTCTGAGTCTTAGTGTGCAAACCTCCAATCAAATCATTAATGTTCTCCAAGTCAGTGAATGCATTTTAAAAACTATTTGTGTGAAGTGGATTGTCTATTGGTGTCAACTAACCTCTAGCCATATGGCAATATTAGTGTGTAGCTTATCAATTTCTATCACAATACTGATTTCTGACAAACAGTCGTCATTAGATTAGGAGACTGACAGGGATCATATTTATACTTTTACATTTAGCTGTTTAATCTGCTGTTAGTGTTACGGCCGTATTCACAGACTATATCCTGCCCTGCTGTACTGAATGTCAGTCAAAGCTGTAAAAAAAAAATTTTTTTAAACGTTAGCGTTAACTGTTGTCGTTACTTTGATGGACTTTGATGGAGTCACTAGCGAACTTGAAGTGACTTACACTTTTCTTTGAAAAAAAAAACCTCTTATGTCCAGCTTCTTTTTTTCCATCATGTCTGTCTGTCACCAACACACCTTCTCACACGGGGGGGGGGGGGGGGAATCCACTACATTTGGCGCTGCTTGTGTCTGAACGCAGCCAATAGCCTATCACATGATAGCAGGGAAAGGCACAGCCAATCAAAATGTTTATATGTGTTTTGGGGGCGGGAGGACTCAAGGAGAGAACGTGATTTATCCCTCTCTGTGTGTCTAGGTTAATGTTGACAGAACGATTTTTTAAAAAGTGGATTAAATTATTGGTGGGGACATTTCAATGGTCGGAGGATATTGGTGTGGACACATCCCCTCCGTCCACCCTAAATCTACGCCCCTGTAGTGAACATTACTGTATTAGCCTGAAAACACACATGGCAGAATTGTACACACATTATAGAAGTTATAATTGGCACCTTCACATGTTATATCTGATGTACAGGTAGATTAGTCAGACTTGAAGTCTTTTACTCTTTCCTAGTCCATTGTGGAGAGAGATGTTTGGCTTCATGGTCTGGGGAACTGGTTTTGAATGGAATCTATTGATAAGAGACCAGAAGGACTGGAGACGGCCTGATGGATTCTTAAACGGAGGTTTGGAGTTCAGGGCTCGGTCTCTAGAGTTAAATATTACACACACACAGAGAAAGTTCATTATCAGTTCCTGTAGCTTAATAGAACCACAGACGTCATGAAGACACCACAAAAGGGGGCAAATCGTCTCTCTTTTTTTTTTTTTTTTTGATTTTGTAAATCTCCTCTATGCCGATGCCTGACTCTTCATTTATTGTCATGTTATTGACACACTGTAGTAAATTCTGTTAGAATGTAAGGGGGCAGTGTAAGGTTTTATAACAGTGTAAGACAGTGTAATCTAATAAGAAGGTTCCTGTGCTGGAGAACAGACCCCTCACTGTGGGCTTCCTCCTGTGGTAACACCTTCTACATCCTGTATCTAGAGGAGGACACATCCACATGGCTCCTGTCTGCTAGAACCCTTTAGTTTAATCAGGAGAATGTAGATGTGTCTCCTACACCTGTCTGTCTCTGGGTCTCTAGGACTGACATGTTCATGACTAATGCTGAGAATAAACAGAGATCTTCAGACATCATGCCACACAACAACCTATAACTCTTCTACTCTTAGCTCGGACACACACTTCTTCTACATTGTAAACTTAAACATAAAACACAAACAGTGTTAAACAGTGATGAAAGCGTTAGTTACTGTGTGCTTGTGATTTCTTAGGACTAGTTTTTGGAACAGAGTTGATTTCCTGAACGAGCCGTTTGCTAGCGAATATTCCTGTCTGCGCATGCGCGGTGTCGCTAAACCCGATAGTCGGCGCACGCAGATGACGTTTGCGCGGACGATGGAATGTGCGCATGCGCGGCCAAACAGTAGTGACGGCTAAATCAAGCGACATTAAGGCGTCAAGTTTTTTTTTTTATTATTATTATTATTGTTCAGTAATTTCACTAATAGGTTGATTAACATTTACCACCAAATGATAAAATAAATAATTAAAACATTTTCTCTTCCACCTATTATAAAGCTAATTTCTAATCATTAAGTCTGGTAAAAATGCCGAATTATTGGATAATCTCAGGCCTAGAACCTGCTCAACTATGATTATACAATATTAAACTCATGTTTACTTTATACTAAAATATTAAAAACTGGTATAACACGAATTATTTCACATTAACATATCAGGATTTATTAAGGGTTCAAATGATCAGTTCATAACAACCTGTGTTAGATTTAATGGATCATAACTACTTAATTGATGATGGTTTTATTTTACATTTAGATTTTGAAACAGTTGAACATCAGTTTATATTTTAAACTTTATCAACTTAATTAAAATACTCTGTAAGAATAGTAATGGTGCATACTATTAACGCAAGGTGTCACCCCACGATTTAACGCAGAGGGTTAAATCTTAAACCAGCTTGCCCCATCTATCCCCTGCTTTTCACTGCAGCAGCTGTGATTCTCTCCATTCTTGTAAAAAACAATCTCAGATTTTATAATGCTGACGGTGTGCTGACAATCAAACCACTAGCTGATGAAACCAGCCCCAATCCCCCCATAACTATTTATAAATTATTCATAAAAGCCCTGTAAAATTAACTGTTAAAAACTTATTATCATTAAAAAAAGGTACAGATAAAAAGGATAACGAAATATTAAATAACCTTAACATATGGAACAATCTAAGTAAATGTTCATTTAATCTAAATTCATGGTCTCATGTCATGATGGGCCACATTTTTCTCACAAATATGGAACGCATTTAACCCGGGTGCATTTATCCCACCTATTCATTATCATTCCCCAAATCTGCAGTAAAAGCAATAACCAGGCTAATTTTAATTCAATCTGGAAAAGGAAAATGTTTTACCAAGGACTGTCCTTTTTATACCTTATAATTTATTCGACTCTAATGTAAACCCTCATCTTCCTGAACCTTTGGCCATCCACTTACAAATAAATTGCCCAATATCACAATCCTCACGATTCTTATTAAAGAATGATATCTATTTTTATCAACTTAAAACTCAATCTCACAACATGGTTCAAAGAATGAGCCTAATAAATTAAGAACGAATTCCTTTTTTGTTCCCTATTGCACCATAAGCAAAGGAAGTGCACTTCAAATTAATCAATGGTACATACCCTTCTGGAGAAATTTTAAGATTGAGCTTTGGTCTGAATGAAAGCATTGAAACAACAGAGCATTTATTTTATACAAATGAATTTACAATTGTGTTTTGTGCATTATTGGCTATTTCCTGTTTCTTTCCATGTTTATGGAAGATAGAAATCAAATCTAATTTAAATTCTAATTTTATTTGTCACATACACAGTCATACACATACGATATGTAGTGAAGTGCTTAGACGACCGCCAGTGACCTTAAAATAAAAGACTATTATTAGGAAATAAATATATCTAAGAAGGAATAAAATAAAATATTTGTACAATACAAAATACAAAATAAACAATATATCAAAAATATAAGAAAATTAAGAAAAAGCCTATCTGTACAATATAGAAAATATAGAATTATGGACATTTGTATGGAATGAAGTTGTATATAAATAGAAGTTGTATATAAATAGAAATGTCCAGGGGGGGGGGTGCAAATATGCTTGATAGAACTTAAAGTGACTGAAAGAGTTTAAAGTGACATTGTACATCAGGGATGTCCATGAATGTGCAGGTGTGCAGTGACTATTGTCAAAGAATGTCCAGAATGCCCAGAGTGAGTACAAGAAAAGAAACATATGTGTGGATGTGCAAATGGATCAGTACTGTGTTGTGTACTGATTAAGAGACTGTATCGCCTGCAGGAAGAAGCTCCTCCTCAGTCTCTCTGTGTTGGCCTTCAGGGAGCGGAATCGCTTTCCAGACCGCAACAGAGTGAACAGTCTATTGTTGGGGTGGTTGAGATTCCTCACGATCCTCCTGGCCTTAGTCCAGCACCGCTTGCTGTAGATCGAGTGCAGGTCAGGGAGCTCGGTGCGGATGATGCGCTCGGCTGATCGCACCACCCTCTGTAGAGCTCGTCTGTCCTGCATGGTGCTGTTCCCGAACCAGGTTCTGATGTTTCCCATCAGGCTGCTCTCTGTGGTGCAGGAGTAGAAATTCCTGAGTACCCTGGAGGGCAGTCTGAAGTCTCTCAAGCGTCTGAGGTGGTAGAGACGCTGCCAGGCCTTTTTCACCACGGTGTTGTTGTGATGTGACCATGACAGATCCTGCGTGATGTGAACACTGAAGCTGAAGCTGTCCACTCTCTCCACTGGGCTCCTGCTGATGTCAACTCCTTTGTCTTACTGACGTTTAGAAGGAGTTTGTTCCTCTGGCACCAGTTCTCCAGATTTCCAATCTCCTCCAGGTAGGCCGTCTCATCGTTGTCAGTGATCAGAACCCCCACGACAGTGTCGTCAGCAAATTTGATGATGGTGGTGGAGTTGGTAGGGTCCGCGCAGTCGTGTGTGGACAATGAGTACAGCAGGGGGCTCAGAACACAACCCTGGGGGGCACCATTGCTGAGAGTAAGAGATGCTGAGACATGTCGGCTCATCCTTACTGCCTGTGGTCTGCCAGTTAGGAAGTTGGAGATCCACTGACATATAGATGAGCTGAGTCCCAGGTGCTCCAGATTGGTGGTGAGTGTGGAGGGAATTATGGTATTGAATGCTGAGCTGTAGTCGATGAACAGCATTTTGACATAATTTCCCCCTTCTAGTGTCAGATAGAAAATGTATGTTTAATCCATTTATAACTATTAGGATATTTTTTCTTATGAAAACATAACCAGATTTCCAAACTTTTTACAAGGAGCTGTCCCAATACTTGCTGTCACTCAGGTTGACTGATACTTATTCTGCTACTTATAAGGAAGGTTTACTGTTTCCCGTTTCTCCTCCCACTACCTCAACTTATTACCTCATTACCACAACGTATTGATATGTTATGTTGTTGTGTTGTCACCTTGGTGCTCTTGTTTGCACACCCTACAAACAACAATAAGTATTAACATTTCAATGTATAAGAACTAAATTCATGAACTCTTAGTGGTACTTACGCTTACGTATCCTCAGATCATTATTTGTTTGTTTGTTTGTTTGTTTGTTTATTATTTTAGTTTGTGCATTTAAATTTTTATTTGTTTTAATAAAAATATTATTTCATTAACATTTAAGAGCTTATTTTACTGACATCTACTGGGCAAATTTTGTGTAGCTGCAAATAATTAAAGTATAAACTGTATAAGTATTTATAATAAATATGCGGTGAAATGCTTATATTGTCCATGAGCTAAAACACAAAGGTAGGATAGAAAGAGTTTAATACAATAAGAGGAAAGTTGCGTTAGAAGAATACAATTAAACTAAAGATAGAATTTCCTATAAAATGTCCACACACACGTGTCTTTGCACATAACTACTATCTCTTCATTTTTACTTCAAAATAGTAACTTCTCCTTATCTGCCTCTGCGCTCCATTCAGCAATAACAATTGTGTAACAAGTGCTGTGTGCTGATTGGTCACATTATTTGTTGCTGTGTGCTGATTGGTCACATTATTTGTGATGTCATTGCCACGTCAATAAAACGACCCTCGGAAGCGAGACTTTATGTTGACCCGCCTCTTCCGGTCAGAAGCTGAAGCTCCGGAGTAAGGCGTAATAATCAGAGGTTCTCAGCGCGGCTAGCTCTGCGGCGCTAACCGCTAATCTAAACACCACTTCAGGGGTTATTTTAGGAGAAAAACATTTATTTTACGATTTACTTATAGATATTTTATAGGAATATAAATAAAAATGGCATCGGGGACACCGTAAGTGAATCATAACCTTCATTAACATTACTTATTTTTTTTTTTTAGTGTTGTGGTTACCTCAAGTCGGCTAGTCTAGTTAGCTTAGCGTTTCGGTTAGCTTAGCTAGCTAGTTTCACCAAGATAATGTGTTAATAAAGTTTTACGTTTACTGAAATGTTAACGTTTACTTAATGAAAATGTAGTAAAAGTACATTGTGTTAGCGGAAGCCGTTAGCATTTGTAGTTATCGATAGCCGTTAGCATGTTTATTAGTTATCGATAGCTGTTAGCCTTTAGCATGTTTTAGTTATCGATATCCGTTATCGGTAAGTGTTATCCGTTAGCATGTTGTTTAGTTCCTCGGGAAGTGGAGGGTTTGAAAGCAGTCTCTCTTGAGCACTGAGACTCGCTGATACTCCCCTCCTACAGTAACAAGCTGTGGGGCTGAACAGGCCGAGTGCACTGAGACTCTCACTGTGGCCTACTAGCCTCACACACACACACACACACACACACACACACCTGTTTATTAACATCACACACATTACTGATGTGTAGTATAACTCTTACACACACACACTCCTCTCTCTCTCACTCTCTGTCCTGCAGATGCCTGAACAGTCGCTGGGATCAACCCAAGTCTACGAAGACAGCTGCAGCACCCCCGTGTCCATCAGTTACACCCGGGGCAGGTCCTCCACAACCTTCTGCCCCGAACGCCCCAGCGCAGGGAGGAGTGGAGATGGCCACCGCCATGGCCGCCAAACTTAACGCCATGCTAATGGCTAAAGGGAAACTCAAACCACTGCAGCCTTTACCTAGTAAGGTAGGGGTCTCTCAGCTAAAATATGTTTGTGTATCGATCAGTCACTGGTTATGATTTAATGTGTGTGTGTGTAGGCTCCCTCCAGTGCTCCAGTACCTGTAAGCAATGAGGAGATCGTTGTGACAGAAGTGGACATTAATGACGTTCCTGTGAACTGCAGGAATCTGCTCACCAAAAGTAAAACACAGGAGGAGGTGTGTTACATAATTCGTAACATAACAGGAAGTTCATGTCCTCATAATTACGTGGTGTGAGATATAGTGAATACTCCCTGATAAAGGAGAGAGGAGACGATGGACAAAGCATAGCTGGACACAAACTATCCTAATTGGGTGGAATAGTAATTTGCTGTTGTTTACCAGGTCACACAGAGCAGTGGTGGCTCACACGTCTGGGGCTCTGTTACTAATCAGAAGGTCAGGGGTTCAATCCCCCAGCACTGCCCAGCTGCCACTGTTGAGTGATTTAGTGAGACTTTTTACCCTCTCTCCTCCAGGGGGCGTTTTGTCCTGACTGACCCTGTCCCCTGACCCTGGTTTCCTGACTGGGATGTGTACAAATTTTTTAAAATGTGACTGACAAATGTTAATGATTTTAACCACATTAACTTTGTAGAAACCACACCCTTAAATTTATTCTCTCTGCAGCTAAATTAGCCATGTTTTTAAGAAGAGCGTCTATGTAATGTGTGTTGAAGTAAACAAGTCCTTGTATAGAGGAGGAGGAGGTGAATGTCTGGAGTGTGTGTTCAGTGTGTGATGAGTGATATTATTACACCCCTCTCCCCCTCAGATCCGTCTCCACAGCGGTGCTCTGGTCTCCACTAAAGGCCTGTTCCTGAGTGACCCTGAGAAGTCCAGCTATAAAGGAGGGTGTGTATGCACGCGCTCCACACACTGTCTGATCGGTCTCTGGTCATGTGACCCGCTTTAATAACTCGTCTGTGTGTGTCCTGTAGAGAGCGTCCTCTGTACCTGCACGTTCAGGGCCGCACCCAGGACGAAGTCAACAGTACGTCCGGTTCCCTTAAACGTTTCATGTGTCGAATGTGTGTGACGGTTACGAATCCTAACTCTCTGATTGGTCGGTTTCTCCCCAGAGGCCGTGATGCGGATCAAAGAGATCATCTCCGAGGATGTGCTGCGAGCGTCAGGGGGGCAGCAGCCGGCCGTGATGCCCCCGGTCCCTGTGTACCCCCAACCCCCGCGACCCTCTGTACCCGCACAGCCTACGCCACGCCCCCCGAATGCTCCCGTAACGCCCGCACACAGACCCCCTCCTCCTCACGCTGGGGTAGGTACCGCATTATTAACCCTAGGGCTTGGTGCGGGGTGTGTTCCGGTGCCGGGTCTCGCACGCCCTCGTGCACTTCCTCCTGGCTGAGTTAGCCGAGCGCGCCGGTCGAGTCGGATCCCGAGCCAGATGGTTCGAAGTGTGTGTGCAGGCTCCATTGGAATACACACCATCTGTGAGAGGAAGTGCCCGAGGGTGTGTTTAGGGCGGTACTGGAACACTGCACGAGTGTGTGCGCGGAGGTTAATGAAGGCGGGGCCAGTGAAGATCATTTGGCTCTTGCTGATACCCACCTCCTAAATCAACAGTAGCAGGGAGAAACGGGCCGATCTGCAGAGATCATGGCCCGCACTGCTCCTGCTCACACTCACACACACTTTTAAATCGATCGTGACAGGAGAGCGTGGCCCGATGCTGCAGTTTTGAAGACTTTGAGTAACAACACTAGTTTGTTTGCTGTGACTGAGACGACTATGAACACCAAGGTGAACTTTAACCCCTGTTAACCCATAACTGACCCGTTACTGTGCCGCTACACACTCTCTCTCCAGTCACACCTCAGGACTCACACCCAGTGTATTCATGTGCGTCTGTAAGCGCTGATGTAGCTGAGTGACACTGTTGCCAGGGTAACGTGTTCAACATGCTTTTCAAATAAATCTGAACTTGAAAGCAACGATAGTATTGATTTTTCCTTTTTCACATTGTATAAAACTTTGAGTTGTCAGATAACATAATAAATGTAGAATATGTAAAGGGGAGTGAGGAAATTACTGCTAATGTCAATGTTTGTCTGAATTGCTTCCGCCTTTTTTTTGTAAACAAATAAATCCATTGATTTAATTCTGAGAGCTGTTGTGTATGTAGATGTGCTGTTAGTGGGCGGGGCTAGTGTAGATGGGCTGTTAGTGGGCGGGGCTAGTGCAGTGTGTGTAGTAGGGCTCTAGTAGGTGAAAGGTGTAGTGTGTAATCACTGTACCTCTGGTGCTGGTTGCAGAGTTTTGTGCACACTAAGCTATTTGTAGGATTGGAGCAATGCCTGCCGGGCTTCAGCGTGAACGAGAAGGTGGAGGGACCCAACGGCTCGTACCTGCAGCACATCCAGACCGAGACCGGGGCGCGCGTCTTCCTGCGGGGGAAGGGCTCGGGCTACATCGAGCAGGCCTCACGGAGAGAGTCATTCGAACCCCTGTACCTCTACATCAGGTGTGTGTCTCTGAAGGATGGAGAAGTGTTCCTCAGAGAGACAGAACTCTAAACTAGAACAGTAATCTTACAGATGTTGGTTATTTGTTTGTGCTGTGTTTAATAATGAGTGTTTCTCTCAGCCACCCGAACTCTGCTGGCCTGGAAGCAGCCAAGAAACTCTGTGAGAGCCTCCTGGAGACGGTGGGTTTATTAACTCTCTCATTACTGTTATTTGTATTAGCTTCACTGAGATTAAATTTTTTATTTATGGTTGAACAGACATTCACTAACTGACAGCCCTGTAATGTTGAAGACTTCAGGTCATCTGTGCTAATATTTATAAAATTGGATTACTGGACGGTGAGATTAGTTGATATCCTGAGATTTGAGGAGAAATCCATTCCAGAGCAGTAAAATCACCTCCCTCATGGGTTTGGGGTCTCTGACTGAGGAACGAGCTCTGATTGGCTCCCATTTCACATGCAGTGAAGCATCTGACCAATCACAGATGAGCCTGTAACCAATCATAACACAGAAGGCAGAATTAAATGTGCTTCATTTCCAGGATAATGGTTGTGGTTCTTTAAAGAAAAAACCCAGAAGGTTTTCAGGTGTTTAGTGAGTGATTGTGCTGTAACCAGCGCTTGGTGTTAATAGTGTGTCTGAACTTTGCCTAGTGTTGGACTTATACGGTGTGTGTGTGTGTTTGTTTCAGGTGCGATCTGAACATGCACGTATGGTATCTGTGTACACGGCTACAGGTTCCACACAAGGTATTATACACTTTATTATACATTTCCATTTGCCTGAATTTAAAAAAATGTTCTTCTTCCTGTGTGCGCACCCACAAGCTGCACTTGTTCACTTCCTGTTTTAAAGTGACCTAACCTTAAGAGAGGTGTGTGTGTTGTAGCAGCATACCCGTCTCACGGATACTCCTCCAGCAGCAGTAGTTACAGCAGCCAGTCGTGGTATGGATACCCCAGTGCTTACCCATCATACACTGGGACAGGAAGTTACTGGGGACGAGCAGACGGTGCAGACAGCGCGCAGATGGTGCAGTATCCCGTCTGTCCTCGCCAGTCCACTTCATTCATACTGCAGGTGAGCAGTGTGTGTGTGTGTATATATAATATATATATATATATATATATATATATATATTACACACGCCTTATTGGTTTCTTTTAAAATTTGTCAATGAAATTAAATCTCTCCATCCTGATGATAATGACGTGTGTGTGTTAGGATGAAGAAAAGACCCCAGAAACTGCAGTAAACGACTCGTCCGACATTTCCAGCCCAAAGAGACGCTTCATAGAGGAGAATGTGGAGGAGGGAGAGAAGGACCCAATAGAGGTGTGTTGGTCATCCCGTCCTCCATTTTTACACCCATCATGAGTGTAAACACACACGTCCTGCTTTATCGCTAACATGATGGACTTGAATCTCCTGTAAACACATGTATCTCCATACGTCTGCATCAGTGGTGTTCACTAGTGTAATACGTTCTTAAGGTCTGGAGACGGTTACCATGACTACATGGCAGTCTGCTAATCATTAGGGGTGTAGTGTTTACATGTTCAAGTACTCAGGTTGTCTGATCTAGACCGCGGTGTACCTCTGGTTTGTATGTTGGTAGATATGTGGTTTAGCTGTTAGCACCTAGCTAGCGCAGGAGCCATGTTTGGGTTGGTCTCATGAAGTGCACCATGAGCTGCTTCGTGACAACGTCCATGATTTAGTAGTGTTCTATAAATAAAGTTTTATGAACCTGAACAGTTCATGTGCTAATGTTATGAAACTGTGTGTACATAAACTCCAGGAGAGTAAATCAGACGATCCAGTGGAAGAGCCTGCCGTGTGTACTGCTGATGTCGGTAAAGCAGATGGGTAAGTGCTCACTCTGTACCTCGGGGGTGCTGTTTAAGTGTGTGGTGGTGTATTGATGTGCATGTAACATGTGTGGTTTCTGTTTAGGGTACTGATGCCTCCTCCACCTGCTCCTGTGGTGTCGTCGCTCCCAGCACCGATCAAGAGACCACTAGAGGAACCTCCTCTCTCTCACACGGGTATGACCCACACACCCCAACTTAAACTCTATCCACAATGCATCACTCTAGAGCAGGCGTACTCAAATATAATTCTGAAACGTCCACTTGCCAAATTTCTATTCAGTCCGAGGTCCGGAAAAATTAGTCAAATTTCAAATGGAGAACTACAAAAACAAAAACTCAAACCCAAAGTTTTCGAACAATACCCAAAAATGACAACGCGGTCCTTTTAGTGTGGAAGGTGACATCATCTTTGTGCCACCAGTTGTTTGAAGTTGGGTATAAAAGGTGTGAGGACCAGGTGGAGGCAGTGATGTAGATGTTCATTGGTGATGGAGCTGCGATATGTGTTTTGCTCATAGCTGGAACAGCAGATTCATAGCAATATGTTGAGGAAAACATTGAATTTGATGGGACATTTTCTGCAGGACAGGAACACCTGCTGCAGTAACTCTGTGTCCAGAAGGTGAGAAGGTGACCACTTTTGATTATTAGATTAAGCACATTGGTTTTCTGTTTCCCACGTGGAGCACAAATGTACAGGTCCTTCTCAAAAGATTATCATATTGTGATAAAGTTCATTATTTTCTGTAATGTACTGAAACATTAGACTTTCATATTTTAGATTCATTACACACAACTGAAGTAGTTCAAGCCTTTTATTGTTTTAATATTGATTGTGGCATACAGCTCATGAAAACCCCAAATCTCAAAAAATGAGCATATCATGAAAAGGTTCTCTAAACGAGCTATTAACCTAATCATCTGAATCAACTAATTAACTCTAAACACCTGCAAAAGATTCCTGAGGCTTTTAAAAACTCCCAGCCTGGTTCATTACTCAAAACCGCAATCATGGGTAAGACTGCCGACCTGCGTTCATTGAGAACTCATTTGGATTATGATTAAATTAGCATGTTTTGGCGTCGGTCCAGATTTAACAGTATTTGGGTCCGGATGTGGACCGGAGTCCGCCTATTGAGTACCCCGGTTCTAGAGCAATGTTAGAGTCTGAATGTTTGAGCTTCATACAGTCCTTTTATTTATTTATTTATTTTTTGGATTTATGTAAATGTGTACAGGCTAAAAACACTGTTGTAGACAACCGAAGGAAAACGTACATGGATCATGATCTCTAGCTAATGAGGTTAAGTGATGTCTCATGGACAGCCTGCTGTTGGAATCGATGCGGTTGTGCACACGTGTTTGTCCACATGTTGGTTTCACATGTTGGTTTAATGTTTGTTTTTTTTTCTTTCTCAGATGAAATGGAGGTGAAGAAAGTGAAGATCTCCTCAGATGCTTTAGGTCTCGTCCCATACGGTGGAGACTCATCAGATGAAGAAGAGGAGAAAACTCGCAGTGGGAGGAAAAGCAATTTTTAACGCATTAGGAAAAAGAGCGAGCTCCCAAACCCCATCAGGAGAAAGTGCCCCCTGACCCCCCCCTCCCCCAAACCCCTAATCCCACCCTAGTCTTTCCTTGAGTTGAAGTTTTCTGAGTTTGGAAAAATAGTGTAACTGTTCCTATGGAATAAAATCAGTCTTAAAACATATTTTTATCTTGTTTATTCTCACACACACTTTGCAGTATGTTCTTAAACTCCAGACTGACTTGTGCCATGATGGTTGCCATTTGCAGTAAGGTTTCCATTGTTAAAAGGAAACTGACTTAAGTCTTTGATGTATGGTAACATCCACACTATTTTGTGTTGGTTAGCCCCCCCACGTTAGGTACAGCAGCCAGTTTAACCAGATTGCGTGAAGGTTTTTGTAAATAAAGAAATCGAGACTCCTGCAGCTTTTCTTCATACACCTTATGCTAGAAGGAGAAACTTCAGGCACCACCCAGAAATTTTGTATAGCACTTTGAACAGTGGTCACTGTCGTAAAGCAGCTTACAGCATCAAAAGAAAATTAGTGAAATGTGTGTGAATCAAAATGATCAAATCGTCCCTGAGGAACGTGCTGAGGGGGAAAACTCCCTGGGATGGAAGAAACCTTGAGGAACCAGACTCAACAGGGAACCCATCCTCATCTGTGTGATAACCGATAGCAGGGATTGATCTGAATTCATACTGTGTGTTAGGAGGCTGGAAGTTCAGTATAACAGGAGATGTTCTTGGAGAAGTTCATATGGAGTCCAGTTGGTTATTGGAGGATCAGGTAGACTGTAGGAAACTCCAGTCCTGAACTACGAGTGACTGCAGTCACGAGTCCTCAGAACAACCAGGACAGTCTTCTGAAATGCCTTTCTAATTTAAGACTAATGAAACCTATGAGACGATCAAACAGAATAAGAAGCTGACGTAAAGCCAAGTCATCAGAGATCTGAAGTGAGTGATTGTCCAGAGTTCCTCACACTGCTCCCTTTGTCACTCTACAGTATCACCAGTAGATGTCACCATGTGCCTGATTTTGACTTGCCAAGCTTATGCTCTCCATCTCTTTGAGGCAAATTGTATTGTAGATGCGGCCTAGTGGTGTGGTGACTCCAAATTCCATACTTTTCCTCCTCTTATCTTTTAGTCATATCTGGGTCGGTTTTATTGAGCTTTCAAAAGTGTAATTTTCCTTTTTTCAAAGAGTTCCTCTTTTCCTAACCTGAATATCGACCACTCGTGCTGACGGCTTATTTTTCCATCTGAGAAAGTTTTGAGATTTCTCCAAGATGCGTAATCTTATTCTTATTTTCCTATTCCCTTCCCAAAATTCATCTCAACTGTCCTTAGTATGCTTGAAGTTAGTTATTTATAAATTATTAGTATACATTTTTCAAGATAATGTCATATAATTAATTATTGAATTTAATTATGGTTAGGATCAAGGAGCATTTTAGTAGAGCTTGATTACATTGATTATATATAATTGCATTATTATCATAAATTTTCTGGATTTAAATTAAGTTAAACATCTGATGATTAAAATGTTGATTCATAAGCTAATTATTTTCTTAAATCATAATTTGAGCGTTTAACCTATGATTTTAAACGTTGATGTTTGATAATACACAGGTGAAACTCGAAAACTGTTTTTTTTTTTAGTTGTGCGCCGTAATCATCTCAATTATGACAAATCACGGCTTGAACTATCTTGCTTTGCATGTAATGAGTCTATCTCATATTAGTTTCACCTTTTAAGTTGCATTACTGAAATAAATTAACTTTTGCATGATATAATTTTTTTTCGAGTTTCACCTGTATGTGTACATATTACAGTGGAACCTTGGATTGCGAGTAACCTGGTTTGCGAGTGTTCTGCAAGACGGAGGTTCAGTATAATGAAGTGGTGTTTAAGTTAATATGGAGTCCAGTTTGTTATTGGAGACTCAGGTAGACTGTAGGAAACTCCAGTCCTGAACTATCGAGCGACTGCAGTCACGAGTTTAATTATATCCCATGGTATAGATGTCTCTAATATAGAGATCATACTTCAAAGTGATGATATCACAGATCATCACCTCCTGATATATACTCTACCCGTAGAACAGATTAGCTGTGTCTCCCCACGCTATCAATCTGTTAGAAATATGAATCCCACCACTAAAGACAGATTCACAAGTAATCTGCCGGATCTGTCCCAATTTCTTATTAGACCCCTAAATGCAGATGATCTAGATGAAGTGACTAGCAGCATGGGCACTATTTTTACCAGTACATTAGACACTGTTGCTCCCATCAGATTAAAAAAAGTCAGAGATAAAACACTTGCACCGTGGTACAACAGTCATACTCGCGCCCTAAAGAGAGCAACCCGTAACCTCGAGCGAAAATGGAGGAAAACTAAATTAGAAGTTTTTCGTATTGTGTATAAAGACAGTATGTGCAGCTATAGACAGGCTCTAAAAACTGCTAGGACTGAGCATCTTAGCCAACTGATAGCAAGAAACCAAAACAATCCCAGGTTCTTATTTAGTACAGTGGCTCGCCTAACAAAACCTACTGTAAGATGCCCGCAGAGAGTATCCCATCACAGTTTAGAAATGAAGACTTTATGGACTTCTTTAATGAAAAAATCAATAATATCAGGAAGAAAATAACGGAGGTTCAACCTCTAATAGTATCTCACGATCCAGTTCAGCCTATAGCTTCACATTTAGATTTTCACTGCTTTACAGGTATAGGACAGGAAGAGCTGTATAAACTCATCACCTCGGCTAAATCAACAACGTGCCTGTTAGACCCAATCGCAACCAGATTTTTAAAAGAAGTGATGCTTACGGTTGGAGAGCCACTGCTAAACATTATTAGTTCTTCATTACATCTAAGTCACGTCCCTAAACCTTTCAAGTTAGCAGTTATTAAGCCGCTTCTTAAAAAATCTAATTTGGACGCGAATAAAATAACAAATTACAGACCGATTTCAAACCTTCCGTTCATATAAAAAATACTAGAAAAAGTAGTATCAGCTCAAATATGCACATTCTTGCAGGATAACAACATCCTTGAAGAATTTCAGTCAGGTTTCAGGCCCCATCATAGCACAGAAACTGCACTAGTTAAGATTACAAACGACTTGTTTTTAGCTTCAGACCAAGGCTGCATCTCATTGCTAGTCCTGCTCGATCTTAGTGCTGCATTCGACACAATAGATCATAATATTCTCATAGATTACTTACATAATTATATAGGTATTCAGGGACAGGCATTAAAATGGTTTAGATCTTACCTGTCTGATCGCTACCATTTTGTAGATCTAAATGGAGAACCGTCTGGTGTAATGCCAGTGAAATATGGGGTCCCACAAGGGTCAGTTTTAGGACCTCTGTTGTTCTCAATATACATGCTTCCCTTGGGTAACATCATTAGAAGACATGGGATTAGTTTCCATTGTTATGCTGATGATACCCAATTATATATCTCAACTAAACCAGACGAAATACCTAAGTTGTCTAGATTAACTGAGTGTGTCCAGGACATAAAAGATTGGATGATCAATAACTTTCTTTTATTAAATTCAGATAAGACAGAGATATTACTTATTGGCCCAAAAACCAGCACACAACAGCTTTCACAATTCAGCCTGCGTTTAGAAGGATGTACTGTTATTACCAGCTCAGCAGTAAAAGACCTGAGCGTAATATTAGACAGTAACTTGTCTTTTGAAAATCACAAAAACAGCCTTTTTCCATCTTCGAAATATTGCTAAACTTAGGAACATCTTATCCGTATCTGATGCAGAAAAACTAGTTCATGCATTCATGACCTCCAGACTGGACTATTGTAATGCATTACTAGGTGGTTGTCCTGCATCTTCAATAAACAAGCATCAGTTAATCCAAAATGCAGCCTCCAGGGTTCTCACTAGATCCAGAAAATATGATCATATAACCCCAATATTATCATCCCTGCACTGGCTACCTGTTCAGTTTAGAATAAATTACAAAATAGTATTACTTACATACAAGGCCTTAAATGGTTTAGCTCCCACATACCTAACCAGTCTTCTGATATGCTACAATCCACCACGCACCTTAAGATCACAAAGCTCCGGACTTCTGGTAGTTCCCAGAATTTCAAAATCTACAAAAGGGGGTAGGGCTTTTTCATATTTAGCTCCAAAGCTTTGGAATAGCCTTCCAGACAGTGTTCGGGGAGCAGACACGGTTTCTCAGTTCAAAAGTAGACTCAAGACGCATCTTTTTAATCTGTCATACACATAACTCATCCCATAATCTCATACTCCAGTACACCTATACCGAATGGCAACTACGCTAATTCTCCCCATCTGTTCTGTATTTCTCTACCCATCCCGAAGCATCGGGAGATTTTGCCAGCTTCAGTAGACAAAGGCCGACCCTGCGAGGTTCCGGAGGCATCCAGAGAAGGACCAGCTCCAGCTGGATTCAGCTTTATGATGGTTGGAGCTACACATGCTGCTCCTGTGCTTCCAGTGATCCAGACCTCATCTGCCCTCTACACCTCATATTGAATTTTCACCTGCACAACACACAAGATGTTATATCATTTCTATCTGTTATCACCCAGATGAGGATGGGATCCCTGTTGAGTCTGGTTCCTCTCAAGGTTTCTTCCTAATGCCATCTCAGGGAGTTTTTCCTTGCCACCGTCGCCGTCACCCTGGCTTGCTCATCAGAGAAATTTCATTCATTCATCTCATTATTATTAGCTGCACATTTTTCTCATACATACACACTTCCAATTATTTTCTTTTCTATAATTATTATTATAGATTCTCTCAGGATGGCGCCGCGGATGGCTGCCTCAGTGTGGAGCTCTCCATTAGTCTTACTGTTTTTGTTAGTTTGTCCTGTTTTTTGTTTCTCAAACGTAATAACTTATACCAGGGATGAACTGCTGAACGTTCAGCAGGACACATCACACAATTTTCAACCACTTTTTGATTTTTCAAACGTTTTACTGAACATTGTAACCGGCGGAGCAGCTGCGCTGTTTAAATGCTTTAAGAAGCGCAGGCGGGGGAAGAGAGCCGGTGCGCTCGTCAAGCTCCGACAGCGCGGCTTTAGAACTGCGCTGCCGAGTATACATCTGGCGAATCTCCGCTCTCTACCCAACAAAATGGACGAACTTTTCCTGCTCTCCAGGAAAAATAAGGACTTTTCAAACTCTGCCGCGCTGTGTTTCACGGAAACCTGGCTGAATGAAGCCATCCCGGACAACGCGCTACACCTGCCGGGCTTCCAGCTGTTCAGAGCGGATCGCGACACAGAATCAACGGGGAAATCGCGAGGCGGCGGGACATGCTTTTACATCAACGAAAGTTGGTGTACAAATGTGACACCATTGAAGAAGATGTGCTGTCCTGATCTAGAGGCATATTTCATCAACTGCAAGCCTTTCTATTCGCCGCGCGAGTTCACCTCGTTCATTCTTGTGAGTGTGTACATCCCTCCACAAGCGTGTGTGAACGCAGCATTGCAACAGCTGGCTGCTCAGATCACAGACACGGAGCAACAACACCCGGACTCTCTTATAATTATACTTGGGGATTTTAACAAAGCAAACCTCAAACGTGAACTGCCTAAATACAAACAGCACATCACATGCCCCACCAGAGACAAAAATACTTTGGATCACTGCTACACCACAATAAAGGATGCATATCGCTCCGTCCCCAGAGCAGCTTTAGGACTTTCTGACCACTGCCTGGTTCATCTTCTCCCAACCTATAGGCAAAAACTTAAATCTGCTAAGCCTGTAGTAAGGACAGTAAAGAGATGGACCAGTGAAGCAGAACAGGAATTACAGGCCTGTTTTGACTGCACTGATTGGAGTGTTTTTGAAGCTGCTGCCACCAATCTGGACGAGCTCACAGATTCTGTAACATCCTACATCAGTTTCTGTGAGGACATGTGCATCCCTACCAGGACACTTTTAACATATAACAATGACAAACCATGGTTTACAGCAAAGCTCAGACAGCTTCGTCAGGCCAAAGAGGATGCCTACAGGAGTGGGGACAGGATCTTGTACAACCAGGCCAGGAACACACTAACAAGGGCGATCAGAGCAGCTAAGAGGAGCTACTCTAAAAAACTGGAAAACCAGTTTTCGGCAAACGACCCTGCTTCAGTGTGGAAAGGCCTGAAAACCATCACTAACTACAAGACGCCAACCCCCAACTCTGTAGGGAATCAACAACTGGTTGATGACCTGAATGAGTTCTATTGTAGATTTGAAACTCCCAGTCTCACACCACACTCCTGTCCTAACCCTCTTTCTACACCACCATTATCACCTCTGACAACCACCCTCTCTTCCCCCCCTGCACTCCAGGTCTGTGAAAAGGATGTTCGCCAGACGGCGTGACACCAGCCTGTCTTAAATCCTGTGCTGACCAGCTGGCGCCCATTTTCACACAGATCTTCAACAGATCACTGGAACAATGTGAAGTGCCTTTGTGCTTTAAACGTTCCACAATCATACCCATTCCAAAAAAAACTAAAATCACAGGTCTTAATGACTACAGACCAGTCGCCCTAACATCTGTAGTCATGAAGTCATTTGAAAGACTGGTGTTGTCCTATCTGAGGGACATCACAGGACCCTTACTGGACCCCCTGCAGTTTGCTTATAGAGCAAACAGGTCTGTTGATGATGCAGTTAATATGGGACTGCACTTCATCCTTCAACATCTGAACAAACCAGGGGCTTATGCAAGGGTCTTGTTCATAGACTTTTCATCAGCTTTTAATACGATCATCCCAGCACTGCTTCAGACCAAATTAAACCAGCTCTCTGTTCCTAGCTCTATCTGTCACTGGATCACCAGCTTTCTGACAGACAGGCAGCAGCTAGTGAAACTGGGAAAATTCATATCCAACAGTCACACCACCAATACTGGAGCCCCTCAGGGATGCGTTCTCTCCCCACTGCTCTTCTCCATCTACACCAACGACTGCACCTCCACAGACCCCACTGTCAAGCTCCTGAAATTTGCAGATGACACTACAATCATCGGCCTCATCCAGGACGGTGACGAGTCTGCATACAGAAGGGAGGTCAAGCAGTTGGCTGTCTGGTGCAGTCACAACAACCTGGAGCTAAACACGCTCAAAACAGTGGAGATGATCATGGACTTCAGGAGAAACCCACCTGCACTTCCCCCACTCACCATCATGAACAGCACTGTGACGGCAGTGGAGTCATTCCGGTTCCTGGGCACGACCATCTCTCAGGACCTGAAGTGGGCTATTCACATTGACTCCATTGTTAAAAAGGCCCACCAGAGGTTGTATTTCCTTCGCCAGCTGAAGAAATTCAACCTGCCACAGGAGCTGCTCACACAGTTCTACTCAGCCGTCATTGAATCCGTCCTGTGCACTTCAATAACTGTCTGGTTTGGCTCAGCTACGAAAGCAGACATCAGAAGACTACAAAGGACGGTTCGGACTGCTGAAAGAATTATTGGCACTCCCCTGCCCACGCTGCAAGAACTGTATATATCCAGAGTGAAGAAAAGGGCACGGAATATCACTTTGGACTCCTCACACCCAAGCCACCTTCTTTTTGAACTTTTGCCATCGGGTCGACGCTACAGAGCACCGAACACCAGGACAGTCAGGCATAAGAACAGTTTTTTCCCCCAGGCAATCTACCTCCTTAACAGATAAACATCATTCAAACGGTCAATAAATATATGTGCAATATTGTGTACAACACCACTGTGCAATATACTGTATAATACCACAGACTTCAGATATTGATGTAACTTATTTAAAAGTATCTCACATCGTACTCCATTTGATGTCAACCATTTAAAAAAAAAAATTCTTTTTTTTTTTTTTTTTTTTTTGCGTCATGCTGTTTTTGTCTTGTCATTTGTATTTTTTGTTCTGGAAGCTCCGTCACTAAAACAAATTCCTTGTACGTGCAAGCGTACTTGGCAATAAAACTCTTTCTGATTCTGATTCTGATTATTATTATTATTATTTTTTGGGGTATTTTTTTTATTTTTATTTATTTTTTATTATTATTATTTTTTTTGTTAAATTTCTTTCATTTTTGTGAAGCTGCTTTGAGACAATGACCATTGTTAAAAGCGCTATATGAATAAAATTTAATTGAATTGAACGAGTCCTCAGAGGAACAGCTGTCTGTATCAGCCAAAGACAGGACCGTCTTCATGGTAAAGTGGAACTGTCCCCAGTCACCACACGGGGCATCCAAGTGATAAGATCTCCAACCAGAAATGGGACACCAGGACAAGTCAGACAGGTCCAGAGGACAGAGAGGGTCTGGATCACTGGCAGCTCAGGAGTGACATTTATAGCCCGACAAAGAGAGAGCAGAAGAAATGGAGAGATGATAATTAGGTCTGGTCGCTGTCATACAATATATAAGTGAATGTAAATTTAGTGCAGAGTACAAGACTAACTATTAGAACCTAACTAAAAGGGAGGAGCCAGAAGGAAACACAGACATGAGGGGGAACTGAGATGTAAAGCGACCGATCACTTCACTGTCAACAAACCTGAGTGATCATCTAAACACCGTAATAGTCTACGTCCATGAGTCCCCCAGATCTGCTCCTTTACCTAACGCTAATCTATTTATAAAAATGCTTGGCTAAATAAATTGGTTTTTAGCCTAGACTGAGTCCCGAACATTAATTGGAAGACTATTCCATAACTTTGGGGCTTTGTAAGAAAAAGCTCCACCCCCAGCTGTAGTTTTCATAATTCCTTTGATGGAAGTAGGTTTTTTCCTCCTCGTTAGACACTAGCAGTTCACTCATACCGCGGCGCGAGACCATTTAATGCTTTATAGTATTAAAAGTAGTATTTTAAAATCTGTGTGAAATTTCACTGGGAGCCAAGCCATTGTGGATAAGATAGGTGTGACGTGCTCGTATCTTCTTCACTTTCGCTGCTGCAACTGGAGCTTGTTTATGTACCTAGACAGAACAACATACAGACAGTAAGTTAGAATACAATTACTATAGTCCAACCTAGAGGTGATAAAAGCATGATAATTTTTCTGCATCGTTCAGTGACAATATATTACTTAACTTGACAATATTTCTAGGATGAAAGAATGCTATCCTGGTAATATATCTACATGTGCTTCAAATTAAAGATTCAAATCTATAACCACACCAGGGTTTTTTACTGTTGTACATCATGAAACGGAAAGGCCATCCAGAGTTACTGTGTGAGCAGAAAGCTTACTTCTAGCTGCATGTGGTCCTAGTACCAGTACTTCTGTCTTCTCAGGATTAGGCAGAAGAATTAGTCCAAGTACCGAAGAAACAAATACATATTGAGTCATAAGTTAAAGATAGTCAAAGACTCAGTTAAATGGACATCTAGAGGAAGTTCATTCCACCACCTAGGTGCCAGAACAGAAAAGGGTCGTCCTTGATCCCCGAGAGATGGTGGGACCAGGTGAGCCGGATCGAATGGAATGTGGTGCGGTGCGTGGTGTAATTAACTGATCCTATCAGGTCTGAGCGATAAGTGGGTGCCAGGCCATTTTTAGCCTTGTAGGCAAGCATCAGGGTTTTGAATTTAATGTGGTCAGCTACAGGAAGCCAGTGCATGGAGCGCAGAAGTGGGGTGGGTAAACTTGGGAAGATTGAAAACGAGATTCTGGATGTATTCTATATCAGCTGTAGAGGACGAATGGTGGACAGAGGCAGACCTGCCAGGAGTGAGTTGCAGTAGTCCAGTCTTGAAATAACAAGGGATGGAACAGGCACCTGAGTAGCGTGTGAAGAAAGAAATAGGCAGATTCTTCTTATGCTGTAATGAAGAAATTGATAAGAGCAAGTAAGCTTAGCAATGTGTGGAGAAAATAACAGTGGATTGTCCGTAGTTGCCCCAAAATTGCGGGCAATGGCTGAAGGAGTGATCTGATTGTTGTCCAGGGAACAGCAGTTCGGTTTTACTCAGATTCAGCTTCAGCTGTTAAGCTGCCATCCAGGATGAGATGTCTGCCAGACATGCTGAGATCTGGGTGGAAACCTGAGTGTCTGAGAGAGGAAAGGAGAGAATAAGGTGCGTGTCGTCTGCGTAACAATGGGATGGAAAGCCATGAAATGATATGACCTTACCATATGGAATGGGTGGAGAAAAGTGTCAGGTGTGTTATGTGATAAAAGAGTATCAGCGAGAATGAAAGGAAAGGTGTACAAGACAGTGGTGAAACCAGCGATGCTCTACGGCTTAGAGACAGTGGCACTGAAGAAAAGACAGGAGGCTGAGTTGGAGGTAGCAGAAATAATGTTGAGAGATGTTGAGGTTTAGAACGTACAAGGATGGATAGGATTAAGAATGAGTCCATGAGAGGGACAACTCATGTGAGATGTTTTGGAGAGAGAGGCCAGATTGAGGTGGTTTGGACATGTTCAGAAAAGAGATTGTGAATATATCGGTAGAAGGATGCTGAGGTTGGAACTGCCAGGCAGGAGGTCTAGAGGAAGACCAAAGAGGAGATTTATGGGTGCAGTGAGAGAGGACATGAAGTTAGTTGGTGTGAAAGAAGAGGATCCCGAGGATAGAGTTAGATAGAGGCAGATGATTCTCTGTAGCGACCCCTGAAATGGAACAGCCAAAAGATAGAGACCAAGGGTATATAGGGAGAACAGAAGAGGACCAAGTCCTGAACCCTGTGGGATACCAGTAGAGAGTCTGCATTGGGCAGATGTGGATCACCTACATGTCAACTCATATGACCTATCTTCTATGTAAGAAGCAAACCATTTTTCAAAAGCCTGAATTATCTCCCTAATATTTAATATTTCTGTACTGAAAAAGTTTATGAAGTCCCTACTACTCCATTTTATTGGTGTGGAGATTTCTGTAGTGATCTTATTCTTGGTAAAGTTTGCTATTGTTATTAAATAAGAATCTAGTATTATTTTTGTTATTTTCTATCTGCCGAGATCTGCCGTCTATGATGAGATGTCTGGAGATATATGTGTCTGAAGAAGAAAATTAGTTTAATGTCATCTGCATACTGTAGCAGTGGTATGAAAGCCCATGTGATGATATACTAATATTAATGTTATTTTTTCCTCGGCAAGGACAGTTCTAAAAGTTTGCCCCACTCTGACGTTGGAAGTCTTACCCACTTATGCTACCCTGCCTCAGGTTGCCCCACATCTTGTGAATGATCAACAACTATACATTCCCACTGTTATTACATATGTGGCATAGCACTTTTCTGCTTTACACCACATCCAATCAATGCCTGATACCTAATGTATACTCCAGAGCTTGTGGGGCGAATAGTAATTATGGGGATTATGATCAGTGACAGTATTAGAAATTTTCATTTTCTTTAAGATGAATTTAATAAAGAACCCGGGATGAGAGCAAACAACTGGCTGAACAGGACAAAGCATTTGGAAAATCAGGAAATAAAGTAATAAAAAACAAAACAAATTTACATTGTGCTGAAGTGATGGGCTTTGATTAACCATGTCTAAAAATGTGTGTCAATAAACTGCATCCTATTAGATGTTGTTCATGGACATCTAGAGACGTCACCAAGTTCACTAGCACAGAAACATGGCCTCTGGACACAACATTATCTCTTAAAATAAGATAAGATATACCTTTATTCGTCCCACAGTGGAGAAATTTCAACATTTCTGTAGCAGTGCAAACATAAAGTAGTGATAGTTCCGTGTATAAAGACAAAAAGAGAAAAATAGACGGGATCAAAAATGTATTAATTATTTATACGCAGTACAGTGTATAAATACAAAGGAAGGGGAAAAGGAATAAAATACAGTTTTTATACTCTCAATTAAATTGCACTAGGTAATACAATATTGCACAGTTAAGAAGAAAGAGGTGTTAATGCACAGATATCATGAGATAATATAGCTATTATTTCTGATATTGTAACTATATTGTAAAAAAAAATGTATCTGTTACAAATTTATTGTACCATCAGTATTAATGAACCAACAGTATATCACAGTAATAATGACAGTATGCAGTGAGTGGTTCACTGGGAGCAACTCTGATTATACAGTCTAATAGCAGCAGGAGAAAAGACCTTCGATATTGCTCCTTCAGACACTCAGGATGTAACAGTCTGTCGCTGAAGGAGCTGTTCAGAGATGAAATTGTTTCATGAGAGTCATCCTCCAGCAGTGATGATAACTTGGCTACCATCCTCCTTTCTCCCACCTCCTGTACAGTGTCCAGGGGAATCCCCAGTACTGAGCTAGACTTTTCAATCAGCTTATGTAGTCTCTTTCTGTCTGCAGTAGAGATGCTGCTGCACCAGCAAACAACTCCATGAAAGATGGCTAAGGCCACCACAGAGTCAAAAAATGTCTTCAGTAGTGCTCTCTGCACTCCAAAAGACCATAGTCTCCTCAGCAGAAGGAGTCTGCTCTTGTCACCACATCTAACATCAGTTATACTCAGAGCGAGAAGGACTTCACATCCTCATTGCAATTTTTCCTGCCCAAGAAACACCCCGCTCTCTCATTGGTTTAAAACATGAAACATTAGATGCTGTGCTATCAGACATTTCATACACAATCTGTTTTGATTTGTTGTTTATTGTGTATAAACCTTTTATTCATATGTGTATGGTGTATGCCCATTATAAATCTATTTACCATCTGGTCGCAATGGCATATGCCCAGTACAAATCCAGTCACGGTGTGTCAGAACATCTTAAACTAGGTATGAATTCATTCATGGATTTGTCACAATGGTGTATGCCATTCTGGGTTCTCAGGAAAGGCTTATGGCCCAAGATTGGTCCAAATCTGTTAACCTCCAGAATGTGAAAAGATTTTTGGAGTGCGCTGTGATTCACCATCTTGCCAAAACCAGTTGCAAATGAAATTTTTGTACCACTTTTTGTAATGATTCACTACCTTGTTGGGGGATTTTGTTGGCTGTGGCAGGGCTTATGGTTTCATTGTCAGGATACAATGGAGCATATGAAGTTTAAACATTGTGCCCAAGGACCCAACAGTATGTCATGCACACTCAATCTGCGGCCGGCACTAGGACCCGGAAGTAAGACGGTCGCCTACCAGGAAGTATAAGAGGAGTAAACAAACCATGGCTTACCACTCAGTCATTGAGTTCGGCCCATGTCGGTTCAGGTTGGCTTTCTTCAAACCATGAGTACTCACTGTATTTTGGTTGTTGCTTCCTACCTTTGTGTGGATGCGGGTTAAATTTGTGTTTTTCCCTTGCTCCCCTTTCGTGAGAGTCCTTAAACTAAATCGCGTGGTTATCCTGCCTACTCGGTATTCCTCCGCGTTTGGGTTTACCATCCACGCTACATTGGGCTAACCGCGAAAGCTACGTCTTCTGGTCACCTCAGGTTAGTTCACTCTGACACAGTAGCAGTTTAGTGATGCTGGAATCTGAGCTTATCACCTTTTGATCACACACTTGTGAAACGTTAGCATTTCTACTATAACTAAAACCCTTGTTTTAAAGAAATGTCTACACAACGAAGCTTAAAATTTTTACATTGTGCAATACAATTATAATGTACTTTATGGGAGTTTCATGTATATGTTGATCATGTGCAATGCGACATACTGTATACATATACACACTCTCACTCATGCATATTGTAGGGTATCAGATCTGGGTCAGAGGTAAATCGAATCTTTAACGATTCAGGTTAATTTTATTAACTGATTTACAATTTATCGCATACACTTTATATATTATCCGTTCACCGTATAGCACGAGTACTGTATATCTTACCAATCCTGTTCATCCCGCAGTCAACGAGGATAATACGAAACCTGGTATTTATCACTTATGAGCAAGGTGACATAAGATCTGGTGAAATTTTTTTACTTTAAAATACATGACCAAGACAATAGTTTCTTTATAAAGAAACAAGAATTTAATAGACTAATCTACGATACATGAAACTGTGCTACTTAAACACACACACACACACACACACAAACAGTTCGGGGGTGAAAGTAATGGAGTTCTTCTAATACTGTTTACTAGACCTGAGAAAGTCACAAGAGCAGAGCCTTGGGTTTAATCTTATGGTTTTGTTATGAAGCGGACGAGCTTGCTTCCTATAGATAATTATAATATGTAGACGAGCATACGCTTTGCGGATCTTGGGTTTTTGACCTCACGGCGCGGGTCTGTCCCACAGCTGTTTGTCCCAATCAGAGGTGATTGTGGCCGTAGCTATGCCCTGCATGGTTTCTCCATTTCATGCATACATTAACCTATGGTTTGTCGTCTGGGTTTCCTCTTTTGACCGGGTCATGTTTACAGCTGTTTTACCCCACTAAGAGAGATAACGTTGTCAGCACGGTGCCGTTTTTCTGGAAGGTGACAGATTCACGGCTCCCTTTGAGGTGGCGTGTTATTCCCTAAAATATACATATATACAAATGTGCCACACATTTTCTTTTGTATTGGAGCTAAACTTCACAAATCAGCAAACATCATTTTCTAAAATGTAAAAATTATAACAATAATTACTACAATATGATAAAATATTTGTAGAAAAATCAAAGTGAAAAATCTGACTTTATGACTCATTTTTGTTCATGCTTACACTATAGCTCCTGTCGATCTGCTCCCTTCCTACCTATGATTTTTTTTATCACATACTTATGTAACGTTACAAAATATAATATTAATGTCCTTACGCATCAGTGTTGGGGGACGTTACTTTTTAAAGTAACTTATTACATTACAAAATTACTGTGTTCAAAAAGTAATCAGTTACATTACAGCGTTACTTTCTGATAAAAGTAACTAGCTTGAATACCTTTCCATTGCAGAAAATAAAAACTCCTTTGCGATTCCTCATGCATGTTGTTTTAATCAAGACCTTTATAATTATTCTATCGTCATCACTCAGCGAAGTTTGGCCCATAATCTGTTAACTACTAATACCCCTATCTGACCTACTAATATTCAATTCAATTCAGTTTTATTTGTATAGCGCTTTTAACAATTGACATTGTCTCAAAACAGCTTTACACAATCAAAAGAACTATTTAAGTTTGTGTGGAATGTGAATGTGTATGAATCAAAATGTTCAGATAGTCCCTGGTGAGCAAGCCGAGGGCGACAGTGGCAAGGAAAAACTCCCTGAGATGGTAATAGGAAGAAACCTTGAGAGGAACCAGACTCAACAGGGAACCCAAATCAAATCAAATTCAAATTCAAATTTTATTAGTCACATACACAATCATACACAGTATAATATGCAGTGAAATGCTTTATACGACCGCCAGTGACCTTAAAAAAAGAAAATAAAAGCTTGTACGTAAAATAAATAATCAATAAAAAGGAAATACTAAAGAAATAATTTTAACTAGTAAAATTAACTGTACAATAAGGGCATAATAAAATATTGCAAAAATATAGAAATATAGGGTAGAGTATATATGTATATAGAATTAAAGTGTCAGTGGTTGTGCAAATATGCATGAAAGGTGACATGTGCAATTGTCCAGATGTATGAGTATTTAGTGCAAGTGTGTATGAATGTGTCCATGATTGTCCAGTCAGTGTTGTGAGCTTAAAAGATGTTATTAGTCCTGTGTGGAGGTGTGATTGAGAGACCTTATCGCCTGCGGGAAGAAGCTCCTCGTCAGTCTCTCTGTGTTGGCCTTTAGGGAGCGGAATCTCTTCCCAGACCGCAACAAAGAGAACAGTCCATTACTGGGGTGACTGAGGTCCTTCATGATCTTCCTGGCCTTAGTCCAGCACCGCTTGCTGTAGATGGAGTGCAGGTCAGGGACCTCAGTGCGGACGATGCGCTCGGCTGATCGCACCACACTCTGTAGAGCTCGTCTGTCCTGCATGGTGCTGTTCCCGAACCAGGTCGTGATGTTTCCCGTCAGGATGCTCTCTATGGTGCAGGAGTAGAAGTTCCTGAGCACCTTGGAGGGCAGTCTAAAGTCTCTCAAGCGTCTGAGGTGGTAGAGACGCTGCCGGGCTTTTTTCACCACGGTGTTGATGTGACAGGACCATGACAGGTCCTGCGTGATGTGAACACTGAGGTATCTGAAGCTGTCCACTCTCTCCACTGGGCTCCTGTTGATGACGGTGGTCTGGTAGTTCCTCTCCTGCTTTGTACTAAAGTCCACTATCAGCTCCTTTGTCTTACTGACGTTCAGGAGGAGATTGTTCCTCTGGCACCAGTTCTCCAGATTTCCAATCTCCTCTAGGTAGTCCGACTCATCATTGTTGGTGATCAGTCCGACCACGACGGTGTCGTCAGCAAACTTGATGATGGAGGTGGAGTTGGTAGTGGCCACGCAGTCGTGGGTGTACAAAGAGTACAGCAGGGGGCTCAGAACACAACCCTGGGGGGCTCCAGTGCTGAGAGTGAGTGTAGCTGAGACATGTCCGCCCATCCTTACTGCCTGTGGTCTGCCAGTCAGAAAATTGGAGATCCACTGACATATAGATGAGCTCAGTCCCAGGTGCTCCAGCTTGGTGGTGAGTGTGGAGGGAATTATGGTGTTAAAAGCAGAGCTGTAGTCGATGAAGAGCATTTTAACATAATTCCCTTTCCTAGTGTCCAGGTGAGTGAGTGATGTGTGGAGGAGATGAGAGATTGCATCGTCTGTGGAGCGGTTCTGACGGTATGCAAACTGTAGTGGGTCCAGTGTGTCGGGTAGTGAAGAAATGATGAAGTCTCTGATAAGGCGTTCAAAGCACTTCATCACTACTGAGGTGAGGGCTACAGGGCGATAGTCATTGAGAGAAGCAGGATGTGGTTTCTTTGGAACAGGAACAATGATGGACTCTTTGAAGCATGTGGGGATCACCGACTGAGATAGAGAGATGTTGAATATCTCAGTGAACACAGGTGCTAGCTGGTCTGCGCAGGCTCTGAGAATACGACCTGAGATGCCGTCTGGTCCTGCTGCTTTCCTGGTGTTCACTCTCTTGAAGGCTCTCCTCACGTCGTGCTCGGAGATGATGAGCGTGTTCCCGGTGCTGGCTGTGTCTTCCTGTCTGCAGCCGTTAGCGCCGCTAGCATTAGCGCCGCTAGCATTAGCGCCATTAGCGTTAGCGCCATTAGCATTAGCATCGCTAGCGTCTTTAGCTGCAGCCTCGAAGCGAGCATAGAAGGTGTTGAGCTCGTCTGCCAGAGTCGCGTCCGCGTTCGTCATACCGGATGCTGGTGCTTTATAGTCCGTTATTGTTCTCAGTCCCTGCCACAGGCTCCTAGAGTCACTCTGTTGAAGCTGTGACTCTAGTTTTCTCCCGTAGCGCTGCTTCGCCTCTTTCACCGCCTTCCGGACGTTATATGACGCAGCCTTGTACGGTTCCATGTCCCCCGACGCAAGTCCCGTGTTGTAGGCAGCGGTGCGAGATCTCAGAGCGTCGCGGATGGTTTTATCCACCCACGGCTTCTGGTTGGGAAACGTTCTGATAGTCTTTTTCTCTACCGTATCGTCTGCCAGCTTTTCAATAAATCCCACAACCGCTTCCGTAAACACGCTGACGTCATCATCGGAGCTGTTTCTGAACATGTCCCAGTCTGCGTCATCGAGTGCGTCCTGTAACGCGGCCACCGATTGGTCCGTCCAGCGCGCGACTTCCCTCTGGACCGGAACTTCCTGTTTCAGCCTTTGTTTGTGTTTTGGCATGAGGAAGATGGCGGCGTGGTCGGATTTACCAAACGCTGGACGAGATTGTGCCTTGTAACCGTCTTTGACCGTGGTATAACAATGGTCCAGTGTCCTTTCGCCCCTGGTGGGGCAGGTGATGTGCTGATAAAAGTTCGGCGCTGCGCGTTTGAGGTTGGCACCGGTGTTGTGTCTGGTGCTGTGTGAGCGCCTCATGCAGCTCGCATAAGGCCTTGTCAGTGTCTGCTTGTGGTGGGATGTAAACGGCACTGATTATGACCGATGTGAACTCCCGTGGAAGATAAAATGGACGACACATGATGGACAGTAGTTCCAGGTTTGGTGTGCAGGCGCGTGTAAGAGGAACAACGCTCGCGCTGTTGCACCAGCTGTTGTTCACCATTAAGCACACGCCGCCTCCCCTTGACTTCCCCGAATCCCGCGTCCTGTCCATGCGGTGAACCGAGAAGAACTGTATGGCGTGGTCTGGCACCGCTGGGTTCAGCCATGTCTCGGTGAAGCAGAGGAGATTGCAGTCCCGAATGTCTCTCTGGAACTTTATCCTGGCCCTGAGGTCATCAAGTTTGTTCACCAGTGACTGGACATTGGCGAGCAGGATGCTAGGCAGAGGTGTGCGGTGTGCACGGGCCCTGAGCCTGTTCCTCACGCCGGCTCGTCTCCCTCGGGTCCGTCGCTTCGCGCCGCGTCCATTGTTCTCCCTCAGGATCTCACTCAGCCAGCTCGGATTCGGAGTTAAAACCGTCGAATTGTGAGTACATTGTATACCAATAGAAACAAGAGTGTCTCTATCATACCTAATGTACTCAATGGTGGTGATTTTGCCAATTTTAAAACACTGAAAACTAACTTAAAGAACAAAAACAAAGAAAAGGTGGTCGGAGCAGTCGTGACGGCAGCCGAACTCACCGGCGCCATCTTGGGAACCCATCCTCATCTGGGTGAAACAGATAGCAGGAAATGATCTGCATTTATACAGTGTATATTTATATGTGTAGCTCGACAGAGAGAGAAAGAGTGAAAGGGGGAGACAGGGGGAGAGAGGAAAGAGAAAGAGGGGGAGGAAGAGAAGAGGAGGAGAGATTGCAATTAGGTATGGTCACAGTCACAATGTCTAATGTGAATGTATATTTACTGTAGAGTGCAAGCAGGGACTCCGGCAGGACTAACTATGACAGCATAACTAAAAGGGAGAGCCAGAAGGAAACACAAACATGAGGGCTCCCTGAGATGTAAAGCAAACAATCACCTCACCGTCAACAAACCTGAGTGATCAAATGAGACTGAGGAAGACAGCATCTAAACATACCAGTTCACCATAATACTCTACGTCCATGAGTCCCCCAGATCTGCTCCTTTACCTTATGGCAAATCTATTTATAAAAATGCTTGGCTAAATAAATAGGTTTTGAGCCTAGACTTAAACACTGAGACTGTGTCTGAGTCCCGAACACTATTTGGAAGACTATTAATACCCCTCTCTCACCTACTAATACCCCTATCTCACCTACTAATACCCCTATCTCACCTACTAATACCCCTCTCTCACCTACTAAAACCCTATCTCACCTACTAATACCCCTCTCTCACCTACTAATACCCCTCTCTCACCTACTAATACCCCTCTCTCACTTACTAATACCCCATCTCACCTTTCCGCGCGTCCATCCTCACATAGTCAAACCGCATACAGTGGGAGCCACGCCAAATAGCCGCGACTTTGTGGCTGAAGTGTGAATGGCTTGTGAATGGCCTTTGCACGCTGTAATCCCCCCTCCCTTGTCTGCCAGAAAGGCGTGTCAAGATTTCACAATAAACACGCCCATTCAAGCCCTATTTATTCATTTACCTGGTGCCACCACTAGATGGCGCTTCGTTCTCAAGAACACGTTAAAACAAGCCAGCTGCGCTGAATTGCAATCACGTGATTTTAACAACCCGCCTCCACCCCGCCGTACTGACGCTGCCAAACTACAGAGATGAAGATGGCGGCTTAACGGACTATTCGTGGTAAGTGATGTTTTATTTTATAAAATGTATTTGGGGTAGTTTACAGTTTATTTCCCAGTTTAGTTTTTTATTGGCCGTTTTAAATATCACTGGCAGCACCAGCAGCGGTCAGATGTGACTTGAGAGAACTTAATGATCTGTTTACCAAGTCTGGAGTTAATATTACAGCTTACTGTCAGTGTCACACACTCACAATGTCACTCCACTTTAACTCAAAAACATGCTCAAGCTTCGACAATACTATTAATGTCCCTATTACAAGAGCTGCACTACCCGATGAAGAGTGTTTGTGTTCTCTGTAAATACTGAGAGAATCTCACCGCGTGTTGTCTGGATAAATTCAGCGCTTATTTATTCTCTGGTTAAGAGTTAATCTGCAGGTTATTTCTGTGACTGTAATATAATGTGATGCAGTTGATGAGGGACACAGACTGAGGGGAGCTGTACAGGAGCTAGTAACGCTTATAACCCGGTTTATATTTTATACACTTTGTCCGGGACTTTCCGCAGTAGCGCGAGCGCTTAGTTAACGAGCTGAATAACAACACTGAAGTGTTTATCAGTTAAGGAGGAGGAGGGGGGAGGTGTGTGTGGGGGGGGGAGGTGTGTGTGTGTGTGTGTGTGGGGGGGGGGGGTATGAGGGGCTTCAGTAAGTTATAGTTTGGCTTCAGGGATGAACTAATGCTCATATACGAGTGTTATATAACTTATTTGTATGAGAAGCGCATTAAGTAAATTCCCGGTTAATTTAATTCAGACGATAATACAGACAGTCAGTGGTTAACACTAACACTGTTCACTGGTTAACATTAGCACAGACAGTTTATTTACATTCCAGAATCCCCAAAACAGTATTTTACACACTCTGTGGTAAATAGGTTTATTAATATATATTATTTTTATTAGAACTATATGTTCTGTAAAGTTTATTTATCTTTGTCTTGACTAAATTCTCCTGTTGTCTTTAAGCAGAGCTCCGCTGTGGAGGATTGGGGGGTCAGACGGCTGACGGCTGGACTTTTGGAGCTACAGGATTGGTGGAGCCTGAACAAGCTGTTGACGGAGCTGTAGGAGGGATGACGTCACAGTCCGACAGCTTTAGAATGATGTTTGATCAGGTCTACTGTATATTCTGAACATAGAACTGGGAAACAAAGACTTAAACTGTTCCATGTTTAGTTTTGATATTTGAAAAATTTATATTTTAATATAAAAGAACTATAGATAGAGACTTATAAGCAGCTGGTGTATCCGGGTTGTTTAATGAACTTTAAGCAAAAAGACAACATGTGTTCACCTGTTTTATATAAATTACTGTTTTAACTTTGACTAGTTTTGGAAGAATAAATTGAATTGTTAAAGTCATGTTTTGCGTGTTTTAATTTTGGGGGATTGTTTGGGTATTTAAAAACCGTTTAGTTGAACCAACAACTTCAATGGGCAAAAAATGGGACACAACTTTGTTTTAAATAGTCAAAGAGTTGGGCTGAAAATCATAATAATAATTATTGGTCATAGAAACTAATGAAAACAGTTAAACACTTGATTATATGTATTTGTGTTTGTGATTATGTGACCCATAATAATTTTTTCTCAGTATAAATAAATGTTTTGGGTTTTAAGAACTCCAAAAGAGCAACGACAAACTTGGTATCATCCATTGAGGTTTCTCACCTTCCACTCCTGAGTATGACATGGTGTTAATTGCTCTGTGTGTGTGTGTTTTTGGCGGGGGGATGGGTGTGTGTGTGTTTTCGGCTGTTCAGCAGTTCTAAACACAAGCACAGTTTTTGTCCTTAACTAAAATACTTCAATACGTTAATAATTAATTTATTTTGCTGAATAAGGTAATAAGCGATATTTAAACCAAACCAGTAAGTTAAGTAAGTGTTCCATACATTAAAGTACTGTGTATAACCAAGTGCCCTAGCAAATACAGTTACAGTTTACAGGACAAACAAAGAGTGTGTGCGCTGTAGGGATTGGAAGGTGAGTGAGAATACTCATTTACAAGACAAAAGACGGTCAGAGGCAGGGACGTTCTAGACCAGGGGGGAGGGGCGCAGTCAGAAATGTGAAGGGGGCATCATGTTCGAGCACTGCTTTTCCCTGGGCTTATAGTAACAGTATTGTATTTGCTGAATTGTGTTGAGGCACGCAACCCCCCTGACCACAATAAGGTGGCAATCCCTCAGGGGGAAAATAAAAAATAAAAATTAAAGAAATAAAATAAAATATCCTTAATCCAGATTTTATCAATGACATAACATTTATCTAAACTGGATGGTCAAATTCTCAAAAACGTTTAACCTAAAGTAAGATGTTCACACTATAACTTAACACACTATAACTAAAATATTTACAAAACTGAAAGGTTGTCTTATGAATAATAAAAAAATACAAACTAAATTAAAACAGATGGGCTGTTGAACAGATCATATGTTTTATGTTTTCTGATTATAAATGATAGATGGGTTGATTTTAGAAAGGCTAAATGAAATAGCTAGTTTTGGTCATGTCAGTCCAGTAACTATACTATGTAAAAGTAATTATAATATGAATTAATTAAGGGCAGGACCTAACCTAATGTTAATAATTTACACCATGATAACATTAGTATTTATGTTTTTGTATATATTTTTAAATGTTCAAATGAACGTTTCAGAGTATATAATTTGTCGTGTCATCTCTGATTGAGACCCATGAGTTAAATTGAAATAATGTTTTTAGGTAGTATAAGCCAGGTTTTAGTAACCTTGGACAAATCACCATGTAAGCCCTCTCTCGCGCACGCGCTCTCACGCTCTCTCGCACTCACACACACACACACAGACACACACAAATAACACATGAAATCGCGTAAAACCAAATGAAACTAGGGTAAAAAAATATGAGCAGTAAAAATCCTGTAGTAGTATCCTGTAGGTGATTCCTGTCCTGTGATAACAGGCACTAACACTCTAGAACTGTTTAGTTCTGTTAGTTTTGTTTTCAAGTGTGAATGTTTATGGGGATTAAATCTGTTTCTGCTGCTGCATCTATTCACAGTTGTGATAAGTGATTTATGCCCCATCAGATCTTTGATGTAGGACATTATGCTGGTTAAATGCTGGAAATACTGATCCGTATGGATTGGGTGTGTGAGTGTGTGTATATGTGTGTGCCCTGCGATGGATTGGCACCCTGTCCAGGCACCCCGCCCCGCCTAGTGCCCGAAGTCTCCTGGGATAGGCTCCAGGTCCCCCGCGACCCTGAACACAGGATTAAGCGGTATAGAAAATGAATGAATGAATGATCCGTATGGACAGATATTTGTTCCAGATATTATGCGCCATTAATCAATTTGTTATGCCAATTTGACTTTCAGCGAAAACATCAAAAATATAACGAAAACAAACCCAAGCAGAAGTTACATTTTAAGCTTTACTTTCAAATAAAAATTTTATTTTTCACATACACAGTGCGATATGCAGTAAAATGCTTTGGGTGCTTTAGGTGAGGCTCGAACTCGGCATTGCTTCACCTGGACTGCTTTATAAGTATCACGCGCTAATCGATTGCGCCACGGGAGCCACAGGGAAGTTGCTCTTGTCAGAGTATCCTCTCTCTCTCACACACACACACACACACACACACACACACACACACACACACACACACACACACACACACACACACACACACACACACGAAATTGCGTAAAACCAAACGAAATATAAGCAGTAAAAAAATCAGTAAAATACATTAGTATAACAGGCGCTAACCCTCTGGAACTTTTTTACTATTGTTTCCAAGTGTTTATGGGGATTTAATGTGTCTCTGCTGCCGCATCCATTCACAGTTGTGATAAGTGATTAATGCCCCATCAGATCTTTTGACGGGGGAGCATTATGCATGATTAAATGAGTAAAGAAATACTGATCCATATGGGCAGATATTTATTCCAGGTTGCATGCGGCATTAATTGCCTTTCTTATGCCACTTGTTGACTATAAAAAAAAACATCATCAAAAATATAACGAAAACAAACCCAAGCAGACGTTACATTTTGAGCTTTACTTTGCAGCAAAATATTACCTATCAGTATATTAAATGGAACGAGGTAAAATACACCGTAATGTAAAATACTGTACATAGCCCGCGTTTTTATTCCGTACCTACAATGATCGGTATAGACAAATTACAGACGTTATCGTGTCTTTAAGGATAATTTCAGGATGTCTTAAAAAATATTTCACTAACTAATTTTATTAAGTCATTATTAAATAATAAATAGCATAATCATCATGGGTTGTGTATTGAGTGATTTAACAAATCTGTTTTATTAATCGGTTTGTTGTTGTTTTTTCACCACGTCATCTATTTATGAAACTATGTTGACAATACAAGAACTGTCTATATATTAAAGATATGGTATTGGGTTTCCTGGACACTGCAGTTAACGGTGTCAGTCAATGCTCCATCTGGCGGAATTATACGACATTGCAACCATCTTTTTAGAAAGCTCATGGGTGCGTTTATGGGGCGGGGCATTGTTAACTGCGTCATCGCGGGGGATCACATTCCATGCACGAAGCGTGCATTAACCCTTCATGGACCTGCCATGAATCCATCATGCTCCAGGCGGCTGTTTGACGTGGCTCCCACTGTAGGTGAGATAAGGGTATAATAGCAGGAATAACAAAGGGGACTTGTAGGACGACTTTCACACACATGCACACACACACACTCATGGAATGACTGCTGTCTGTCTCATGGATTACATAAATTGTCTGAATAACGGATTCAATTTTTTAATAAGTAACTAAGTAACTGAGTATTTAAATGGCGGACCGAACGCGTTAGATTACTTGTTACATCAAAAAAGTAATCTGAGTACTCTAGGGGCGCCCAACACTGTTAAGCATATAGAATATTCAGTGGCGATAGTAGAGGCGCCACATCCAATATTTGCTAGCAGTTCAAGACTGCAAAAAAAAAAAAAAAACGGAGAAATTTACAGATGTATCTGACCTGCCCTTGAATCCGTGAACAGATTTTGCAACATTTTCCTACTTCTTCTTGAAGTTCTTTCTTTTTGCGTGGTCTTTCCCATTGTGCTCCATCTGGCCACTTTCTCTCCATCCTAGCATGTCTGTTTAAACGCTTAAAAGAGTGTCTGTCTTTGAATTAAATAAATGAAATAAATCTAGATACTATTCTAACTTACAGAGGTGCACCTGTGTATACATATAAATTTACTTTGGAACTATCCCGTCTCCGTGTGTGTGAAGGTTGCATGTTCTCCCTGTGCTTGGTGAGTTTCCTCCTGGTACTCTGGTTTCCTTCTACAGTCCAAAGACCAGCAGATTAGGCTTATTGGCGTTCCCAAATTGCCCGTAGTGTGTGAATGAATGTGTTAGGTATGGTCAAAGTCACATAATGTATACTGTGAATGTATATTTACTGTAGAGTGCAAGCAGAGACTCCGGCAGGACTAACTATGACAGCACAACTAAAAGGGAGGAGCCAGAAGGAAACACAAACATGAGGGGTCCCTGAGATGTAAAGCCACCGATCACCTCACCATCAACAAACCTGAGTGATCAAATGAGAGTGAGGAAGACAGCATCTAAATATACCAGTTCACCATAATACTCTACATCCATGAGTCCCCCAGATCTGCTCCTTTACCTAAGGCTAATCTATTTATAAACATGCTTGGCTAAATAAATAGGTTTTGAGCCTAGACTTAAACACTGAGACTGTGTCTGAGTCCCAAACACTATTTGGTAGACTATTCCATAATTTTGGGGCTTTGTAAGAAAAAGCTCTGCCCCCAGCTGTAGTTTTCATAATACGCGGTACTGATAAGCAGCCTGCATCCTTTGATCGAAGTAGGCGTGGTGGATCGTAAGACACTAGCAGTTCACTCAGATACTGCGGCGCGAGAACATTTAATGCTTTATATGTCAAGAGTAGTATTTTAAAATCAATGTGAAATTTCACAGGGAGCCAATGTAGTGAAGATAGGATAGGGGTGATGTGCTCATATCTTCTGGTTCTAGTGAGGACTCTCACTGCTGCATTCTGGACTAACTGAAGCTTGTTTATGCACCAGAACAACCAGACAGTAAGGCATTACAATAGTCCAACCTAGAGGTGATAAAAGCATGAACTAGTTTTTCTGCATCGTCTAGCGACAGTATATTTCTTATCTTGGCAATATTTCTGAGGTGAAAGAATGCTATCCTGGTAATATTATCTACATGAGCTTCAAATGAAAGGCTGGAATCTATAATCACGCCGAGGTCTTTTACTGTTGCACTTGATGGAACAGAAAGGCCATCTAAAGTTACGGTGTGATCTAAAATTTTACTCCTAGCTGTATGAGGTCCTATGACTAGAACTTTTGTCTTATCCGGATTAAGCAGAAGGAAGTTAATTTGCATCCAATTTCTTATGTCCTGCACACATTGCTCAACTTTAGTAACCTGGTTTTTCTCATCAGGTTTTGTTGAGACATATAACTGTGTGTTGTCAGCGTAACATTGAAAAACTAATACCATGCTTACGGATTATGTTGCCCAGAGGAAGCATGTAAAGGGAAAAAAGCAGTGGGCCTGAAACTGAACCCTGCGGAACGCCAATCTCCACTAGAGAACATGCAGAATAATCACCATTTAAGTCTACATACTGATAACGATCGGTCAAATAGGATCTGAGCCAGGAGAGGGCTGTACCCTTAATTCCTACTACATTTTCTAATCTGTGAAGAATAGCATGATCAATGGTGTCAAAAGCTGCAAGGTCGAGTAATACAAGTAATGTAACTGATTACTTTTTAAAGACAGTAATTTTGTAATGTAATTAGTTACTTTCAAAAGTATCGTCCCCCAACACTGGTTTTGTCTTTGACTAATTCACTTTGGCTCCCATCATAATCATTGGATGGACACACACACACACACACACACACACACACACACACACACACACACACACACACATTCTACGTATCTCCTTCCACATCAAAGTCAGGATGTAACACACTCCTCGTCACACTGCACATTTACACACTTCCTGATACGTTGCACATTTGGTTGGTTCCTATTTAAACACTGCTCGTGTGTCACACAAACGAGGAATAACTGCAGTTTGTAATTCCTTCTGAATAGTCTGTAATTTATCCTGAATCATTTATACACTTTAACACCTCATACACATCTACTGTAAATATGTTCTGTTTAGCAACCTTATAAATATAATACATTTTCCAGCTTAAAGTTCTAAATGTTTTAAAAGTTATTTTTATCACTCTATTTGAATATTATATTTTTATTTAATTGTGCTTTAATTGTACACACTGTGCAGCTTGTTTCTTGCAGAGAAATCTTTCTTTTTTAATCACGCAGTTCCATAAGCATTTTACTGCATATCACACTGTGTATGACTGTGTATGTGACAAATAAAATTAGAATATTTCATTTGAATTAGATTTTTATTTGAACATTCACACAGTATATTTTATTCCGTATGAGTTTTGTTAACGTTTTGCACACACACAGGGACGCAGCAGTTTGTTGTAGACATTGAATGAATTAAGTTTCTGTAAACAAAGAACCAGTCCAAACTCCTGCAGATATTCTTCAAACAGCACAGAGAACATGAAGAAACTCGTCTCACTCAGTCTCCACCCACAGATCTGCCTTTATAAATCTTCATATCTGTCAGACTTTCTCTTGTTTATTTAGCCAGGTTTGTGCTCGGTCTGTTCTCCATCTCCTGATGGATGAAGTTTGCCAAAACATGTGGCCACCAGAATGTCTGATTCCAAGAGCTCTAGTGCTTTTGCTTTAGGTGGGCAATAACATAAAAATACAGTGAAACCTTGGATTGGGAGCCTGAATTCATTCCGGAAGTGTGCTTGTATATCAGAACACTCGTATATCAAAGTAAATTTTACAAGACAATGCAGAAAGGGAGGGGGGGCAGTCGCTGTGTAGGATGACTTTCACACACACACACGGTTTACCGAATAGGGCATATGAGTGATGCACGCGCACTGAGACCAAATATGGGAGACGATTACCCACAACATCATCAGACCAACATCAGCAAATGGCTCCCCAAATCATTATCGATTGTAGAAACCTCACAGTGGGCCTCAAGCAACTTCTGTGACTCTGGGAGCTTGATTTCTAGTTCAGGAGCAGCATGTGTATCTCATCATGAAACAGAATCCAGTTGGACCTGGTCCTTCTCTGGATGCCTCAGGATCCTTGCAGTGTTGGCTTTTGTCTTCTGAAGCTGTCAAAATCTCCATATTTACATTTAGGCATTTGGCAGACGCTCTTATCCAGAGCGACATACATTTTTATCTCATTATACATCTGAGCAGTTGAGGGTTAAGGGCCTTGCTCAAGGGCTCAACAGTGGCAACTTGGTGGTTGTGGGGTTTGAACCTGGGATCTTCCGAACCGTAGTCCAATGCCTTAACCACTGAGCTACCCCTGGCCCCATATCCTCTGGGTGCGTAGAAAAATATGCCTCTGTTGTCATCTTTGGTTCAAGAGTGGCTTCAAATCTAGATACTATTCTAACTTACAGAGGTGCACCTGTGTATATATATAAATTTACTTTGGAACTATCCCGTCTCTGTGTGTGTGAAGGTTGCATGTTCTCCCTGTGCTTGGTGAGTTTCCTCCTGGTACTCTGGTTTCCTCCTACAGTCCAAAGACCTACAGATTAGGCTAATTGGCGTTCCCAAATTGCCTGTAGTGTGTGAATGAATGTGTGAGTGTGTGTGTGTCCTGCTATGGCTTGTACCCCGCCTCGTGCCCCAAGCCTCCTGGGATAGGCTCCAGGTCCCTACGTCCCTGAATACAGGATAAAGTGGTATAGACGATGAGTGAGTGAGTGAGAGGGTTTGAGTCTATTTGTTACACAACATTTATCCACTAGATGGCAGTACACAAAGTTCTTAAATGAAGCTTCATGAAATGAACTTTTTGGTGAAACTAACGGCTGGGAAACCTTGACACCTGCATGAGGCTCCATCTCACCATCACTAGTGTAAAGGTACAGAAAGCACACAGGTTATATTCTTATCCAAAAACATATAACCCCAGGGAATGACCATCTCACTGAGAATTCAAATCAATTCAAGTCCATTTTATTTGTATAGCGCTTTTAAACAATTGTCGCAAAGCAGCTTTACACAATCAAAATAATTAAAATATTTAAAGAATGCATGCTCCACACCTCTTCTTTTATATTAGAGCTTAAAACAAAATGGCTGCCACAGGAAATGCTTCGCACAAGATGGCTGCTGCCCCAGAAGTGTAAATCATGACATGTGTTTATTCATACCAGAATTGTTCAGCACTAGAACAAATACACGTAATATTGAAAGATAAACCTGGCTTAGGGTTCGTACATAAGTAGACTAGCAGTAAGAAAACACAGTAATCACATGTTTTCAGCTGCCGTTTTCAATGGCCTGTTCTCTGCTTATATCTGAGGACTGACCACGCCCCAATGCCACAGGGGCTTCTGTACACCATGTAGAGCTACACTGTCTTACACGCTCTTCAAAAGGAATTTAACCTGCTGCTGCTGATTTCCTCAACACACACAACCAACAATAATAAAACAGGTAAGTCTTTTTCATTTTTAAACCATAATGCAAAGAGCTGTGTTTCCTCTTCACACAGTAAATGGAAATGAATTGCTTTATTTAAAGTCATGACATTTACAGCAAAAAGTGCTTTGAAATCTTGAGTCTAAAAGCACCAACACATGAACAGCCTTTAATCATGTTACAGAGGATTGTGCTGATATACAGTATACATACAATAAAAATCTCTTCTGTACATTTAGTACTTAAGTGTTTAGTGAGGACACCAACTACAGTGGTGTGAAAAACTATTTGCCCCCCTCCTGATTTCTTATTCTTTTGTATGTTTGTCACACAAAATTTTTCTGATCATCAAACACATTTAACTATTAGTCAAAGATAACACAAGTAAACACAAAATGCAGTTTTTAAATGAGGGGTTTTATTATTTAGGGAGAAAAAAAATCCAAACCTACATGACCCTGTGTGAAAAAGTAATTGCCCCCTGAACCTAATAACTGGTTGGGCCACCCTTAGCAGCAATAACTGCAATCAAGCGTTTGCGATAACTTGCAACGAGTCTTTTACAGCTGTTAGGAGTTTGTTATTCTGCCCTCTGCTGTTCTTTCTGGATACTTGCTTGCCTTTCAGGTGGGTGTTCCTCCAGGTAATTCACCGGATGCTGTGGTTGGCTCATCTCCTCAACCAACCAGAATAAAAGGACCACCCCAAACTCCTTTCAGATGCCTTTTGTGCCATTGTGTGTGTCTCTTTGTTAAATCTGATCTTTGTATATTCGAGTTCCTTACTAAAGAGAATTATTAGTCTGACTGTTAAAATTGACCTTAAGCCTGTTTTTGACTACGAGTTTGGATTCTGTTTTGGATTTGTTAGCCATCGGTTCATATTGTAAATAGTGTTGTAAATATTGTAAATACTTTCGTCATATTAAGGGCAGTAGGAGGTTGATGCCATTTATTTTGTTATATATATTTAGTACTCTGTTTTTGGTTAGGGAGTTAGGGAAGCCTTGTGTATCTTGTTTTATTTTCTTTTGACTTAGAAATTTAGTTCTTTTTAAAAGAAGACCATTTTGTTCATTATTTTGGCCTTGTCAACCTCTGAAGTTTGTAACCCTTATCATTTTGTCTAGAAATAAAAAGAAACACCATTTCCTAATCCCTTTGGTAGTGAGACTCCTTCACTCACCTTTTGCTACGACACAGACCCCTAGACAGTCGTAACAAAATTGGGGGCTCGTCCTACTTCTTTTTCTCTAAAGGAAAACAAAACTCGGTTTTGTTAACAAAATAAAATTCGGTTTATATCTTTATATGTTTGCATTTGCCTAGTGGTTTTGCCTAGTGGTTTTCATTTGAAGGAGGAGGGAATTGGAAATGACTTCGAAATTTGAATTAGATCAATTTGCGATCCAGCCATCAGCACAGACATTGGATATCTGCCGCAAAGATGATTTGCTCGCTATTGCAGATTTGTTTCGGATTCAGGTTTCTCGTGGTGCAAGGAAAGCAGAAATAAAAGGAGTGATCTATGAGCATTTGATTGAGCAGGGGGTTTTACCTCAGGAACGCGAAGAAGCGGGTGTTGCATCTGAAATGTCAGCTTCCGCAGGTGAGGGGAAGGAGGAACCCAAACCCACGGAGCTGGCTAGCATAGATCCTGCTAATCTTCCATCTCCTAGTAACCCTTTTCTGGCAATCCGATTGAAAGAGCTGGAGTTAGAGCTGAGCAGACAGCAGTACCAGAGTCAACTGTTGCAGGTGCGGGTGGTTGAAATGGAAACTCAGCGAGCAATCAGGCTCAAGGAGTTGGATCTGGAGCTAAAGGCTCAACAACCAACTCACTTCCCCGCTGCGGAGGCGCCCAGGGTGAATGTGCCAGTCTCAGCTCCCGTCAATGCTTCCACTCCGAGTCCCGTTCCTACACCACGATCACCTTTCCAAGTAAGTAACTCAGAATTTGATATTAGTAGACAAATTGCTTTAGTTCCATTGTTCCGTGAGAGCGAGGTTGACACTTATTTTAATGTATTTGAGCGTATAGCAGCTACTTTGAAATGGCCGCGGACTGTTTGGCCACTCTTGTTACAATGTAAACTCGTCGGAAAAGCGCAAGAAGTCTGTTCTGCTTTAACACTCGAACAAAGTTTGAATTATGATGAAATGAAGAATGCTGTGTTGCGCGCTTATGAGTTGGTGCCTGAAGCCTACCGGCAGAAATTTCGCAATCATGTGAAAACCACTAGACAAACGTTTGTAGAATTCGCACGCGATAAAGCCAATTTGTTTGAGAAGTGGTGCGCGGCGAGCAAAGTTATTACGTTTGAACAGTTAAAGGAGTTAATGCTGGTGGAGGAATTTAAAAATTGTCTTCCTGAAAAAATTGTCATTTACTTAAATGAGCAGAAAGTGTCTTCTCTGTCTGAAGCGGCGGTATTTGCCGATGAGTTTGTACTGACTCATAGAGTCGTGTATTCGTCACCCACGAAACGAAATGTTTCCGATCGTGTTCGTAACATTAGTCCTAATGATGCCACAACAGGATCAAAGAAGGCGCAAGGGGCTGTTAATGATGAAACTCGCGAGTGTTTTTACTGCCATGAAGTGGGACACCTCATCGCTGTCTGTCCCTCTCTCAAGCGTAAAACTACCAGGAAAACAAACGCGCCGAAAGGCGTTGCTTTGGTTGAACGTTCCCTGGTTACTACTGAGCCAGCAAATGCTACTGATGTGTTTGAGCCATTTATTGTGGACGGTGTTGTGTCACTTAGTGAAGACTCCGAAATGAAAAATGTTCGTATCCTTCGTGATACTGGTGCGAGCCAATCTTTAATTTTAGAAAGGGTGTTACCATTTTCAGAGCAGTCAAGCTGCGGTTCGAGTGTACTATTGCAAGGTCTTGGTTTGACAGTGGTTAAAGTTCCTCTGCACGAGGTACATTTGCGCTCTGGTATTGTGTCGGGGAGAGTTAAACTGGCTGTTTGTGTAGAGTTACCAGTTAAAGGTGTAACACTCATTTTGGGGAATGACTTGGCTGGTGACAAAGTTTTTTGTTTACCAGAAGTGGTAGAAGTTCCGGTTGCATTCGATGGTCATGATGATTTGCAGGAAGAATTTCCAAACGTGTTTAGCACGTGTGTAGTAACTCGAGCACAGGCTCAAAAGTTTAAAAACACTGTTGACCTGTCACAAACCTTTTTGAATGAAGATAATTCAGAGAAATCTGATATAGTAGAGCTAAAAATGTATGCACTACCTAATGTTGATTTACCGTGTGAGCGAGCTACGTTAATGGAGGCACAACGTACCGATCAAACTCTCTCTCATTGTTTTGCAGCAGCTGTCGAGCAGACCGTTTTTCCAGAACACCCCGTTGCCTATTTTGTTGAAGAGGGTGTGCTGATGCGTAAGTGGTCGCCAAATCGTGTCAAAGATGACTGGGGCACTGTTTTTCAGGTAGTGGTTCCAAAACCTTTTAGAGAACAGGTGTTGAGTGTAGCGCATGACCATGAACTTTCTGGACATGTAGGTATTCGAAAGACATACGATTATTTATTGAAGTATTTCTTTTGGCCATCAATGAAATCTGATGTAGTAAAATTCTGTAAATCGTGCCATGCTTGTCAAATGGCAGGCAAACCCAATCAGGTGATTCCCCCAGCCCCACTGAAGCCAATACCAGTGATTGGTGAACCTTTCGAGCGGATTATAATTGACTGTGTTGGGCCATTGCCTAAAACAAAATCTGGAAATTTGTATCTGTTAACTTTAATGTGTGCATCAACTAGATATCCGGAAGCGATTCCTCTCCGTTCACTTAAAGCTCATGCGGTTGTGAAAGCGATCATCAAATTTTTTACGACTTTTGGAGTACCTAAATGTATTCAGTCGGATCAAGGAACCAACTTCATGTCTAAAGTGTTCGCTAAGGCAATAAAAAAGTTAAACATCATGCATCAAGTATCAACTGCGTTTCATCCTCAGTCACAAGGTGCACTTGAACGGTTCCACCAAACACTCAAGTCTATGCTCCGAACTTTTTGCGTTGAACAACCGAAGGAATGGGATGAGGAAATTCCCCTTCTGTTGTTTGCCATTCGAACCACAACTCAAGCGTCGCTCGGATTCAGTCCGTCAGAGCTGATCTTCGGACACACAGTGCGCGGTCCTTTGAAAATTTTGCAGGAGCAAATGTTGTCCCTTACTCACCAAGCCCCCGTGAAAAACGTCCCAGAATATGTTAGTTCTTTCCGCGAAAAGCTACACGAAATGTGGAAATTGGCAAAACGATCGCTTGACTCGGCACAAGAACAAATGAAATGTCGTTATGATCAAAAAGCTGTCCAACGTTCATTTTGTGTCGGAGATAAAGTTTTAATCTTACTACCTGTGCCTGGTGCAGTACTGAAAGCTAAATTCACTGGTCCCTATGAAATTAGCGAAAAATTGAGTGATATTAATTATGTTGTTTCCACTCCTGAACGTAGGAAGAAGTCGCGTGTCTGTCATGTCAATATGCTCAAAGCATATGTGACCCGTCACGATTCGGTGGAGAAGCGTCCTGTTGTCACTGTTGCAGCAGCAGTGGCGTCCCTTGCCGAATACTCGCCAGAAAATGATGATTTGATGATGAATAGCGCCATGTTCACTACTGCCCGTTTGTCTAACTCAGAAACTTTGTTGAATCTTTCTTCCAAGTTATCTCACTTATCAATTTCCAACCAAGCTGATATTAGAATCTTGATTCAGAGTTATCCAACCTTGTTTGGTGATTTTCCTTCAATGACACAAGTGTTAATGCACGACATTGATGTCAGTTCACATGCGCCTATTAAGCAAAATGCTTATCGGGTAAATCCAGTTAAGAGAGAACTTATGAAACAAGAAACACAGTATTTGCTTGAACATGAGTTGGCTGTCCCGAGTTCTAGTCCCTGGTGTTCTCCATGTCTTATCGTGCCCAAATCCGATGGGTCGTCACGATTTTGTACAGATTACAGGAAAGTAAATTCGGTTACAAAAGCTGATTCTTTTCCCATGCCACGCATGGAAGATTGTGTCGACCGAGTCGGGAACGCAAAATTTGTAACGAAACTCGACTTGCTAAAAGGATATTGGCAGGTGCCCCTTTCAGCGCGTGCATCTGAGATTTCTGCGTTTGCCACCCCTGACGTGTTCCTACAATATCGGGTTATGCCTTTCGGACTTCGAAATTCGGGTGCCACTTTTCAACGACTTATGTCTATCGTGTTGTCTAACATGTCTAATTGTGAGGCTTACTTAGACGATGTTGTGTGTTATGATAATACATGGAAAGATCATCTTGAAACCTTGCGTGGAGTCTTTGAGCGACTTAAAGCTGCTAACCTTACTCTGAACTTGGCTAAGTGTGAATTTGGATGTGCTACTGTCACATATTTGGGTAAAGAGGTCGGAAGTGGTAAAGTTCGTCCTTTGAATTCGAAGGTTGACGCAATCCTTCATTTTTCAGTTCCACAGAACAAAAGAGAGCTGCGATGATTTCTTGGAATGATCGGGTATTATCGCTGTTTCTGTAGGAATTTCTCTGTAGTTGCCGGTCCTCTAACAGGACTGCTCCGAAAAGCAGTCACATTTAAATGGTCTACTGAATGTGAATCTGCATTTAATGCTCTAAAGTTGTTGCTGTGTACAAACCCTGTGCTTGTTGCCCCTAATTTTGAAAAGCCATTTTTATTGGAAGTTGATGCTAGTGGTAGCGGTGCTGGTGCTGTACTATTACAGGTCGGGAATGATGGTTTAAATCATCCTATCAGTTTTTTTTCAAAAAAGTTCCTGAAACATCAATTAAACTATAGTACCATCGAAAAGGAAACCCTTGCATTAATTTTTGCTTTGCAACATTTTGAAGTGTACATTGGTTCCACTGTACAACCTGTCAATGTTTACACCGACCATAATCCATTGATATTTCTCCAACGCATGTCCAATGCCAACCATCGTCTCATGCGCTGGTCATTAATTTGTCAAGGTTACAATTTGAACATCTGTCATAAAAGGGTACCGACAATGTGATTGCTGATTCTCTGTCCCGTGTTAATTAGCATTTAAAACATATGTTTTATTTTATGGATGGGGGTGTTAGGAGTTTGTTATTCTGCCCTCTGCTGTTCTTTCTGGATACTTGCTTGCCTTTCAGGTGGGTGTTCCTCCAGGTAATTCACCGGATGCTGTGGTTGGCTCATCTCCTCAACCAACCAGAATAAAAGGACCACCCCAAACTCCTTTCAGATGCCTTTTGTGCCATTGTGTGTGTCTCTTTGTTAAATCTGATCTTTGTATATTCGAGTTCCTTACTAAAGAGAATTATTAGTCTGACTGTTAAAATTGACCTTAAGCCTGTTTTTGACTACGAGTTTGGATTCTGTTTTGGATTTGTTAGCCATCGGTTCATATTGTAAATAGTGTTGTAAATATTGTAAATACTTTCGTCATATTAAGGGCAGTAGGAGGTTGATGCCATTTATTTTGTTATATATATTTAGTACTCTGTTTTTGGTTAGGGAGTTAGGGAAGCCTTGTGTATCTTGTTTTATTTTCTTTTGACTTAGAAATTTAGTTCTTTTTAAAAGAAGACCATTTTGTTCATTATTTTGGCCTTGTCAACCTCTGAAGTTTGTAACCCTTATCATTTTGTCTAGAAATAAAAAGAAACACCATTTCCTAATCCCTTTGGTAGTGAGACTCCTTCACTCACCTTTTGCTACGACACAGACCCCTAGACAGTCGTAACACAGCGCTCTGGAGGAATTTTGGCCCACTCATCTTTGCAGAATTGTTGTAATTCAGCTTTATTTGAGGGTTTTCTAGCATGAACCGCCTTTTTAAGGTCATGCCACAACATCTCAATAGGATTCAGGTCAGGACTTTGACTAGGCCACTCCAAAGTCTTCATTTTGTTTTTCTTCAGCCATTCAGAGGTGGATTTGCTGGTGTGTTTTGGGTCATTGTCCTGCTGCAGCACCCAAGATCGCTTCAGCTTGAGTTGACGAACAGATGGCCGGACATTCTCCTTCAGGATTTTTTGGTAGACAGTAGAATTCATGGTTCCATCTATCACAGCAAGCCTTCCAGGTCCTGAAGCAGCAAAACAACCCCAGACCATCACACTACCACCACCATATTTTACTGTTGGTATGATGTTCTTTTTCTGAAATGCTGTGTTACTTTTACGCCAGATGTAATGGGACACGCACCTTCCAAAAAGTTCAACTTTTGTCTCGTCGGTCCACAAGGTATTTTCCCAAAAGTCTTGGCAATCATTGAGATGTTTTTTTAGCAAAATTGAGAGGAGCCTTAATGTTCTTTTTGCTTAAAAGTGGTTTGCGCCTTGGAAATCTGCCATGCAGGCCGTTTTTGCCCAGTCTCTTTCTTATGGTGGAGTCGTGAACACTGACCTTAATTGAGGCAAGTGAGGCCTGCAGTTCTTTAGATGTTGTCCTGGGGTCTTTTGTGGCCTCTCGGATGAGTCGTCTCTGCGCTCTTGGGGTAATTTTGGTCGGCTGGCCACTCCTGGGAAGGTTCACCACTGTTCCATGTTTTTGCCATTTGTGGATAATGGCTCTCACTGTGGTTCACTGGAGTCCCAAAGCTTTAGAAATGGCTTCATAACCTTTACCAGACTGATAGATCTCAATTACTTTTGTTCTCATTTGTTCCTGAATTTCTTTGGATCTTGGCATGATGTCTAGCTTTTGCGGTGCTTTTGGTCTACTTCTCTGTGTCAGGTAGCTCCTATTTAAGTGATTTCTTGATTGAAACAGGTGTGGCAGTAATCAGGCCTGGGGGTGACTACAGAAATTTAACTCAGGTGTGATAAACCACAGTTAAGTTATTTTTTAACAAGGGGGGCAATCACTTTTTCACACAGGGCCATGTAGATTTGGAGTTTTTTTTCTCCCTTAATAACGTAAACCTTCATTTAAAAACTGCATTTTGTGTTCAATTATGTTATCTTTGACTAATAGTTAACGGTTTTTGATGAGCAGAAACATTTGTGTGACAAACATGCAAAAGAATAAGAAATCAGGAAGGGGGCAAATAGTTTTTCACACCACTGTACGTCCTCATAGTCCTAGTTCATGTTCCAATGATCCCGCACTGATGGACTCAATTTAAAAGGATTAGTGCGGGATCATTGGAACATGAACTAGGGCTCGACCTATTCCTCTGAGGACTATGCAGACATTTTAATTTTTATCATTCAGCCAGCAACCCGCACTAAATCACAATATAAACCCGTATGTCTTCTGATTTCATGTCACTGCCATGGCTTACCTTCTTATTAACAACTTCATTACAATGGCTTATGATTGTGGTGAATTTATTCACGGGCTTGTCAGAAGAGCGTATCCATGGTACGAACGGAATCATGGGCTTGTTGTAACAGCATATGAGTGGTATGAACCCATTCACCGGCTGGTTGAAACGACCTACGCTAGGTGCGAATCCATTCATGAGGTTATCAGAAGAACTTACACTATGTACGGATCCAATCATGAGTTTATCAGAAGAACTTATATTATGATTATTATAATTTCAAGGTTATTCGCAGAGACAAACACAGCACATTCTGAAGGCCTATTTTTTTCTCCCCTGAAAAGTCTACATTCTCCGAGTGATCTAGACGCTTCTTAACCGTAGACTAGACTGAGACGCTGTGCTGAGATAAAGTTCATTACAGATTAAAATAACACAAGGAGGTAACTACGTACATTTACTTTGTTACTGTGCTTAAGGACACTTTTCACATATCTGTTCCTTTACTTGTGTAGTTTTATTAGTGAATACATTTAATTTGACTTCAATTCATCCTAGATGTCTATGCTTAAGACTTTACATTTCTGTATGGCAGAGAAAGGAGAACTGTAGTTGTGGCGCTATGAGATCATCCGTCATGCTGAGCACGTCACCAGCACATCATCCTCTCAGCCAATCATAATAAACTCGGGAAAATTAACCAATAAATATCCAACACGCTGTCTTACATAACTACGTCGTATAGACCGCCTTCTCAACTGATTGGGCCAAAAGCGCAGGAGAGGAGGGGCAAGTTTCCCCAGACATGTATAAAAAGAGCTCTCATTTGACTCTGAGCCACAGAGCTCTCATGACCAGCACAATATTCAATACAATTTATTCAATTCAATTCAATTCCATTTTTATTTGTATAGCGCTTTTAACAATTGAACATTGAATATTGGTACATCATAATCTAAGCCTTACAACAATAACAACAATTTTTGTAACAGTGCACTGAAAGCACAGTCAAGATAGCTGTGATACCACGACTACAGTGTCGTACGCACACGACAGAAACGTGCTCATAGCACCGCAGAGCTCACAATCACAAAATCAAAAAATTGCCATGTCTTACCTTCTGATTAACAACTTCATTACAATGGCTTATGATTGTGGTAAATTTATTCACGGGCTTGTCAGAAGAGCGTATCCATGGTACGAACGGATCCATGGGCTTGTTGTAACAGCATATGAGTGGTATGAACCCATTCACCGGCTGGTTGAAACGACCTACGCTAGGTGCGAATCCATTCATGGGTTTATCAGAAGAACTTATATTATGTACGGATCCAATCATGAGTTTATCAGAAGACCTTATATTGTGTATCAATCAATTCATGAGTTTATCAGAAGAACTTATATTATGTATCAATCAATTCATGAGTTTATCAGAAGAACTTATATTATGTATCAATCAATTCATGAGGTTATCAGAAGAACTTATATTATGTATGAATCAATTCATGAGGTTATCAGAAGAACTTATATTATGTATGAATCAATTCATGAGGTTATCAGAAGAACTTATATTATGTATGGATCCATTCATGGGTTTATGAGAAGAACTTACATTATGTACGGATCCGTTCACGGGTTTGTGGTGATGATTTATGCCCAGTATGAATCTATTCACCGTCTTGTTGAAACAGCTTATGCCTGTTATGAAGCCATTGACCAGGTTGTCAGAAGGACCTTCTGACCGGACATCGGTCGAAATCTAATATTACATGATTATATGTTACCACTCGAATGTGTATTTTAATAAATATTTCATGAGTACCAGTGATGAGATCAGGAGCGTTATAACGCTGTGCTGCCAGTCTACAATCTTATCTTCATCAACTTTTTGCCGATTGCGTGTAACGTTTTTGGATCGCATTTTGGATCCAATGGAACCAATTTTGTCGAATGTTAAATGGCAATGTTTAATACACATGTTATTAAATGAAATGAAAATAAAATTTAAGCTTTCAAAATAAAATCAGTTCATGTGTTTATTTTACATTAATTAATCTTTGTTAGGGACTTTTGTACACTCAAAAAAATAACTCGTTGAATGAATATAATTAAATTATGGAAAGAATTTCCACCTGATTTAATGGCTTTCGTTCAGCATTAAGCAATTTTGTTGGCCCAAGTTAATGTTTTTAGGTTCCGTCAAAGTAATGTTATTAGGTTCATTTAACTTATTTACTACAGCTGCGTCCAACATAATTTAATACTGTTAACATAAATGAATTGGGTCGGTACAACTAATTTTTCAGTTGTAAATTAAGTTGATCCAACTCAAGTAAATTTAAAGTTCAAGCCCTGGTCAACAGAATTCTGTGAAGGAAGGAAACAGACAAACGGGATAAAACGGATATTTTTATTTTACACCAGGAGCAACTTACAAATGAGGTCTCAATTTGAAAAGATGTACAAAACATAAAACACCACAAATAAGTATTAATTAAAAAAAATAAACACCAACAGAAACGTTTTGTACTTTATGATTTTTAAATATGACCGTTAGATCCGGTTGGTCAGGAAACTCCTGAAGTCAGATACAGACACACTTTCAGTCACAAACTGCTGTGAACAAATACAGAGATAGATATTCAATTAAAATTCATGATACTTAATTTAGCAAATGAACAATATTTATACTTTGTTCCTCTCGCTTCACAACTCATGAGAACAGACCGAAACCAGAACCGAACCGCAGATTAAGCATGCGCATATAACCGTCTGTATTTTAAGTGTGATTAAAAATACAAGAAATAACTTAAACCAAAATAATGTGACTAAACATCGCTAAACAACAGGTGACATTTATGTTCAGTATTTCGTTTCTATTTAGAAAGATGGGAATTAATTCCTGCTTACCTTTTCCATACGACCTCCAAACGCTTGTCTTCTCAACAAACTGTGTTCTGTTCTCGCGATATTTCCGGTTTTGCTATTTCCGGTTTTCATATTGACAAGATCTCGTTGGTTTATCTCAACATGATTGAATCTAGTACATGTTAAGTTGTTGAATTTCATACAAATACAACATAAGTATTAGCTTGGAAACATGAAATTATGATGTAAAAAACACATATTACATTTTAGTACATGTAACAGGTAGCCATGTTAATTATTTTGAGTGTAATATACCTACTCCTGAATCCAGCCATGGTAGTAGTGTATTCACTCTAATGGTATATGTTATATATTACATATATATATGATATGGTGACGGTCACAGCACAGAACACACAGCACATAGGGAGCTCATCCGAACTGGAGTAAATTTTATTAACCATCAACATTTAATTCATTTTAATGAGCTCATGTGATTAAAGCTGTTAACCAAAGAGACCTACAGCTGAGACCGGATGAAACTGAGCAGATGAAGGTTTAAGGTTCAAGTCCAAGGACACAACAGTAGCAGTTTAGTGTTACTGGGATTTGAACTCATGGCCTTCTGATCACTAGCCTTTATGTGTACATGTGTTTATTCATACAAGAATTGTTCAGCACTAGAAAAGCCAGAGAGACACTTAATATTAACCTGAAGCAGAATAAGGAAAAAAGATTTGTGAATATGGTCCAATGCAGATGTTTGGTAATAAAACTGTGCTGACAAACATTCTACCATTTTCATTACAACCTTCTGACCATAAATTGTAATATTTTTAGATCATGCTAAGGTGCACCTTCTTTTCATAACCACTGGTGCGGTGTGTAATGTGTCACAGTCTAGTTGGAGGACATTTTGTTCGATATAAATTGATCCAGATGTAATAAATACACGTAAATAAAATTTAAGCCTCAAAAATAAAATCAGTTCATGTGTTTATTTTACATTATTAAAGCTAATATTGAGGTCAAAAGTGATGTCTCATGGACAGTCCAGTCTCTCCACCTGTTGGATTTTACTCCAGATTTAATGTCGGACTTTTTTGTCTGTTTGTTTCTCTTAGATGAAGACAAGGTGAAGATCAAATCAGATGAAGAGGAAACTTACAGTGGGAGGAAGACCGCTTTAACACACACACACACACACACACACACACACACACACACACACACACACACACACACACACACACACACACACTCTACATATCTCCTTCCACATGAAAGTCAGGATGTAACACACTCCTCGTCACACTGCACATTTACACACTTCCTGATACGTTGCACATTTGGTTGGTTCCTGTTTAAACACTGCTCGTGTGTCACACAAACGAGGAATAACTGCAGTTTTTAATTCCTTCTGAATAGTCTGTAATTTATCCTGAATCATTTATACACTTTACCACCTCACAAATAAACCTAAATCAATTTGTATGTATTTATTTATTTATCTTAAAATGACTTAAATACCAAAATCAGCAAAACAATAAATTTCATCTAATATGTTAAAATAACATAAATCTCCCTCTCGCAGTCCCTGACTGAATCTGATGTGTGATCGCTGCACCAGAGCGAGGGCTTCACTGTCTCCACCTTCATACTGAAACAAATCAAACTAATTAAACTTCACAGATGCGCAGACACCATTTTCTAAAATTTTAAAATTAGACCACTAATATAAAACTTTTTTTTTTTGTTAAAAGTGAATGAAAAAGTGTAAAAAATCAGACTTTATGACTAATTTGTGTTCATGTCTGCACTATAACTCCTGTCTCTCCGCTCCCTTCCCACCTGTATAAATGGATGTGGATTTTGTTGGTCACGTACACATGCAACTTTACAATAAATAACATTAATGTCTTTTAGCATAAAGTATTTTAAGTAATGATAGTAGGGACGCCACATCCAATATTTGCTAACAGTTCAATACTACAAGAAAGAACTAGAGTAATTTACAGATGTACCTGACCTGCGTTCGAAGCCCTGAACAGATCGGAATGTTTTTGCTGCTTCTTCCCGATGTACTGTCTTTTTGCGTGCCCTCTCCCATTCTGCTTCATCTGGTTGCTTTTTCTTTATTCTAGCGCGTCTGTTTAAACACTTTGCCGCTCTGGGGAGGTACAGAGCAAACATCGCATAACAATGCCAGTCAGGACTAACAGATTCACATTAAGGAACAGATTAATATTGTTATTATTAGTAAATTAACTCATTGAATGACATTGAATCATCACTTTAGTACACTAAGTAAGCAATAATATAAAAAACACATTATAATAAAATAAAGAAAAAACAGCTGGGTGGCAGCAGGTCAAATCAGCCACCAGAATCCTCCCGGTGCTCCCGATGGTCACTCTGGGCCTATGATGAGTCTTACACAGACGGCTCCTTCGTGCAGTTGACTCCATAGTGTCCACCACCATATGCCAGGGTTAATGCTTTAAACTACTTTTCTGCCACAGCTGTTCTAAAGATACCTACATTCTATAGTCCATTCCATTTCCTATCAGCACTCAGTACTTGGTCAGAGTTCCTTTACCACAAATTATTATCAGTATGGTGTGGCATAAAGGTGATCATCTGTGGCACTGCTGAGGCGTTACTAAAGCTTTAATAGCTGCCTTCAGATCATCTGTGTTGTTAGGTTGGTGTTTCTCATCTTCTTCCTCACAGTAGCTCAGAGATTCTCTATAGGGCTCAGGTTTGGTAAGTTGGCTGGCTGATCAGGCACAGTAATGTCAAGGTTATCAAAATAATTAGTGATAGTTTTGCTAGTAAATAAAACCAGCATCTCCATAACTTGACTTGATAAAACATAGTAGATCAACATCAGCGGATGACACAACTCCCCAAATGATCACTGACTGTAGAAACCACACACTGTTTGGATTCTGTGCAGATTTTGGGCAGTACAATCCGGATGCGTGGTCCCCATTCGAGACTAAACAGGTGATGTCATACACATAGAGTAATCCGAACACGAGCAAGAATCCAGAGGGCAAGACGCAAAATGAAATCCGGGAAACAGGCAGGGTCAAATACAGGAAGAGAATACGAGAAATAATCACAGAGATACGAGAGGTGCACAAATAAAGTACATCAGCAGGGAGGAAAGTCTCTGGCTTTTTAAAGCCACAAGTTGGTAGCTTGATTGATGGCAGGTGCACTCAGGTAATTATCTGGAGGAGGGGGAAAGGGCATAGGAGGGGATATGACCTGGATGTGCTAGGCTGATCGGGCTGGTTTGTGACAACATGATCTTGGATTATTATGATGTGATGTGTGTAGCTTATTGGTGGGGCCAAAGATAGGTTGGCCCAACATTGTTTCAGTAGATAATGGCAAGCTTGAAAATTGGAAAAATTGTTCTCCCTGTGCTTGGTGGGTTTCCTCTGGATACTCCAGTTTCCTCCCACAGTCAACACAAATTGCCCGTAGTGTGTGTGTGTGTGTGTTTGTGTATGCATGTGTGTTCCCTGCGATGGATTGGCACACTGTCCAAGGTGTACCCCACCTTGTGCCCTAAGCCTCCTGGGATCGGCGCCAGGTCCCCGCGACCCTGAATACAGGATAAAGCGGTATAGACGATGAGTGAGAGCGAGTGAGTGTACTTTGTGCTCAACTGTGAACACTGTTAAACAGGGCACTACTGTAGATGGCACTTAAATCTAGGGAGGAACCTAAAACCCCACAGAGGCTAGGCAAGCTAAACACAAGCTAAAGTTTTGTGCCTCTTTGCTCCTAACTACATATGGGTTAATGTTCCTCCAAATGAGAACTATTAGTAATAATATTACCCTTCAGTAAGACATAAGAGTGTTCAGAATCTGTGGTGGTGGTGGTGTGAAAAACATGCAGTTGGTAGTTTTGCTGTAACGTGGTGAGAAAGATGTTTAGCTATGCACTATTATGCTAGGCTAATCGATCTGTAGCCAGAGAATACAGCAGTATACGGCGCCATAGTCAGATTAGAACCAGAGGGATTGTTGCCATAGTAACGCCAGAAACGTTAAAGGGGGCCAGGTGTAGCTCAGTGGTTAAGGCATTGGACTACGGTTCGGAAGATCCCAGGTTCAAACCCCACAACCACCAAGTTGCCCCTGTTGGGCCCTTGAGCCTCAACTGCTCAGATGTATAATGAGATAAAAATGTAAGTCGCTCTGGATAAGAGTGTCTGCTAAATGCCTAAATGTAAATGCTGCCTCTGCGTGCTCCGTTCTGCAACTCCCCCCACTCCGCCAACCGTGACCTTTCGCCAGCTGCGTGCCCGCATGCCACCTAGGCACTGCACCCCGGCCTGCACATTTCACTCCATTGCTTCCTTTCCTTTCCATCTTCCCTACTTTAACCCTTTCCTTCCCCATTTTTCTTAAATAAGCTGTCCTCTGAGTGTGTTACGCCGCCCCCAACGGTGCGTCAGCGAGCAGTTCGAAAATATGCGGTCGGCTGGTGTCACGTGGTTTGGGGGAAATGCGTTCGGTTGGTGTCACGTGGTTTTGGGGAAACACGGGATAGTCTTCCCAACTGAGTTGGAGCCTGAATGCACAGAACATGCCACTACATGAAGCTCAAAGAGATACACTGAGTGTGATACTCATTGTGTGGTGTGTGCGTGCACTTGTCTCAGATCTCTTTGAGTGATTTACTCTCAGAACTAGTCTTAAAACCCGTTCTTAAAACCCGTGTACAATAAGCACCTCAGATTAGAGCCGTTATGAAGCTTCACAGAGCAGAAGTAGCAGATAAACATCTCAATATCAACTGTTCAAAGGAGATTATTGGGGATTTTGGATAATAAACGCCTTCAGTGTTGTTTTACAGTGTAGAAAGAAATAAACATCAGGAACGACTGTGGAGTTAGAAGGTGATCCTGAACTTTTGAGCGGTAGTGTATGTTTTTTAGATTACATTACTGAAACAGTGATATCTTTAATAATGAAGGCTGCAGGTCACTGTACAGGTAAGTATTTATAGACAACATAGTATTTTTATATTTGTGATTTGTTCTGATTTGTAACAATTTACAAACAAATATTTGTTAGACCCCCTTACCTACGTTGTTATTAATGTGAAAGTATCTGATATAAATGTACTGTATGATGGACTGATCCTGTGTGTGAAGCTACTTTATTTTGTACTTGTTCAAGTGTCAAATAAAATGAGTTTTATGAGATTTCTGGTTAAATAAACTGAAATTAAAACATAATTCCTTGTACTTGCTTTTCTAAGATGTAAGATACAAAGTGTATTTTTTTTATCCCACATTGCCTTTTGAGGAGCAAATTATTATGATATAAATATTATAAAACTAAGCTGAGAGTCTATTCCATCTAGTTCATAGGTTCTTGTTTTTGTTCATTCACTTCACAGCATTTTATAAAGTTAAGTAGCTAGCCATGTACGTAAAGAATCTGTATCTAGCACTAGTTAGCTATAGCCAGTACCGTAGTCTCTGCTAGTTCTCTTACAATGACTGGCTCAGTTTATTCATTCAAATAAAGTTCCTGTTATTTATTTGTAATCTCTTTTTAAGTGCGATGCTGGAACAATTAAGAGTTAACAAAATGTTACATTTTAGTAATGGGTAGAGAATCAGATCAATTAGCCTAGCACTATCTGGCTAGCTTTGAGATTAGATTAACGACATTTATATCCCAGGAGCTACAGTAGCTGGTTCTGGTGGGAACAATGACACATAATGTACTTTTGTAGAACACAGCATACACACTGTTACACATGAGAAGGTTAATATTATGAACCGAAATTTGGCTTGGAATTAGCTTTAGGCTCACAGCTCATCTCTCTCTCTCTCTCTCTCTCTCTCTGCTTTTCTGTTTTCTAACTTTCTGTACTTAAGTGTCCATTTAGAAAATAAAACAAAAAAAAATGTTCATGACAAAAAAGAAAGAAACAAAAAAAAAAAGAACACAACATTAATCTGGCAATCATGTTATAAAATTACACGGGTAAATGAGAATGTTACATTTTAAGGCAATCAGTTTGTATAAATGTAATATGCTTTAATGTACCTTAGAAAAATCATTAGATCAATGTAATAGTTTGACTTTGAAGAAAATCACACTGGTCTAACATAACACAGCATTTTAAGGAAAATGACATTCTTTCAGTGTAATGAAGACTCGTCTTTATTTGTACCTTTAATGTGTTGACAGAGAGACAGATCAAACTCATCATAGGTAGTATTCATCAGAATATATGAATTATTATCGTATTTTACAGATCATAATCAATTTTATTAGATATGTTTGGATTAATAAAGTAACAAACACTTATATAACTAGGTGTGGCACTATGAGATCATCCTCCATCCACGTGCTGATCACCTGCTGATCACGTGCTGATCACGCCATTAGCTCACAGTCCAATCATAATAAGTCTTACAAGGCTTGCTGAAGTCGCACTGAAGTAGCCGTGAGGCAGCCATTACAATGGATTTTGTGTGGAATTATATTTTATATTTTATATATTTTATGTGGACCAAATATAAAGATTTGATTAAAAGATTGAATAGGTTTCTCAGGGAACCAAATTACTGTATAAACTAAAACAAAAATAATAAAAAACTTAATGAAAACAATTGTCTAATTTGTATTAATAAATCTTACCGAACACACAGTGAAATGGTGTTCATTATGACAAGGTGCTCACTAGGTCACAGAAGTAACCAAAGTCAGGGCTCAATGCAGCACGGACGAATTGCAACACATTCCCGGTTTTCACTCTTAACAAACAGAAGCCACACCTGATAGTCTATTGCAAGAACTGCTAATTAAAAAACTTGCATCAGGTCTGGCTTCTGCTTGGCTGAAATGAAAGCCTGCACCCACATACTGTACTGTACCCACAAGCTCCAGGTTGACAATGCTGCTATACACAAAGTTCACAGCCCTTGACAAGCCGTGACGTGGACCTCAAACACGTAATAAACATGTTTAATATGTTCACTCCATGTTATCTATAACGTAAAGAGTTTCCATATTTACAGGGAAAAATTGGGAAGAATTGTGTCTCAACATGCAGGGACACAGCAGACAGTTGCAACATTTTTTGTAAATAAGTGTAAACAAATAACCAGTCTAAACTACAGCTTTTTCTTCATGTAGCTCAAAGAACATTAAGAAGTCTCATCGCACTCAGTGTCAAAAAGAATGAAAAAACTCTCAGATACCATGAGACAAAAATTACATTTATGGTCACATTTTGTCGGTGTGTTGAAGTTATTTCAGGTCTTTTCCCAGCTGTATAGGAAGGCATCGTGTGACATGAAATTATCTGTTTGGTGGTCTTTGGGTGGTCTGTGGAGAAGTAAATCATGGCTGTTCGTAGCTGTGCCGCCCAGTAGTATAGTTTTATGTTTGGTACTTGAAGTCCTCCTCGATCGTATGGTAGGTAGAGGAGAGAAAGGCGTAGCCGAGGTCTCTTATTATTCCATATAAACCTGGTAAAGGCCTTTTTAAGGGTAGAAAATAAGGTATTGGGTAGTGGAAGAGGAATAGATTGAAAGAGGTCTAAAAATTTAGGCAAGATAGACATTTTAATTATACTTATACGTCCCGCATTCCATAATGTTTGTAAGTGTGGGAATGGAGTTCTTCAGATTAGTTAGAAATAGAACAATATCATCCGCAAACAGAGATATGCGATGTTCCCTCTCTCCTATCTTCATACCCTCTATATCTGGATTTCTTCTAATAGTCATGGCCAAGGGTTCAATTGCAAATAAAAACAATAAAGGTGATAATGGGCACCCCGGCCATTATCTTGTACCTCTAGCCAGATTAAATAGTTTTGAAATATTATTATTTGTTTGACTTGAGCTATTGGTTCAATGTATAAAAGTTTAAGCCAATTTAAATATCATGGAGCAAAAGAAGTCTTAGGTTTTTGCTGCGTTTGCTTATGGATTGAGGCAAAAAAGTCACAGGTTTTTGAGACAGTTCACACATGGAGTGAAATTCAGAGCCGTAGTGGGCAAGAATTCACAGCATCATTTCGACCACATACTATACATTTGGAGTAAAAATAATTCACAGTCTGATTGGAACTATGTACATGTGGAGGACTCAACCATTTCATTTTAATAGCACAGAGGTAGTGTGAAACAATTCACACGCAAAGGATTGTGCGTTACACTTAAATAGGTTTTTCTTTTTTTTACTTTTATCTAAATAAAAGCTTGATTGAAAAAAAAAACAGTCTAATTTTAAGAGTGTCTAATTTGTGTTAACAAATTTCTCCTTCAGATGAGGAGTTTTCTAAGAGATTGTGTTCATCATGCCAACATGGAGCTCACAAAGCACAGGGCTGCATCGTTGGCTGCTCTTTGTCATGTGAATAGCTAAAAATAATTAACCCTACACTGTACATTCAAGCTTTGTCACATTAATGTGCCTCAACATGCAACAAATAATCTCTATACCAGAGTTTGAAGCTGCTGTTGTGTACGTGTAGAAACATAACCTCTCTGACTGGATTACAGGAATCTTATTATTATCTTTACAGCAGAATTGTAGGGACTTGTTTACAGATTGGACATAATCTGATATCTGTAGGGCTTCAAAGAAACGACTGAGAGGAAAAAGAGGAAATTCTGTAATTTCTTTGCTAAAATACCACTTCGCAATCAGACGAAGAAAGAAAAAAAAGTTAAAGGGCTTGGACCAGATCGAGCTGATCTTCTAATTGAGCAGAAGTCAAGTGATCGTGGCCGAGCTCACACGCGGTGCTTTTCCAGCACATCCTATGGCTACGTATTTACACGCGATTATTAAACGTTTAATGTTAATTTAGTTTGCCCCCCACAAAAAAGACATTTTGCCCCAGCCACTGGTTAACTACCGGTCCACGAGGCAACCTGCCACTGATGTTAGTAAAATCAATTAAATGCAATGTTATTTGTAAAACACCTTAAGTTAATTCAGACCAGAGTTTATAGTGACAGTGATATCATTCAAATTATGGTGATCTAATCTAATATTATTCAGATAATTTGGCATTGGAGTTAATTTTGTGCTTGGTATGTGTCTCTTTTCATGTGTTATATGGCCATGAAAAACATCAACCATTTCCAGGGGAGAAACATTATCACCCTGCCTGAACAGGAGAACCCTGACCTAGAGTAAACGATGACTTATTGGCAGTGCACAACATACTGTATAAGTATAAACATTTTTAATGCTCTCTGTTCATAGTGATGAAAAGCTTTCTCTATATTTGTGCATTTACACATCAAACAAGGGAATGAATTATCTGAAAGTACACAAGAGGTGGGTGTTTGGGTTAGTTTGGGTTTAGCTGAAAATGAAGAGAAGATGCTGCATCGTTATTTGAATTAATGACCCGCTTAACCAGATATGGAATGATGTGAGAGAAAGGAATAATAGGTTAGGATAGGTGAGTGGGCTAAAGGTCTGTTTAAACCACTACATTATCTGGAGCCAAATATTAATAGCGAGGTACAGTAGCATTATAACTGCAGTTACCAGTTTGAGGCAGTGAGAGAGAACATTAGGTTACGGTATACAAGACAGCGCAAAGCTCATTTCAACGAACCAATTCGAAGACCAACTACATGCATAACATTAGATGTGTTCAGACAAGTTAATCGTGAGTGTTAGAGATGAATGTGTATGAATGGTATAATGCATTGGCCTGGAGTAGCAAACATTTTCTCTCTCATTAAACAACTCAGGCACTACGCAGATTAAAATAAAAGAGGGGAAGTACGAGTGGTACTGTAAATGCTGATCACGTGCCGATCACGCCACTATCACATGATCCAGACCACAACAACAGTCAGCCAATGAATATCCACCACGCAGACACAAAACATAGGGGAGGAGTGGCAAGCCTCTAATAAAAGGCCTGGACCTGACCGTCTTTTGCCACAGATTCTAAGACAGCATGGTGATTACACAGCGACAGCGAGATTTTAGCGTGCGTGGATGGACCCATCAAACGCGAAGCTTCCGCACAACGCCCCGTGGAAAGACCCGTCGAACGCGAAGCTTCCGCACAACGCCCCGTGGAAGGACCCGTCGAACGCAATACTTCCGCACACCACCGCGTGTATTAAACCGCGTATGGTACCGCCGAGTACAATGCTCTATCGGGAGAGCTTGCACTTGGATTCGCCGAGCGCTATTGTTTATCGAGACCGCTTGTGTATGGATCCCCCGAGCGCAATGCGTTATCAAGGTGGTGCGTGTATTATCCTACCCAGTGCAGTGGTTTATCGAGGCAGCTTGCACTTGGTTCCGCCAGGGAGGGGCCAGGCCGGCCTTCAACAGCGGGGGAGAAATCGTTTAGGAAGTGTGCAGGAGTGCTGCCTCCACGTGCTTCGTTCTACCACTCCGCACACTCCCGCCAACTGCGATTCCGACCAACCACGACCTTTAACTGGCCTGCGGGCACACAGTTGACGATGCATTTCGCCACGCACACTCCGACACGCAGTTAACAAGGCATTTCGATTCAATTCAATTCAATTGACGATGCATTTCACCACAGCCACACCGATATGCAGTTAACGAGGCATTTCACCACAGCCACTCCGATACGCAGTTAACGAGGCATTTCGCTGCAGCCACTCCGATATGCAGTTGACGATTAATTTCTCTGCATCCACTCCGATACGCAGTTGACGATTAATTTCTCTGCATCCACTCCGATACGCAGTTGACGATTAATTTCTCTGCATCCTCTCCGATACGCAGTTGACGACTAATTTCTCTGCATCCACTCCGATACGCAGTTGACGACTAATTTCTCTGCATCCACTCCGATACGCAGTTGACGACTAATTTCTCTGCATCCACTCCGATACGCAGTTGACGACTAATTTCTCTGCATCCACTCCGATACGCAGTTGACGACTAATTTCTCTGCATCCACTCCGATACGCAGTTGACGACTAATTTCTCTGCATCCACTCCGATACGCAGTTGACAACTAATTTCTCTGCATCCACTCCGATACGCAGTTGACGACTAATTTCTCTGCATCCACTCCGATACGCAGTTGACGACTAATTTCTCTGCATCCACTCCGATACGCAGTTGACGACTAATTTCTCTGCATCCACTCCGATACGCAGTTGACGACTAATTTCTCTGCATCCACTCCGATACGCAGTTGACGACTAATTTCTCTGCATCCACTCCGATACGCAGTTGACGACTAATTTCTCTGCATCCACTCCGATACGCAGTTGACGACTAATTTCTCTGCATCCACTCCGATACGCAGTTGACGACTAATTTCTCTGCGTCCACTCCGATACGCAGTTGACGACAAATTTCTCTGCGTCCACTCCGATACGCAGTTGACGACAAATTTCTCTGCGTCCACTCCGATACGCAGTTGACGACTAATTTCTCTGCGTCCACTCCGATACGCAGTTGACGATTAATTTCTCTGCGTCCACTCCGATACGCAGTTGACGATTAATTTCTCTGCGTCCACTCCGATACGCAGTTGACGATTAATTTCTCTGCGTCCACTCCGATACGCAGTTGACGACAAATTTCTCTGCGTCCACTCCGATACGCAGTTGACGACTAATTTCTCTGCGTCCACTCCGATACGCAGTTGACGACTAATTTCTCTGCGTCCACTCCGATACGCAGTTGACGATTAATTTCTCTGCGTCCACTCCGATACGCAGTTGACGATTAATTTCTCTGCGTCCACTCCGATACGCAGTTGACGATTAATTTCTCTGCGTCCACTCCGATACGCAGTTGACGATTAATTTCTCTGCGTCCACTCCGATACGCAGTTGACGATGAATTTCTCTGCGTCCACTCCGATACGCAGTTGACGATTAATTTCTCTGCGTCCACTCCGATACGCAGTTGACGATGAATTTCTCTGCGTCCACTCCGATACGCAGTTGACGATGAATTTCTCTGCAGCCACTCCGACACACAGTTGACGAGGCATTTCGCCACGGGCACCCAGGTACCTGAGTGCCCATTTTGCCACGCAGCTGGTGAGGTATTGCAGCCCGGCCTGCACCTTTCACTCCATTCCTTCCTTTTCTTTCCATCCTCCCTCCTTTAACCCTTTCCTTTCCCATTTTTTCCTAAATAAACTTCTCTTTGAGAATTCACCTCGTGTCTGTGGTTCATGGTGCCACATAAGGTAGAACCAGTTACAGTAAATAAAAGCTTTACAAACTATCTACACTGTAAAAAATCTTATGTGCTATCTACTTAAAAAAATATGGTAACAAAATTGCACATATTATTTTTAAGCAGTTTTTAAGGCTTGATTTTTTTTTAGTGGAATTTACTTAAATAAATCATATAAAATATCCTAAATTATTTAGCCAGACACATGATGATTTTCAAAAGGTACTCATATGTATTAAGGAAAATTACTTAATAATATAAAAAAATCTTTTATAATGAAATGAATACATAATGCATTTTGGTGTTAAACATGCTTTTATTTCATGTTTCACTGGTATCAAAATAGTGTATATAACATTTACAGCAGTTTTAAGGTTTGTAAAACAATTTGTAAAACAGTTTGTAACTGACAATTTCTATGCCATTGAAATCAACTGTTTAGCATTATTATTTATTATTATCTAAACCATTATCTTTGTAACATTGTAAAACACGAACTCCCCAAAACTGTGGAGACACGACAACAAACTCAAGTATGCTAATGGCTAATGGCTAATGGCGGACAGGATGTTTTCAGAAATGTTTACAATGTTTAATTTATTTCATTTATATTGCTGACACTAGTGCAAGAAAGGAGCTTATTTAAGAAATAAAAATAAAATATAAAAATCAGTAAGGGGCTTAACTTACTTCTTAACATTTTACACTGTTCGTCTGCTCCTTCAACATGGTGTCTGATCGCTGCTGTTGTTGAGATTCAAATGAAGGCGACTTAATCAAACCCGGATAATTGAGCCAATTCTCTTAAAATAAATATGAACCTTTTTTCCTCAAAATTTTTCACTAAATGGTTCCTCAAATTAAGCCTAAAAATTGCACTAATTTCCTTAAAAATTTTTAAAATTTATTTCTTAATTTTATTATTGAAATGTTCTCAATATATTATAAAAACACAGAAAACCATTTTTTAAAATGAAATATGCACATTATTTTTAATGATTACATCAATTTTTTTAATGAAAATTATGAGCCTCATGATTAATTTTTTACAGTGTATGGCTGATTTGTGGTCTGATGTCTTGACCTGCCGCTCGAAGCTTCATTACACCACCGCGTGTATAAACCCCCGAACTCGAAGCTTCATCACACCATACACACACCATACACTTCACGTGTATTACCATAGAGCAAGGCTTTATTGAGTTGGCGCGTGTATAGACCCACTGAGCGCAAACCTCACCATAATGTTTAAATGAAGCTTCATGAAATGAACTTTTTGGTGAAACTATCGGCTGGGAAACCTTGACACCTGCATGAGGCTCCATCTCACCATCACTAGTGTAAAGGTACAGAAAGCACACAGGTTATATTCTTATCCTAAAACATATAACCCCAGGGAATGACCATCTCACTGAGAATTCAAATCAATTCAATTCCATTTTATTTGTATAGCGCTTTTAAACAATTGTCGCAAAGCAGTTTTACACAATCAAAAGAATTAAAATATTTAAAGAATGCATGCTCCACACCTCTTCTTTTATATTGGAGCTTAAAACAAAATGGCTGCCACAGGAAATGCTTCGAACAAGATGGCTGCTGCCCCAGAAGTGTAAATCATGACATGTGTTTATTCATACCAGAATTGTTCAGCACTAGAACAAATAGCCGTAATATTGAAAGATAAACCTGGGTTAGGGTTCGTACATAAGTAGACTAGCAGTAAGAAAACACAGTAATCACATGTTTTCAGCTGCCGTTTTCAATGGCCTGTTCTCTGCTTATATCTGAGGACTGACCACGCCCCAATGCCACAGGGGCTTCTGTACACCATGTAGAGCTACACTGTCTTACACGCTCTTCAAAAGGAATTTAACCTGCTGCTGCTGATTTCCTCAACACACACAACCAACAATAATAAAACAGGTAAGTCTTTTTCATTTTTAAACCATAATGCAAAGAGCTGCGTTTCCTCTTCACACAGTAAATGGAAATGAATTGCTTTATTTACAGTCATGACATTTACAGCAAAAAGTGCTTTGAAATCTTGAGTCTAAAAGCACCAACACATGAACAGCCTTTAATCATGTTACAGAGGATTGTGCTGATATACAGTATACATACAATAAAAATCTCTTCTGTACATTTAGTACTTAAGTGTTTAGTGAGGACACCAACTACGTCCTCATAGTCCTAGTTCATGTTCCAATGATCCCGCACTGATGGACTCAATTTAAAAGGATTAGTGCGGGATCATTGGAACATGAACTAGGGCTCGACCCCTTTCTATGAGGACTATGAGGACATTTTTATCATTCAGCCAGCAACCCGCACTAAAGCACAATATAAACCCGTATGTCTTCTGATTTCATGTCACTGCCATGGCTTACCTTCTGATTAACAACTTCATTACAATGGCTTATGATTGTGGTGAATTTATTCACGGGCTTGTCAGAAGAGCGTATCCATGGTACGAACGGATCCATGGGCTTGTTGTAACAGCATATGAGTGGTATGAACCCATTCACCGGCTGGTTGAAACGACCTACGCTAGATGCGAATCCATTCATGAGGTTATCAGAAGAACTTACATTATGTACGGATCCAATCATGAGGTTATCAGAAGAACTTACATTATGTACGGATCCATTTACGGGTTTGTGGTGATGATTTATGCCCAGTATGAATCTATCCACCGTCTTGTCGAAACAGCTTATGCCTGTTATGAAGCCATTGACCAGGTTGTCAGAAGGACCTTCTGACCGGACATCGGTCGAAATCTAATATCACATGATTATATGTTACCACTCGAATGTGTATTTCAATAAATATTTCATGAGCACCAGTGATGAGATCAGGAGCGTTATAACGCTGTGCTGCCAAACAGTCTACAATCTTATCTTCATCAACTTTTTGCCGATTGTGTGTAACGTTTTTGGATCGCGCTACGGTTCATCTTGTTATAACCAATTTTGTCAAATGTTAAATGGATCATCGTCTCATTGGAAGAGATTTTGTGTGGTATGAAACAATACACATGTTATTAAATGAAATGAAAATAAATGTAAGCTTTCAAAATAAAATCAGTTCATGTGTTTATTTTAATACATTAATAAATCTTTGTTAGGGACTTTTGTAATATACAGTACCTACTCCTGAATCCAGCCATGGTAGTAGTGTATTCACAGTGCAGATGTTTGGTAGTAACACTGTGCTTAAAAACATTCTAACCATTTTCATTACAACTTTCTGACCATAAATTGTAATTTTTTGGATCATGTACACCTTCCACATGTACATAACCACTTTGGTACGGTATGTAATGACTCACAGTCTAGTTGGAGGAGATTTTGTTCTATATAAATGATCCACATGTAATAAATACATATAAATAAGATTTATGCTTCAAAAATATAATCAGTTCATGTGTTTATTTTACATTATTAACTCTAAACTTTGCTGTAGGTTAATTTTAAGGTCATTCGCAGAGACAAACACAGCACATTCTAAAGGGCTATTTTGTCTCCCCTGAAAAGTCTACATTCTCCGAGTGATCTAGACGCTTCAAATATTCTGTAACAAACTCCACACAAGTTTCTTCATGCCTTTTTATCAGGAATGGAAACTTCTGGGTGAATATTAACGGTAACTGAAGCAGTAAAGCCTGTTGTTTTCCCTTGGCTGACTGTATACTGTACACGACTCCGTGATCTTCATGAAGGTCTTTTCCTGGAGTCTTTGGAAATAGTTTGAAGAGCTTTTTGTGTGACACAAACAAACATTTCAATGTATCGGAGTATCATGATTAGCAGTCTAGTTTTATTGAGCTGATGCCTAGTACATGTCAAAATAAGAGTTTTAATAGTATTTTGAATACTTTAGTAACATTAAAATCTCCTCGTTAACCTTAGACTAGACTGAGACGCTGTGCTGAGATAAAGTTCATTACAGATTCAAATAACACAAGGAGGTAACTACGTACATTTACTTTGTTACTGTACTTAAGGACACTTTTCACATATCTGTTCCTTTACTTGTGTATTTACTAGTGAATACATTTAATTTGACTTCAATTCATCCTAGATGTCTATGCTTAAGACTTTACATTTCTGTACGGCAGAGAAAGCAGGACTGTAATTGTGGCGCTATGAGATCATCCGTCATGCTGAGCACGTCACCAGCACATCATCCTCTCAGCCAATCATAATAAACTCGGGAAAATTAACCAATAAATATCCAACACGCTGTCTTACATAACTACGTCATATAGACCGCCTTCTCAACTGATTGGGCCAAACGCTGGGGAATTCCCCAGACATGTATAAAAAGAGCTCCAATTTGACTCTGAGCCTTAGACTACAGTGCCACAGCGTTCATGACAGAATCGTGCTCATAGGACCGGAGAGCTCAAGATCACAAAATAATTCATCAACACCTGTAGGACAAAACCACAGTAGACTTACAGTAATGGCTCACATAGGGTGGGAAATAATTTACACAGCCATTCTGACAACATGGGAAAAAATTTATAGTTTTATTCAGATAGCTTATGGATGGAGCCAACAAAGTCACAGGGTCATTGAGACGTTTTACACCTGGAGTGAAAGTCAGAGCCGAGATTTGTTGCCATTCACATGGCGTGCAAGACTTCACAGTCTTATTGCGTTCTCGTATATTTGGAGTGGAAGATTTCACGGCCTCATCACGATTGCATACGTTTGGAGTGGAAGATTTCGCGGCCTCATTATGATTGTATACGTTTGGAGTGGAAGATTTCACGGCCTCATTACAACCGCATATAAACATACACGTTATTACATTTAATGAAAATAAACTTTAAGCTTTCAAAATAAAATCAGTTCATGTGTTTTTTTTAATACATTAATAAATCTTTGTTAGGGACTTTTGTAATATACGTACCTACTCCTGAATCCAGTCATGGTAGTAGTGTATTCTCACTCTAATGGTTATATATTACATATATATATATGATATGGTGACGGTCACAGCACAGAACTCACAGCACATAGGGAGCTCACTGTAACACGGATTCATCTGAATTGGAGTAAATTTTAAAGAGCATCAACATTTTAATTAATTTAATTCAAAAACATTCTAACCATTTTAATTACAACTTTCTAACCATAAATTGTAATTTTTTGGATCATGCTACTGTACACCTTGTTTTCATAACCACTTTGGTACGGTATGTAATTCAATTCAATTCAATTCAGTTTTATTTGTATAGCACTTTTAACAATCGACATTGTCTCAAAACAGCTTTACACAATCAAAAGAATTATTTAAGTTTGTATGGAATGTGAATGTGTATGAATCAAAATGTTCAGATAGTCCCTGGTGAGCAAGCCCGAGGGCGACAGTGGCAAGGAAAAACTCCCTGAGATGGTAATAGGAAGAAACCTTGAGAGGAACCAGACTCGACAGGGAACCCATCCTCATCTGGGTGAAACAGATAGCAGGAAATGATCTGCATTTATACAGTGTTAAGTGTTAGGTTCAGCTATATTAGTTGATGTTAATTGATGTTATAATAGTTGATGTAAAATGGAGTCCAGTAGTTATTGGAGACTCAGATAGACTTGTAGAAAGTTCCAGTCCTGAACTATCGAATTGTCAAGTCCTCAGAGAAACAGCTGACAACACCAGTCGAGGCCAGAACCATCTTCTAAAGAGACACACGGGGCATCCATGCGATGAGACCTCCAACCAGAAACCGGGCACCAGGATGGATCAGACAGGTCCGGAGGGCAGAGGGAGTCTGGATCACTGGCAGCTCAGGAACCACATGTGTAGCTCGACAGAGAGAGAGAGAGAGAAAGAGTGAAAGGGGGAGACAGGGGGAGAGAGGAAAGAGGGGGAGGAAAAGAAGAGGAGGAGAGATGGCAGTTAGGTATGGTCACAGTCACAATGTCTAATGTGAATGTATATTTACTGTAGAGTGCAAGCAGGGACTCCGGCAGGACTAACTATGACAGCATAACTAAAAGGGAGAGCCAGAAGGAAACACAAACATGAGGGGGAACTGAGATGTAAAGCAAACAATCACCTCACCGTCAATTACTCCGTAATGACTCACAGTTTCACTATAGATTTTGCGTGGTGTGTAATGTGTCACAGTTTCATTGTAGATTTTGCACGGTATGTAATGACTCACAGTTTCACTGTAGATTTTGCGCGGTGTGTAATGACTCACAGTTTCACTGTAGATTTTGCGCGGTGTGTAATGTGTCACAGTTTCATTGTAGATTTTGCGCGGTGTGTAATGTGTCACAGTTTCACTGTAGATTTTGCGCGGTGTGTAATGTGTCACAGTTTCACTGTAGATTTTGCGCGGTGTGTAATGTGTCACAGTTTCACTGTAGATTTTGCACGGTATGTAATGACTCACAGTTTCACTGTAGATTTTGCGCGGTGTGTAATGACTCACAGTTTCACTGTAGATTTTGCGCGGTGTGTAATGTGTCACAGTTTCACTGTAGATTTTGCGCGGTGGTTAATGTGTCACAGTTTCACTGTAGATTTTGCGCGGTGTGTAATGTGTCACAGTTTCACTGTAGATTTTGCGCAGTGTGTAATGTGTCACAGTTTCACTGTAGATTTTGCGCGGTGTGTAATGTGTCACAGTTTCACTGTAGATTTTGCGCGGTGTGTAATGTGTCACAGTTTCACTGTAGATTTTGCGCGGTGTGTAATGTGTCACAGTTTCATTGTAGATTTTGTGCGGTGTGTAATGTGTCACAGTTTCACTGTAGATTTTGCGCGGTGTGTAATGTGTCACAGTTTCATTGTAGATTTTGCGCGGTGGTTAATGTGTCACAGTTTCATTGTAGATTTTGCGCGGTGGTTAATGTGTCACAGTTTCACTGTAGATTTTGCGCGGTGTGTAATGTGTCACAGTTTCATTGTAGATTTTGCCCGGTGTGTAATGTGTCACAGTTTCACTGTAGATTTTGCACGGTGTTTAATGTGTCACAGTTTCACTGTAGATTTTGCGCGGTGTGTAATGTGTCACAGTTTCATTGTAGATTTTGCACGGTGGTTAATGTGTCACAGTTTCACTGTAGATTTTGCGCGGTGTGTAATGTGTCACAGTTTCACTGTAGATTTTGCGCGGTGTGTAATGTGTCACAGTTTCACTGTAGATTTTGCGCGGTGGTTAATGTGTCACAGTTTCATTGTAGATTTTGCGCGGTGTGTAATGTGTCACAGTTTCACTGTAGATTTTGCGCGGTGTGTAATGTGTCACAGTTTCACTGTAGATTTTGCGCGGTGTGTAATGTGTCACAGTTTCACTGTAGATTTTGCGCGGTGTGTAATGTGTCACAGTTTCACTGTAGATTTTGCGCGGTGTGTAATGTGTCACAGTTTCACTGTAGATTTTGCGCGGTGTGTAATGTGTCACAGTTTCACTGTAGATTTTGCGCGGTGTGTAATGTGTCACAGTTTCATTGTAGATTTTGCGCGGTGGTTAATGTGTCACAGTTTCATTGTAGATTTTGCGCGGTGGTTAATGTGTCACAGTTTCACTGTAGATTTTGCGCGGTGGTTAATGTGTCACAGTTTCACTGTAGATTTTGCGCGGTGGTTAATGTGTCACAGTTTCACTGTAGATTTTGCGCGGTGGTTAATGTGTCACAGTTTCATTGTAGATTTTGCGCGGTGGTTAATGTGTCACAGTTTCATTGTAGATTTTGCGCGGTGGTTAATGTGTCACAGTTTCACTGTAGATTTTGCGCGGTGGTTAATGTGTCACAGTTTCACTGTAGATTTTGCCCGGTGTTTAATGTGTCACAGTTTCACTGTAGATTTTGCGCGGTGTGTAATGTGTCACAGTTTCATTGTAGATTTTGCCCGGTGTTTAATGTGTCACAGTTTCACTGTAGATTTTGCGCGGTGTTTAATGTGTCACAGTTTCACTGTAGATTTTGCGCGGTGTGTAATGTGTCACAGTTTCATTGTAGATTTTGCGCGGTGTGTAATGTGTCACAGTTTCATTGTAGATTTTGCCCGGTGTTTAATGTGTCACAGTTTCACTGTAGATTTTGCCCGGTGTTTAATGTGTCACAGTTTCACTGTAGATTTTGCGCGGTGTTTAATGTGTCACAGTTTCACTGTAGATTTTGCGCGGTGTGTAATGTGTCACAGTTTCATTGTAGATTTTGCGCGGTGTGTAATGTGTCACAGTTTCATTGTAGATTTTGCGCGGTGTGTAATGTGTCACAGTTTCACTGTAGATTTTGCGCGGTGTGTAATGTGTCACAGTTTCACTGTAGATTTTGCGCGGTATGTAATGACTCACAGTTTCACTGTAGATTTTGTGCGGTGTGTAATGTGTCACAGTTTCACTGTAGATTTTGCGCGGTGTGTAATGTGTCACAGTTTCACTGTAGATTTTGCGCGGTGTGTAATGTGTCACAGTTTCACTGTAGATTTTGCGCGGTATGTAATGACTCACAGTTTCACTGTAGATTTTGCGTGGTGTGTAATGTGTCACAGTTTCATTGTAGATTTTGCGCGGTGGTTAATGTGTCACAGTTTCATTGGAGGACATTTTGTTCTATATAAATTGATCCAGATGTAATAAATACATGTAAATAAAATTTATGCTTTAAAAATAAAATCAGTTCATGTGTTATTTTACATTATTAAAGCTAATGTTGAGGTCAAAAGTGATGTCTTATGGACAGTCCAGTCTCTCCACCTGTTGGATTTTACTCCAGATTTAATGTAGGACTTTTTTGTCTGTTTGTTTGTCTTAGATGAAGACGAGCACGTCACCAGCACATCATTTCCATGTTCATTCATGGAGGATCTAACCATTCCAGTCAAACAATGCCTGGAAGATAAGGAGATATTGGAGATTTTGTTCACAAAAAATTTTGTCCTGCTGGAAGCAATAGATGTTTAATATTTCTGGCTCCATGGGAAGAGAAAAAGTCTCTGATGCTTCACCCTCTAAACTTCACTTTAAGCATATTTTAATCAAATATATTTGTGCATGCAGTAATATCTCATCGAGGTGAGGTAAGGAGAACGGAATTGAGTCAAGGACAATGGGATACCATAGTAACTAGGACATCATGTGATGATCTTTAGTACGCGGTATACACATGCACATGATGTCATAGTAACCCTAGACATGACACAAGCCCAGAAGATCAGCAGATATGATGAATGATGGAATGATGATTGAAAATGAATGAAAAAGATAAGGAACATAATGACGATGACGAAAAATTACGATTTTTCAAGACTGGCTCAAGATGTTTTATTGCAATAAAACTTATCCTTACTTCATCCAGATCTGCACGGTGTCCGGAGTCTTTCTTTGATTTCTTTGATTAAAGTTACAGTATTTGTTTAATGTTTTAAATTAGGGCAACTTCTGTGTGGGCAGAATAAAAATCCACCACATCGCCTTTAACACATCTCCTGTTATACTGAACTTCCAGTCTCACACAGTACGACTGCAGATCAGTTTTTCCTGGCCACTGTCGTCCTCGGCTTGTTCATCAGGGACAATCTGATCATTTCCATTCATACACATTCACGTTCCATACAAATTTAAATAATTCCTTTGATTGTGTAAAGCTGCTTTGTGACAGTGTCAGTTGCGCTGAATTGAAGTGAACTGTAGGTACTTTTAAGGTTATTTGCAGAGACAAACACAGTGAATTGAAAAGTGTGATTTTAGTCCAGACTACATAGTAATCTAGATGCTACTCCAAATATTCTGTAGCAAACTTCACACGTTTCCTCATGCCTTCTCATCAGTAATGGAATCTTCCATGGAGAATATTAACAGTAACCAAAGCAGTAAAGCGCAGTGGCTGTAGTAATGAACGACTGTGACGACTGTATAAACTACTGCTAGATCTTTCTAAAGATCCCTTCCATTGGTCCCTGGTCACTTATCGTGTGACAGTCTGGTGACCAATTATTTGTCATATTGTCTTATGAATGTTGTGTCAGGAACAACAAACGTTGCCTCCCTTCTCAAACAACTGACTTTATATTTAAAAATAACAATAACAAAACTAGTTGGAGCGCTATGAGATCATCTTCTATATGCACATCCTGATCACGCCACAAGCATACAGTACCAGCCACTCTTTACAGTATAATGACATCTTTTAACAACCCACAAGGTAGCTGACGTATCATATCACTAGTCCAAGATATAACCAGCCTTACCAATCACCAGGCCTGAGATATCACCACACCTGCAATATCACTGGCCCAAGGTATTACTGGCTGAAGATATTTAGGGTGGCCAGACGACAAAAATGACGGTACCCTAGAAAGGACTGAGAATAATTTGACTATAAGAACATGTTAAACTAAAATGTGTCCTGTAATTAAAGTGTGTCCGCCTCTCGCGTTTAGTTCTGAGGTCACAGATGGTCCTGCCGACGCCCTGCTTGAACTCTGCACTAAATATACCTTCACCTTATACATTGTGTGACTGTGACCAGACCTACCTGTTTTCTCTCCTTCTCTTCTGCCCCTCCCTCTTCTGTTTCTCTCTCTCTCATGACGCATGTGGTTCCTGAGCTGCCAGTGACCCCACCCTGTTGCGTCTGGTTCCTCTCAAGGTTTCTTCCTATTGCCATGTCAGGGAGGTTTTTCCTTGCCACTGTCGCCCCTAGACTTCCTCATCAGGGATCTGATTCCAATCTGGTCATTATGAATTATACACATTTTTCATATTTAATTCATTCATTCATCTTCTATACCGCTTCATCCTGTATTTAGGGTCGCGGGGGACCTGGAGCCTAGACCAGGAGACTCAGGGCACGAGGTGGGTTACACCCTGGACAGCGTGCCAATCCATCACAGAGCACACACACACACACACACACACACACACATTCACACACTATGGTTAATTTGGTAACGTCAATTAGCCTAACCTGCATATCTTTGGACTGTGGGAGGAAACCGGAGTACCCGGAGGAAACCCACCAAGCACGGGGAGAACATGCAAACTCCATGCACACAGAGATGGGAATCGAACCCGGACCCTGGAGGTGCAAGGCAACAGTGCTAACCACTACACCACCATGCCGCCCTACATTTCATACAAATTTCCATAATTTATTTTTGATTGTGTAAAGCTGCTTTGTGACAATGACTATTGTTAAAAGCACTATCCAAATAAAATTTTATAGAAAATTTGAATTGAACTGTAATTAGCATCCCAGGTGTCAGTCAGTCTGCCTATTTAAAGGCTGAAAAGTGTAGCCACTATGCTGTTTGGTGTCTTGGTGTTGTTATGGAATGTGCTAATGTTTTAAGTTGTCATACTGTACAGGTATATCCCAGCTCACTAGAGGAGATGTAATGTGTAAAGCTGAAAATGTTCTAGACATTAAAGGAAGGCGAGTTAGTAAGACACAAGACAAGGATATGTATTCAGCTGATTATGTTAAATCTATTTAGAGACAGTAGAGAGCAGCTTAGTGCATCAGTATTTACTTATACGACTAGAACCTGTTAAGTGGTTACTAGGCTGAGGCTGTTAGAACATGAGTCACAGGACCAGGGTTCTGTTGTACTTCGATAATGTTCTTAGGCAGCGTTACCAGGTATTGTTAATTTAAGTTCACAAGAGGTTATGTTCTTTTAGTTTCCTTTGATCCCTTTACTTAGTTATACTTACACACCATATGCTGCTTTTCTTTGCTGAAGTTGTAATTGATTACAATATAAAATAATAAAAGGACTGCCTCCCATTGTGAGGTTGGTGCCCCCAGTACTGTGCAGCAGCTGTGAGTTCCTTGTGTTCGGGAACAGACGATCCCGAGGGCTACGTACATTACCAAGGACACTTTCTAAGATGAGTCTTGAGCTGAACTTTACAGAACTTGACACCGGTAAAGGTTCGTCCTGTGCAGGTAGATATTTCCTGTTTGAGTTTGTGATTAGGGAGTGTTTATTAAATGCAACGCGATAGCGTATACCAGACTGAACATAGACCACAGATAGCTAACCAGAGAGTTTCTCAGGATATTAGAAAGAAAATTAGCAGCTTAATGTTTCTGTGACTACAGCTGGGCATATTACTGAGAAGTTTAAATTGATGACAAATTGAAGAGATGGTAAACATGTATAGTGACTAAAGAGCTCAGAACAACATCTAAAGACGACTTACGGGAAGACGACAGAGGAGGATTCCACTGTTAAAAGCCAGAATGTACATTAACAAGCCTTAAAGCTTGTAGAAGAATGTCCTTTACACTGATGAGACAACACTGGAACTTTTCCACAAGTTCAGCTCAGATTTATGAGAGATATTATTCTGTAGCTGTAGAAGTGCAAGATCTTTATATTTTATATAAAAGTAGGAGAGCAAAAAACACAGGAGGCCACAGGCCATATATGAAAGGATTGATTATTTAACGGCTGTTAATCCTGGGACTACAGAGGGGACAACAACCTACAGTAATTTCATTATAAATTCATCAGGGTCATTAGACTGTGAACTCTGCATTTACTTTTTTCACATAAAACCTTAAACAGGTGCGACAACAGAAATGTCCAAAAATATTACTAAAGTGGGCTGTAGTATAATCCTATTAAATTTCACATAAACAAAAGCAAGTTTACACATTTAATAAATTAATAAATAATTAATAACTTAAAGAAATATTTACTGTTTGAATCAGACAGGATATATGTTTGTGTTAGTTCATATTTCAGTGTTGAAAGAATACTTTACTGTAAAACCCACACTTACAGGTATGTACGTTTACTCATGCCTAATATCAAAGTAAAAGAGATGTAGCACAGCAAATGGTTTGTGTGTCTGTAGTTACAGGACCGATTAAAGTAGATAACATTAGTATTACAGCATAGATAGATACAGTAGATAGATAGATAGATAGATAGATACGAAATTGACGTGGCACTTATCATGTACTATTAACACGTGGTCCAATCCGACAGTGACACCGAATCAGACAATGATCTCCTGATGACAGTGAACCAATGAATCTCTGCCACGCTGTCTTGTGTAACTCTGCGTAATAGAGCTAATCCTCATCTGATTGGGCCAAAAGCATGGGAGAGGAGGGGCAACATATCTTACTTTTAAAACCTGAACTCCATTTTAATTTTCATTACATTTGAGGAGACACTGCGCTGTGAGCACCAACCGGACCGCTTCTACTCCGACATCTCCGGGGCTGCCGCCACACCAGCTTCGCTTGGCTGTAGGGCAATTGCACCTGACGTCTCATCACATCAGCCCACGACTGTGACCACCCGCGACCTCTGCACCTCAGCTGGTGAACCTGCTGTAGGGCACCTCACCTTCCTCGACATGCCGGTTCTTGCCCGGTGCGGTGAGCTCGTCGCAGCAGCATATTCCCGATACAACTCTGTTCACCAGCTCATTACAGTGGCGTACGCCAGGTACAACTCTGTTCATGAGTTTATTACAGTGGCGTACGCCAGGTACAACACTGCTCATGACTTCATTTCAGTGGCGTACGCCAGGTACAACACTGCTCATGAGTTTATTACGGCGGTGTACAACTGGTACAGCTCATTGGAGTGACCGGTGTCTGCTAGCTAATGCATCGTTGGGGACGGTGTAACACCCTCGGAGGACAGCACTATTCCATGCTTCTGGTTGACTGACGCATCCGATCGGGTGTAGAGTCCGACTTCCCGACTTATTGTTAATAAACAACCAAACTATAAAGTAAATAAAAGTTGTATGTAAAATTTTTGAGTGTCTATTTTGTGTAAACAAAATTCCCAAAAATTACCTCGGCCGCAGGGTGAATGCACCCGCTGCCTTGGCACCTCTTGGACGAGGTGACGGACGAGCCTGCCACCCCTACGGCACCTTGGCCGTAGGCCGGACATGGCAGCAGACTCCATAACAAATCTGCCATACAACTGCTGCAGCCTCCTTGACACATCAGCCGTAGGGAATAGGTCACTGCGCCTGCCTCGAAATGCTGGTTCTTGCAATGGCCTATGCCAAGTACAGCTCCTTTCATGAGCTCGTCACAGCAGCATACGCCAAGTACAACTCTGTTCATGAGCTCGTTACAGCGCGTACGCCTGGTACAACTCTGTTCACTAGCTCATTGGAGTGGTGATGGTGTTTATCTGGAGGACAGAGCTTGTTACAACACACACCTATATGTCACACACACAGAGCTCAAAGGAATAAATTGCTCACTGTAGATTTATGTTTGGTAATTTTTGTTTATTTCACTACAGGATGTTTGAGATTGTTGTCCTGATGGAAGCTATAATTACCGTGATGTTTTGTGATACTGTGGTGTTTCCATCTACACACTTCACTGCAGGTACAGTATTCTTAGAGTCTTATGCAAATGAAGAAGATTTTTTAAATCCTGTCTAATCAGACTAAATTCTCCCAGTATTCCACATGCTTCTCCAAATATTCTGCAGCAAACTTCACAAGAGTGTCATCATGCCTTTCTTCAGGAATGGACCTTCCAGGGTAAATGGAGACCATAGCGGTAAAGACCACTGTCTGTTGTTTTCTCAGTGACAGATATATCTGCTGTTTCCAGGTCTTTCCAGAGATCTTCTACTCACTTCTAGTTTTGTAAATAAGCTCTTCACTCTATCCAATCATGAGATGTTTCATCCACAGCTTGGTAACGGGTGATTTCTTTACTGGTGTTCAGTGGTGATGAGTTTCTTTTTTCCACAGAGTAAAAGTATGAACTTCCCCACATCCACTGATCCAACCTGAGCTTAACTGGAACAGGTAAGAGAACTACTGAGTAACATTACATTCATGAGAACGTTTTACAATCTTAACCTGATGAACATATTCTTTCACTCTGTTCTTCACAATCCACTGATCATGTGTGTGAACGTGCTGTGTTGTTTCTACTGTGTTGGAACAAGTGCAATAAAAAAATGTAAGTAAAAATTTTATCATGAGAGTTTCTGAATAATTTAAAAATAAATCAGAACAAAATTCCTTTTTGTCCCTTTGTCCTTTAAAAGTGTCCCTTTTACTTCCTGCCACCTCCCTTACGTAATGAAACAGCTCCATCTGCTGGTGTAATTATGTACAGGCAAGAAACTGTTTTATCCCTGTGAGTAATAAACATAAATAAATGTAAATCATTACCACAGAGGCTGAAGAAAGGGGATAAATTACTACAGTATTACAAGATAAAGATGGTAAAAGCTAAGAGCATTTTCATGTCATAATGTGCCATAATTTATGGCGTCTACACCGCGCTTTCTGAGGTGAATAAAAGAGGCGGGGCCTGTGCAGCACGAGCCAATCAAATGAGAGACTTTATGTACAAAAACAAGTCATTAATGAACTAATTACTGAAATAAACATGTTACAAAAATACTACATAGTCAATTTTAAAAGTCGTGAATAATGAATTAAAGTATTAAATGTTCACTCCAATGGAACACACATACACACATTTAACACTCAATCACACACACACACACACACACACACTAAAATATGATTTTGTGGCCTTGTAAATTTCACAATATGAAAAAGGTTATGTTCCCTTAATAAGATCTTTAAACATCACATACATCATTGTTTTAGTTGGAGATATTAAAATAAATACCTAAAAAACAACTATAAATTTTGTTTTAAATTTGCACTATAATTTAAATTTATTTCACAAATATAAATTAGCATTTGACTAACTGAACTATATCTTTAAAATGCACTTAATATTTTTAAATACATTTTAATTAAAATATTTGCTAATGAATTAATTTATACTGATTAGTTTCAAGAACTACAATCATCACTCATTCCAACTCAATATTCTTTATGTTTAACTTAATGTTTACGTACAAAAATTACATTACAGTACATTCCCCCACGCAAGAGCTCATGGGAAGTCTGATATAATAATAATAATAATAATAATAATGCATTTTATTTATATACAGTAGGCGCCTTCCTGGTCACCAAAGGTGACCTTTCAGATCAAACAAGAATAAATTAAACAATAAAACAAGATAACATGAAGTAGTAAAAGAAGTTCACAAGTGAAAGTGTCATAATTTAACACATTTTAAAAATATATGATTCAGAAGGAGGTTTGAGTGGAGATTTGAGTCACAGCCGAGCTCCATAGTTAATGTTAGCTAATAACAGGCCAGTCGGTGTTCATTGTGATTTTACTTGTTTGTTCCAACCACCTGAGCTGTTCAGCTAAAGCGGCGTTAATACAGACATGGACTATGATGTTTGCAGATGACATTGTGCTTTGTAGCGAGAGCAGGGAACAGGTGGAGGAAAATTTGGAGAGGTGGAGGTACGCTCTGGAAAGCAGAGGAATGAAGAGGAACCCAAGAGGAACTGTGAGGATACAGGGAGGAGAGGTAAAGGTTCAGCATCAGCGAGAATGAAAGGAAAGGTGTACAGGACAGTGGTGAGACCAGCGATGCTCTACGGCTTAGAGACAGTGGCACTGAAGAAAAGACAGGAGGCAGAGCTAGAGGTAGCAGAGCTGAAGATGTTGAGGTTCTCTTTGGGAGTGACGAGGATGGATAGGATGAAGAATCAGTTCATCAGAGGGACAACCCATGTGAGATGTTTTGGAGATAAAGTCAGAGAGGCCAGATTGAGGTGGTTTGGACATGTTCAGAGGAGAGAGTGTGAATATATCGGTAGAAGGATGCTGAGGTTGGAACTGCCAGGCAGGAGGTCTAGAGGAAGACCAAAGAGGAGATTTATGGATGCAGTGAGAGAGGACATGAAGTTAGTTGGTGTGAGAGAAGAGGATGCAGAGGATAGGGTTAGATGGAGGCAGATGATTCGCTGTGGCGACCCCTGAAAGGGAACAACCGAAAGACAAAGAAGAAGAAGAAACTCTGGTGTAAAAGGAGAGATTTATTCGTGGGCCAGTGGACTATGTTAAGGCATTGGACTACGGTTCAGAAGATCCCAGGTTCAAATCCCACAACCACCAAGTTTCCACTGTTGGACCCCTGAGCAAGGCCCTTAACCCTCAACTGGTCACATGTGTAATGAGATAAAAAACAATGTAAGTCGCTCTGGATAAGAGCATCTGCTAAATGCCTAAATGTAAATCTGTAACACCCAGCATGCGCGTGCATGTCCAGCTTTCCTTCGGGTTTCTCGGCATCGGTGGCCCCATCATTGAATTTTTCCCGCCAAATGCTGTGATTTTGCTCAGCCTACTGTCACTGTGGTGCATCTGTAACAGTCCACCTCACGCACTGAACCACGAGTCTGATTCTTTCACTGGGACACTTTAAGGGGGAAACGCAGACCACATCAGGTTAAAACAGCAGAAATGAGGTGCAGTGTCCGGGTTCTGGTGGTGTTTATTCAGGGAGCATGATGTGGCCGTAAAGGATCTGCCCAAACTGTGGTTCTCTCCCTTCACCGCTCACTGTGCTCAGTCCTGAGGCTCCGCCCACCCACTTTATTTATTTATTCATTTATTTATTTATAACATTGTTTAACACTGAGCATGCTGCGGTAGTTTGAAGACCGTGAATGCATCAGCTGTGCGTCCAGCAGCAGTAACACTGCAGAGAACAACAGCTCCAGTAGTGACGGGTCGTTCACAAACCGAATCTGTCGGGATTTATTTTTACCTTTTTTTTTTTTAAAGGTAAAGTGCAGATTAATTTGTTTTATTTTCACTTTATATTTTGTGTTAATTGTTTTTATGTATTTATTTTTTGAGGCTGCGGAATTAATAATTTGAGTTTCCATTATTTTTTATGGGAAAAACATTCCGTAATGAGACTTTCTTTTGCTTTACATGCGCGCACACGTGTTATAATAAACAGTACACACACGCTGTACACACACACACGCTTACAAACACAAAATAAAATATGTTTCACACACA
>CM060110.1:46989488-47024488 GCA_030522415.1 Channallabes apus | reverse complement strand
GGCGTGACTGATGTTTGTTTGGTGGGCGTGACTGATGTTTGTTTGGCAGGCGTGACTGATGTTTGTTTGGTCAGAGTGTCTGATGTTTGTTTGGCGGGCGTGACTGATGTTTGTTTGGTGGGCGTGACTGATGTTTGTTTGGTGGGCGTGACTGATGTTTGTTTGGCGGGCGTGACTGATGTTTGTTTTGTGGGCGTGTCTGATGTTTGTTTGGTGGGCATGTCTGATGTTTGTTTGGTCAGAGTGTCTGATGTTTGTTTGGTCAGAGTGTCTGATGTTTGTTTGGTGGGCGTGACTGATGTTTGTTTGGTCAGAATGTCTGATGTTTGTTTGGTGGGCGTGACTGATGTTTGTTTGGTGGGCGTGGCTGATGTTTGTTTGGTGGGCGTGACTGATGTTTGTTTGGTGGGTGTGACTGATGTTTGTTTGGTGGGCGTGACTGATGTTTGTTTGGCGGGTGTGACTGATGTTTGTTTGGTGGGCGTGTTTGATGTTTGTTTGGCGGGCATGACTGATGTTTGTTTGGTGGGCGTGACTGATGTTTGTTTGGTGGGCGTGACTGATGTTTGTTTGGTGGGCGTGACTGATGTTTGTTTGGTGGGCATGTCTGATGTTTGTTTGGTCAGAGTGTCTGATGTTTGTTTGGTGGGCATGTCTGATATTTGTTTGGTGGGCGTGACTGATGTTTGTTTGGCGGGTGTGACTGATGTTTGTTTGGTGGGCGTGTTTGATGTTTGTTTGGCGGGCATGACTGATGTTTGTTTGGTGGGCGTGACTGATGTTTGTTTGGTGGGCATGACTGATGTTTGTTTGGTGGGCGTGACTGATGTTTGTTTGGTGGGCGTGACTGATGTATGTTTGGCGGGCGTGACTGATGTTTGTTTTGTGGGCGTGTCTGATGTTTGTTTGGTGGGCGTGACTGATGTATGTTTGGCGGGCGTGACTGATGTTTGTTTTGTGGGCGTGTCTGATGTTTGTTTGGTGGGCGTGACTGATGTTTGTTTGGTGGGCGTGACTGATGTTTGTTTGGTGGGCGTGGCTGATGTTTGTTTGGTGGGCGTGTCTGATGTTTGTTTGGTAGGCGTGTCTGATGTTTCTTTCATGGGTGTGACTGATGTTTGGTGGGCGTGTTTGATGTTTGGTGGGCGTGTTTGATGTTTGTTTGGCAGACGTGACTGATGTTTGTTTGGTGGGCGTGTCTGATGTTTGTTTGGTGGGCGTGACTGATGTATGTTTGGCGGGCGTGACTGATGTTTGTTTTGTGGGCGTGTCTGATGTTTGTTTGGTGGGCGTGACTGATGTTTGTTTGGTGGGCGTGACTGATGTTTGGTGGGCGTGGCTGATGTTTGTTTGGTCAGAGTGTCTGATGTGTAGTTAGACTGAGTTCCCCTTGCATGGGGAGGGATTAGTGTAGGTGACAGATCGTCCCTCAGTAGTGCGCACTGCTTTACCTCCACAGTGATGAAGATCTCCTCCAGGTTGCTGATGAAGCTGTCCATCTGTGTGATCTTCTCTGCTAAACTGCTGCTGCTCCTCCCAAGCTCACTCTACACACACACACACACACACACACACATACTATTGTAATAGGAAACGTCACACAATAGAGGACACACATACCCGCACGTACCTTGATCTCCTGAGCGGCGGTGCTGAGGGTGACGACGCTGTGCCGTGTGTGCGCGCGCTCTCTCGGGTTCGAGCGTGTCGGGACACTGCAGTCTTTACACCAGGCATCAGGGGCACCGCTGGGGTCAGAGGTCAATTTCCTGTTCGTCACCATCACAAATTCATCTTCGTCTTCCTCCTCATTCTCCTCGTCTTCCTCACTCGCTGTGGTTTCCTCGGCGATGGCCTGCAGTCGACTCCTCATCTCATACAGATCCATCCTGAGGGGGAAATAAAACACTTTAGAGCTTTGAATGCATGTGCGCTGACACTGGAGACTCCTTACACTGCTGTTACACAAACGTCTCATGGATCAACGTGCCTGTGGATGAGCCGTTACTACGGAAGCGATAACGTATCAGCGCGGGTGGGTTAATATAAACCTGCTCTCCTGTAAGAGCTGCTGTTATGGAGAATTGACCAACAGCTTCTGACCAATCAGAACGCAGGATTCATCAACAGCAACACTGCGGTAACAGTTAGTAGTTATAATATTGTTCACCTGATTTAGTGGTGTATTTCTCACACAACTGATATTTCAGTGTCACTTTCTTACAGAGAGGACTAGAGGACATCATCTAAATTATTGTTATAAATAAATAAACATGTTTTGTTCTCACCTTCTGAACTGAAGCCTAGATTCTGCAGCGTGTCTGGAAAACACACACACACACACCCACACACACACACACACATGAACACACACCTGCTCTGTAATATCCAGCTCCTAAATTTAGAGACAGGAGGAATTTACTGATATCACATATCACACCATGGGTGCCAGATTGGACATATTCACACGCACAAGTTATTTTCAGTATATAGTGAACAAAATCTAAGAACATAATGGTGTAATAAATAATAATAGCAAAAATATGGTAGAAAAATAAAAACAATTCATGAATAAACAAAAGGGCCAACAATAAACGAACCAAACAACAAACAAAGAATTCAAGTGTGAGATGAAAGAAATGAAAGTCATTTTGAAAGTTAAATTGTTTTCTCAAATATTTGCTCTTCTGATTATATAAATTATAAAATCTAATACAATAAGCACTAAATAATAAGAGTATTCCATCCAGCCAGTAGATTACCTATGGTGAATAGATACACACTACAGGTGATCTGGGAAATACACAGTCATACACAGTATAATATGCAGTGAAATGCTTACACGACCGCCAGTGACCTTAAAAAGAAAATAAAAGCTTGTACGTAAAATAAATATCAATAAAAGGAAATACTAAAGAAATAATTGTAACTAGTAAAATAAACTGTACAAATAAGGGCATAATAAAATATTGCAAAAATATAGAAATATAGGGTAGAGTATATATGTATATAGAATTAAAGTGTCAGTGGTTGTGCAAATATGCATGAAAGGTGACATATGCAAGTGTCCAGATGTATGAGTATTTAGTGCAAGTGTGTATGAATGTGTCCATGATTGTCCAGTCAGTGTTGTGAGCTTAAAAGATGTTATTAGTCCTGTGTGGAGGTGTGATTGAGAGACCTTATCGCCTGCGGGAAGAAGCTCCTCCTCAGTCTCTCTGTGTTGGCCTTTAGGGAGCGGAATCTCTTCCCAGACCGCAACAAAGAGAACAGTCCATTACTGGGGTGACTGAGGTCCTTCATGATCTTCCTGGCCTTAGTCCAGCACCGCTTGCTGTAGATGGAGTGTAGGTCAGGGAGCTCAGTGCGGATGATGCGCTCGGCTGATCGCACCACCCTCTGTAGAGCTCGTCTGTCCTGCATGGTGCTGTTCCCCAACCAGGTCGTGATGGGAATGACAGTTTGTCTAATCTGCACATCTTTGGACTGTGGGAGGAAAACCACACAGCACAGGCAGAACCTGTAAATGACACACACACACACACACACACACCCTCGAGGCAGGAATCAAACCTAGACCCTGGAGGTGTGAGACCACAGTAATAACCACTACGCCACCGTGACACCTGTACGTACAATCATACAATCTTAATGAACTTATGATAGTTTGTAAAATTTAATACTTCAAAACAACAATCATCCTGTCACATGTGGGACCTGAATGATCCTGTTACTGCTCATACTTAGTGTTTCTCCATTGGTTTGGCTCATTTCTTGAAACAGAAATTACATTCTCAAAACTCCACCTAACCTGCAAAAGCTCATATCTCCTCCAAACCTCTTCACTCAGGCTTCAATCTAAATCCCTCTCATTTAAACAGTCAGTGTCTCCAAAATGGCAAAGATCCTTCTCAATAGCTTTGGCTCATTTCTCGACACAGATCGGACATTCTCATCATTCTTGGTGCTTTTGTCTAAATAAACCTGGATGGTTGATCAGAACAACATGGTTCACCTGAAGCTCATATCTCTCCTCAAACAGTTCACTCATGTGTCAAAACTACATTTCTGTCTAATCTGAATAGTCAGTGCCCCCAAAATACACCGTCCCTTTGGCATTGTGTGAGTACTGCCATACTAAATGTTTAGATGTTTTGTCACTACGGCAGAGGACCAACAATGTACAACAGAAAAGAGTTTGACATCACAGCCTCCAAGGTTTGACATCACAGATCGCACTCACACACTACCAAGGAAATTAGAACCATCTTTTATTCACACGCAAAGAAAGTTTCATACATATGTAAAAAGAAAATGTACATTACAGTAATAAATTGTACAAACACAAAACCAAAAAACAAGGACTTATTCAGTGGTGGCTGTACTCATTCTCCCGCTCTCGTCTTCACCCTCCTGATTATTTACACGCTGTTGTCCGTCTGGCCACAGATTCTCGTCCACATCACAGCGGATACTTTCTCATGCGATGTAACGAGGGGAGAACCGGCGTGCATGCCGCAACCATCCCCTGCATTGATCTCCTGTAATGTCGTCACACGCTGTGTCCGTAGCATGGAGCAAGGACGTCTGATCCTGAGCATGATGCTCATACACTCTCCACCTCCAAGCAGAGAAAAACTCCTCTATCAGATTGAGGAAAGGAGAGTAAGGCGGTAGGGACTCCATGAGCATCCTTGGATGCGTTGCAAACCAGCCCCTAATGAGTGGCCTATGGTGGAAATTGACATTGTCCCACACAGTTACATAAATGGGTAGGTGAGGCCCTATGAGACCTCTCTCATTTTCAGGGATAAAATCGGTATAAAGGCGATCCAAGAAGATGAGGAGCGTGTGTGTGTTGTCTGGGCCAAGACTGGGGATGTGAGTGGCCACACCATTTTCAGAAATGGCAGCACACACAGTTATATTGCCCCCTCGCTGACCTGGGACATCCACTGAGGCCCGGTGGCCAATAATATTACGGCCACGTCTTCGGGCCTTGGCCAGGTTGAAGCCAGCTTCATCCACGAACACCAGGATGTGAGGGGTCTCATGTCCTTCCAGTGCCATTATTCTCTAAAATAGAGTAAAGAACATAAAATCCGTCATACAGAAGAGTCAGATACTACAGTTAGACAGTTACATGTTCTCCCCCACAGGTTCGATATACTACAGGCCACTACTCCAGTGCTTCTAAACTAGTGATCGGCCTATGAGGAACTACTGCAGGGGTATGTGATAGAAAGGGGAAATACTGATGACCTACTGAGATGTTACAGTACAACCTACAGTATTAGATAGATTTGATTGACAACAAAATAAGGATTATAATGATAATTGTATAATAGAGTAAACTGCAGTTTTCTGTTGACATTGTTGAAGTCAGATGAAGTAAATACTGATTCTGAAATCAGGTAAAGGAGGTATTGAAACCAAATAAGTGAACTAGTGCTTACTGTGATTACAGGTAGGTTATAATGAGAGACAAGCAGTAACTGACTTACATTTACACACTGGTACCACAGCTCCTTCACTCTGGCGGAGTTCCTCTCCAATGGTACCTTCTAGATTAGTTTCATTGTCACCTGATGCTTCTTCAAAACCTGGTCTATTGTGGAGCTGCTGATTGTGTTTATATTCTGGAATATATGATTGTCCTGAAGGACGGATCTGTCTCAGTGTGATGGCATTATTTCCCATCACCATGTCACTAATCTCTCTGTCCTGTTGTTCACTTCACCACAATCCTAATGCAACATTGCACAGCGACTGGAATACTACTCTAAACTGTATAAATCATGTAATTCCAGTGTTTACAGTAATTTGTTCAATATATTTCTTGTCATATTTAGTATGAAAACATTCCACTAGTCCTCTTTACCTGCGAGTATAGACCTACTACTGTACGATGCAGACTAAATCTCTACAGTAAGCTCTACATTTTTTGCCTCATGCACGGTGCACGGCCCTATACTACATATGTATACTACACATAATTCCATCATAGATTACATAGAGTACATACCTGTTTCCCTGTGAAAGGTACGGATGATGGAGGAGACTGTAGAGCGAGGCACATGAGGCTGCACTCCGCGACCTGCCTCTGCCATCGTGAGGACATGGTTTATGACATGTGGGACAGCACAGTGTCTTCACGCTCCTCGGCCTCTTCCCCCTATTCCTCCACCACGCATTCTCAGTCCTCCTCCTCTTCTTCTTCTTCCTCCTCCTCTTCCTTGATAATATATATATATATATATATATATCTTTATTATTATTATTATTATTATTATTATTATTATTATTATTATTTTATTTTATTTATTTATTTTTCTGTTAAATTTCTTTCATTTTTGTGAAGCTGCTTGGAGACAATGACCATTTTTAAAAGCGCTATATAAATAAAATTGAATTGAATTGAAAAAAAAAAGACCTTCCCCTTGTCCGTTTGCTTGGCCTTGTCTCTCCATGTTCAGAGATCGGACTGGTGCTGGTCAAGCTCTATATATATGTGTTTGGCAGCACACGGTCATGGAGAACACCTGTGTGTGACACTCCCCGTTCGTTAGTCTAGTTTCACCTGACTGTCAATGACTGTCATCAATTTATCAAATATTGAAAGAAATGCATACAGTATATGGTATTCATGGTATTATGTTCTTGACCAATTTCGACAATTGTACAGACAGTTGTGCATGCGAGTACTTATACAGTGAAATCATGCTGACATGTTTTTGGAGAGAAAGATCATTAGACTGAGAATCAACTAATCAGGGTAGATCTACAGTACAAGATCTATTCATTTGGAAAATGTGCTAAATGTAACTATATAACTGTATAACTGTGTAACTGTATAACTATATAACTGTATAACTGTATAACTATATAACTGTATAACTATAAAACTGTATAACTGTATAACTATAACTATATAACTATATAACTGTATAACTGTATAACTATATAACTATATAACTGTATACCTATATAACTGTATAACTATATAACTGTATAACTGTATAACTATATAACTGTATAACTGTATAACTATATAACTGTATAACTGTATAACTATATAACTATAGAACTGTATAACTGTATAACTATAGAACTGTATAACTATATAACTGTATAACTGTGTAACTGTATAACTATATAACTATAGAACTGTATAACTGTATAACTATATAACTGTATAACTGTGTAACTGTATAACTATATAACTATATAACTATATAACTGTATAACTGTGTAACTGTATAACTATATAACTATATAACTGTATAACTGTATAACTATATAACTGTATAACTGTATAACTATATAACTGTATAACTGTATGACTATATAACTGTATAACTGTATAACTGTGTAACTGTATAACTATATAACTATAGAACTGTATAACTGTATAACTATATAACTGTATAACTGTGTAACTGTATAACTGTATAACTGTATAACTATATAACTGTATAACTGTATAACTGTGTAACTGTATAACTATATAACTATATAACTATATAACTGTATAACTATATAACTGTATAACTGTATAACTGTATAACTATATAACTATATAACTATAGAACTGTATAACTGTATAACTATATAACTGTATAACTGTATAACTATATAACTGTATAACTATATAACTGTATAACTGTATAACTGTGTAACTGTATAACTATATAACTATATAACTATAGAACTGTATAACAGTATAACTATATAACTGTATAACTGTATAACTATATAACTGTGTAACTGTATAACTATATAACTATATAACTATATAAATGTGTAACTGTATAACTATATAACTATAGAACTGTATAACTGTATAACTATATAACTGTATAACTGTGTAACTGTATATCTATATAACTATATAACTATAGAACTGTATAACTGTATAACTATATAACTGTATAACTGTATAACTATATAACTATATAACTGTATAACTGTATAACTATATAACTGTATAACCGTATAACTATATAACTGTATAACTGTATAACTGTGTAACTGTATAACTATAGAACTATAGAACTATAGAACTGTATAACTGTTTAACTATATAACTGTGTAACTGTATAACTATATAACTATATAACTGTGTAACTGTATAACTATATAACTATATAACTGTATAACTATATAACTGTATAACTGTATAACTGTGTAACTGTATAATTATATAACTATAGAACTATAGAACTGTATAACTGTATAACTATATAACTATATAACTGTATAACTGTATAACTATATAACTGTATAACTATATAAGTGTATAACTGTATAACTATATAACTGTATAACTGTATAACTGTGTAACTGTGTAACTGTATAACTATATAACTATAGAACTATAGAACTGTATAACTGTATAACTATAGAACTGTATAATTGTATAACTATATAACTGTATAACTGTATAACTATATAACTGTATAACTGTATAACAGTATGACTATAAGTGTATAACTGTATAACTGTATAACTATATAACTGTATAACTATATAACTATATAACTGTATAACTGTATAACTATATAACTGTATAACTGTATAACTATATAACTGTATAACTGTATAACTATATAACTATATAACTGTATAACTGTATAACTATATAACTGTATATCTATATAACTATATAACTGTATAACTGTATAATTATATAACTGTATAACTGTATAACTGTATAACTATATAACTGTATAACTGTATAACTATATAATTGTGTAACTGTATAACTATATAACTATATAACTGTGTAACTGTATAACTATATAACTATATAACTATATAACTGTTTAACTGTGTAACTGTATAACTATATAACTATATAACTGTATAACTGTTTAACTATATAACTATATAACTGTATAACTGTATAACTATATAACTATATAACTATATAACTGTATAACTGTATAACTATATAACTGTATAACTGTATAACTGTGTAACTGTATAACTATATAACTATAGAACTGTATAACTGTGTAACTGTATAACTATATAACTATAGAACTGTATAACTGTATAACTGTATAACTGTGTAACTGTATAACTATATAACTATATAACTATAGAACTGTATAACTATATAACTGTATAACTGTATAACTGTATAACTATATAACTAAAGAACTGTATAACTGTATAACTATATAACTGTATAACTGTATAACTATATAACTGTATAACTGTATAACTATATAACTGTATAACTGTATAACTGTGTAACTGTATAACTATATAACTATAGAACTATAGAACTGTATAACAGTATAACTATATAACTGTATAACTGTATAACTATATAACTGTGTAACTGTATAAGTATATAACTATATAACTATATAAATGTGTAACTATATAACTATATAACTATATAACTATAGAACTGTATAACTGTATAACTATATAACTGTATAACTGTGTAACTGTATATCTATATAACTATATAACTATAGAACTGTATAACTGTATAACTATATAACTGTATAACTGTATAACTATATAAATATATAACTGTATAACTGTATAACTATATAACTGTATAACTGTATAACTATATAACTGTATAACTGTATAACTGTGTAACTGTATAACTATAGAACTATAGAACTATAGAACTGTATAACTGTATAACTATATAACTGTGTAACTGTATAACTATATAACTATATAACTGTGTAACTGTATAACTATATAACTATATAACTGTATAACTATATAACTGTATAACTGTATAACTGTGTAACTGTATAATTATATAACTATATAACTATAGAACTGTATAACTGTATAACTATATAACTATATAACTGTATAACTGTATAACTATATAACTGTATAACTATATAAGTGTATAACTGTATAACTATATAACTGTATAACTGTATAACTGTGTAACTGTGTAACTGTATAACTATATAACTATAGAACTATAGAACTGTATAACTGTATAACTATAGAACTGTATAACTGTATAACTATATAACTGTATAACTATATAACTGTATAACTGTATAACAGTATGACTATAACTGTATAACTGTATAACTGTATAACTATATAACTGTATAACTATATAACTGTATAACTGTATAACTATATAACTGTATAACTGTATAACTATATAACTGTATAACTGTATAATTATATAACTGTATAACTGTATAACTGTATAACTATATAACTGTATAACTGTATAACTATATAACTGTGTAACTGTGTAACTATATAACTATATAACTATATAACTGTGTAACTGTATAATTATATAACTATATAACTATATAACTGTATAACTATATAACTGTATAACTATATAACTATATAACTGTATAACTATATAACTATATAACTGTATAACTGTATAACTATATAACTGTATAACTGTATAACTGTGTAACTGTATAACTATAGAACTATAGAACTATAGAACTGTATAACTGTATAACTATATAACTGTGTAACTGTATAACTATATAATTATATAACTATATAACTGTATAACTGTGTAACTGTATAACTATATAACTATATAACTATATAACTGTATAACTATATAACTGTATAACTGTATAACTATATAACTGTATAACTATATAACTATATAACTGTATAACTGTATAATTATATAACTGTATAACTGTATAACTGTATAACTATATAACTGTATAACTGTATAACTATATAACTGTGTAACTGTATAACTATATAACTATATAACTGTGTAACTGTATAATTATATAACTATATAACTATATAACTGTATAACTATATAACTGTATAACTATATAACTATATAACTGTATAACTATATAACTATATAACTATATAACTGTATAACTGTATAACTATATAACTGTATAACTGTATAACTGTGTGACTGTATAACTGTCATGTTGGTCTCTGGTAAATACACACACAGGGGAACGCAGGTGCAGGAAATATATATACTCTTTATTTAAAGTCCCGTTTTGATTTGAACAACTTATCTCTTCACATAAATCATAATAACCCCAAGGGTTCTTCACCAGGGACGGTCTGCAGGCGGAAACACAAATGAAAAGAAGACTTCACTAGAAGTTTTATCCTTGAAAGGAACTGAGAAACTGCCACGGAACCGGGATCCGTCTGAACGCGAAAGCCGTCTCGCTTTCGCTACCTCGCCTGCAGATACCGTCTTAAACCTGGGAGAGAGAGAGAGAGAGAACATACAATTAGACATACGAGGTGTGCACAACGGTGACCAGACAATGTGGTGTGGGTTCGGCTGGGTTAAATAGTGAGACACACAAGGGTAGACAGGTGAATTCACTCTCGTGTTGATGACTGACAGTGACATACGTAGACACACTAGGGGGAGACAAAGACTACGGCTCAGTAATCCGGTGAACCTGATCTCCGGGGCTGAGGCAGATCGGATGTTACATTACCCCCCCTCCCAGGACCGGCTTCCTGAAAGAGAGGTGGGCGCTCCCCGCTAGGTACCGAAGGGGTTTGGGACCCACCGGCCTGATGGAATTGCCGGCGAGCGGGTCGGCCAGGAGGTCGTGGCGCAGGACGATCCGGTCGAGCTTGATGAAACTCGAATATGAGTTCTGGGCTCAGGATGTCCTTTGCCGGGACCCAGCTGCGTTCCTCCGGCCCATACCCCTCCCACTCTACCAGGTACTGAAGGGAGCCCCCTCGCCTTCGGGAGTCCAGCAGTTGCTGGACTCTAAATGCAGGGGCGCCCTCCATCTCCACAGCCCCAGGGAGTGAAGGGTCTACGACACCTCCGTCTAGTGGTCCCCGCATCACTGGCCTGAGAAGAGAGACGTGAAAGACAGGATTAATGCGCATGTGTGAAGGGAGTTGCAATTTAAAAGAAACAGGGTTGATTTGGGAGATTATAGGGAAGGGACCGATGAATCTGGGGGAGAGCTTACGGCAGGGGAGGTTGAGAGAGAGGTCCTTTGTCGAGAGCCAAACCCGATCTCCTACCTGGAGCGGAGGACTTTCCCGTCGCCGCCTATCGGCGAAACTTTTGAACCGGCGAACTGCTTGGGAGATACTGGCATGCGCCCCCTCCCATACTTTTTCCGCTTTTTTAAACCACTCATCCACCATGGGGATATTGGTGGGAGTGGCATCCCAAGGACATAGCGGTGGCTGATGTCCGAGCACACATTGGAACGGCGTTAGGCCGGTTGAGGAGTGTCTTAGTGAGTTTCGCGCATATTCCGCCCAGAATAAACAGTCTGCACACTCATGTTGCCGACTACTACAATATGCGCGGAGGAATTTCCCGAGATCTTGGACAGTCCGCTCTGCCTGCCCATTAGACTCCGGGTGATAGCCTGATGTTAGACTAATAGTGGTCCCCAATTTCTGGAAAAAAGCTTTCCAAACTTTTGCGATAAATTGGGGACCACGATCGGAAACAATATCCTCCGGTATGCCATAGTAGCGAAACACATTATTGAATAGGGTTTCCGTCACCTGGGAGGCGGTTGGAAGGGCGCAGAACGGAATAAACCGGCAACCTTTTGAGAAGCGGTCTACAACTACCAGGACGGTCGTGTACCCTTTAGACACTGGCAGGTCCGTAACAAAATCCACCGCTAGGTGGGACCACGGTCTGTTAGGTGTAGGTAAGGGCATTAATTTTCCAACTGGCAACCCGCGAGGGCTCTTGGTGGTTGCGCAGGTAGCACAAGACGAAACGACTGTTTTCACTGTTTCCCGCAAATTTGGCCACCAGAACCGAGGTTCTAGTAGTTGGCGTGTTTTTAGTTCGCCGGGATGTCCTGATGATAAGTTGGTGTGTGCCTCTACGATCACTCGTTCACGTAGTGACTCCGGCACATAGGTTCGATTCGGAGGGCAGCCCGGCGGCACGGGTTCTGACAGTGTCGCTCGGGCAATCTCCGCATCGAGGTCCCACGTGATCGGTGCCACCACGAGCGACGGGGGCAAAATGGGTTCAGGCACCTGGGGACGGTCCTGCGTCGCAAAACAGCGGGATAATGCGTCCGCCTTTAAATTCTTCGAGCCGGGGCGATAAGTAATACTAAAATGGAACCGAGTGAAAAACAGTGCCCAGCGGGCTTGTCGGGGGTTTAGTCTTTTTGCTTGTTGGAGGTACTCCAAGTTCTTATGATCTGTGAGTACCGTGAATGGGTGTTCCGACCCTTCCAACCAATGCCTCCACTCCTCTAACGCCGCCTTTATTGCAAGCAGTTCGCGATTTCCGATATCATAGTTGCATTCAGCAGGTGTCAGTTTTCGCGAGAAAAAAGCACAGGGGAATAACTTCTCCGGGTGGCCATGGCGCTGTGACAGTACCGCTCCGAGTCCTACATCCGACGCATCGACCTCCACTACGAAGGGCTTGTTAGGGTCGGGCAGTTTTAATATAGGCGCGGATGTAAAAGCTTGTTTTAGGCGCTGAAACGCAACGCGCGCGTCCAGCGTAAACTGGTGTAACTTGCGCGGTTTACCCTTTAGTAAGCTAGTGAGCGGTGCTGCCAGTGTACTATAGCCCCTAATAAAGCGCCTGTAAAAATTGGCAAACCCGAGGAAGCTTTGTAGCGCCTTCACTGATGTTGGCTCCGGCCATTGGAGTACCGCTCTGACCTTGGCTGTGTCCATCTTGACCCCCAGTGGCCCTATGCGATAGCCCAGGAATGCAACCTCTGTTTTATGAAATTCACATTTCTCCGCCTTCACATAGAGCCCATGTTCCCTCAGTCGATGGAGGACGGCGGTCACATGACTAACGTGCTCTTCGTATGACCGAGAGTAAATTAGGATGTCATCCAAATAAACTATCACGAACCGGCTTAACATATGTCGGAGCACGTCATTCATGAACCCCTGAAACACCGCAGGAGCGTTCACCAGTCCATAAGCCATTACATTGTATTGGTAATGACCTGATGTAGTGCTAAACGCTGTCTTCCACTCATCTCCCTTGCGAACACGAACGAGGTTATAAGCGCTGCGGAGGTCAAGTTTGGTAAAGATGGACGCGCCGCGGAGCAGATCGATCGCGGCCGGAACCAGGGGCAGCGGGTGCTTATATTTCACTGTGATGGTATTGAGCCCTCGATAATCAATACACGGCCGAAGGCCCCCGCCTTTTTTCTCGATAAAAAAGAACCCTGCCGATGCGGGTGACGTGGAGCGACTAATGAGCCCCTGCTGGAGAGCCTCTTTCACGTATTCCTCCATGGCCCGTGTTTCTGACACGGACAATGGATAAATCCGCGAGCAGGGCGGTGCTTTCCCCGGCACGAGGTCAATAGCGCAATCCCACGGGCGGTGAGGGGGAAGTCGTGCAGCTGCCTTAACACTAAAAACGTCTTTAAACTTCACATACTCTGATGGCACTAGGGTCGAAACTAGGGCGCTAGGACTTTCTACTGTGGTCGTTTGGGCCATCAATGAGGTTGGCATACAGAGTTTCGCGCATCGGGGGGACCAAGAGAGGATGCGAGCACTTGCCCAATCAAAATTCGGGTTATGAGAGCTAAGCCATGGGAGGCCGAGCACGACGGGCTGACTCACCTGGGATATTACATAAAATTTTAGCTCCTCAGTGTGATTAGGGAAAGTTAACCGTAGGGGCACGGAGATCATGTTAACAGGCGATTGGCTTAATGAGTTGCCATCGAGAGCGTTAATCACGATCGGGGTCGGAAGCTTCGACACTGGAGCGTGCAGCGAGGAAAGTAGAGAGAATGAAATAAAATTCCCAGCCGAGCCCGAATCTATGAGGGGGGAAACAGAAATCACATGGTTATTGTATGCCAACGTCGCGTTAACACAAAATGACCGGTTGGTTCGTGGCGGTGTTGGCAGTGTATGTGTTTTTTCAGTTTGTGGGGGTATGTCCGTGTTTATGGTTTGGGAAGAGGTGTTAATGCGTGTGGTTGGTGGTGATGTGATTCGTGTGTGTGTGTTCGTGCGGGTGGTTGGTGGGGGTGTGTCTGTCTTTACGTTTAATAGTGGGCACTCTCGAATGAGATGCCCCCCACCCCCGCAGTACAGGCACAGTCCGGCCGTAATTCGGCGTCGTCTCTCCTGGGCCGACAGCCTGGAGGAGCCTACATCCATCGGCTCTGTCGTTGAAGAATCGCGGGGAGCTGGTGGGCTTCTGCTGGGGCGAGGACGGTGGTGCGATTCAACCCTGCTTCCTGCCGACCGGGCGGGGGTTTGCCTTTTCTGACTGCGGAGGTGTTGGTCCAGCTTAATGGCGAGCTGGATTGTCTCGTCCAAGTCTAACTCTGCGTCTCGGCACGCCAACTCCAGCTGGATGTCTGGCTGGAGCCCGTCCCGGAAGCGGGCGAGAAGGCTCTTCTCGCACCACTCACTCTCCGCAGCCAGGATCTTGAACCGCACGGCGTACTCGGCGACGGTGGTCGACCCCTGCTTAATCCTCAGCAGCTGTTGCTCCCCAGTCCGGCCCTGATCCGGGTGATCAAAGACAGCGCGGAATGCGCGGAGGAAGCGAACAAAGTCGCTCATGTCCCGGCCTCCAGCACTCCACATAGCGGTGGCCCAGTCCATCGCTGCACCTGTGAGCTGTTGAGTGACAAAACTTATCTTCTGTCGTTCGTCGAGACCAGGATACTCGGCCAGGTACAGCTCACAGGCGAGGAGAAATCTTCGGCACCCCTCTGGGTCACCAGCATATCTTTCGGGGGGGGCGGCCCGCGGTGGAGATCGGGACGCGTGTCTCTGCGCTGCAGGTGGGGGCGACTGTCTAGCCGCGATGTCACGGACACTGTGGGCCAGGTCATTGATTGCCCTGGCCAGGCTGTCCATCTGCCCCTGCTGTCGTCGGATGTAATCCATCATAGGGACCGTATTGTCACGTACAGGTGTTCCTGCTGCGTTCGGGTAAGAGGTCTGGTCATCTGTCATGTCAGTCTCTGGTAAATACACACACAGGGGAACGCAGGTGCAGGAAATATATATACTCTTTATTTAAAGTCCCGTTTTGATTTGAACAACTTATCTCTTCACATAAATCATAATAACCCCAAGGGTTCTTCACCAGGGACGGTCTGCAGGCGGAAACACAAATGAAAAGAAGACTTCACTAGAAGTTTTATCCTTGAAAGAAACTGAGAAACTGCCACGGAACCGGGATCCGTCTGAACGCGAAAGCCGTCTCGCTTTCGCTACCTCGCCTGCAGATACCGTCTTAAACCTGGGAGAGAGAGAGAGAGAACATACAATTAGACATACGAGGTGTGCACAACGGTGACCAGACAATGTGGTGTGGGTTCGGCTGGGTTAAATAGTGAGACACACAAGGGTAGACAGGTGAATTCACTCTCGTGTTGATGACTGACAGTGACATACGTAGACACACTAGGGGGAGACAAAGACTACGGCTCAGTAATCCGGTGAACCTGATCTCCGGGGCTGAGGCAGATCGGATGTTACAATAACTATAGAACTATAGAACTATAGAACTGTATAACTGTATAACTATATAACTGTGTAACTGTATAACTATATTATTATATAACTATATAACTGTATAACTGTATAACTATATAACTGTATAACTGTATAATTATATAACTGTATAACTGAATAACTATATAACTGTATAACTGTATAATTGTGTAACTCTATAACTATATAACTGTATAACTGTATAACTGTGTAACTGTATAACTATATAACTATATAACTATAGAACTGTATAACTGTATAACTATATAACTATAGAACTGTATAACTGTTTAACTATATAACTGTATAACTGTATAACTGTATAATTGTGTAACTGTATAACTATATAACTGTATAACTGTATAACTGTGTAACTGTATAACTATATAACTATATAACTATAGAACTGTATAACTGTATAACTATATAACGATAGAACTGTATAACTGTATAACTGTATAATTATATAACTATATAACTATATAACTGTATAACTGTATAACTATGTAACTGTGTAACTGTATAACTATATAACTATATAACTATATAACTGTATAACTGTGTAACTGTATAACTATATAACTATATAACTGTATAACTGTATAACTATATAACTATATAACTATATAACTGTATAACTGTATAACTATATAACTATATAACTGTATAACTGTATAACTATATAACTGTATAACTGTATAACTGTGTAACTGTATAACTATATAACTATAGAACTGTATAACTGTATAACTATATAACTGTATAACTGTATAACTATATAACTGTGTAACTGTATAACTATATAACTATATAACTATATAACTATATAAATGTGTAACTGTATAACTATATAACTATATAACTATAGAACTGTATAACTGTATAACTATATAACTGTATAACTGTGTAACTGTATATCTATATAACTATATAACTATAGAACTGTATAACTGTATAACTATATAACTGTATAACTGTATAACTATATAACTATATAACTGTATAACTATATAACTGTATAACTGTATAACTATATAACTGTATAACTGTATAACTATAGAACTATAGAACTGTATAACTGTATAACTATATAACTGTGTAACTGTATAACTATATAACTATATAACTGTGTAACTGTATAACTATATAATTATATAACTGTATAACTATATAACTGTATAACTGTATAACTGTGTAACTGTATAATTATATAACTATAGAACTATAGAACTGTATAACTGTATAACTATATAACTATATAACTGTATAACTGTATAACTGTGTAACTGTGTAACTGTATAACTATATAACTGTATAACTGTATAACTATATAACTGTATAACTATATAACTGTATAACTGTATAACTATATAACTGTATAACTTTATAACTGTGTAACTGTGTAACTGTATAACTATATAACTATAGAACTGTATAACTGTATAACTATAGAACTGTATAATTGTATAACTATATAACTATATAACTGCATAACTGTATAACTAGATAACTATATAACTGTATAACTGTATAACTGTGTAACTGTGTAACTGTATAACTATATAACTGTATAACTGTATAACTATATAACTGTATAACTATATAACTGTATAACTGTATAACTATATAACTGTATAACTTTATAACTGTGTAACTGTGTAACTGTATAACTATATAACTATAGAACTGTATAACTGTATAACTATAGAACTGTATAACTGTATAACTATATAACTATATAACTGCATAACTGTATAACTAGATAACTGTATAACTGTATAACTATATAACTATATAACTATATAACTGTATAACTGTATAACTATATAACTGTATAACTGTATAACTATATATCTGTATAACTATATAACTATATAACTGTATAACTGTATAATTATATAACTGTAATACTGTATAACTATATAACTATATAACTATATAACTGTATAACTGTATAACTATATAACTGTATAACTGTATAACTATATAACTGTATAACTGTATAACTATATAACTGTATAACTATATAACTATATAACTGTATAACTGTATAATTATATAACTGTATAACTGTATAACTGTATAACTATATTACTGTATAACTGTGTAACTGTATAACTATAGAACTATAGAACTGTATAACTGTATAACTATATAACTGTGTAACTGTATAACTATATAACTATATAACTGTGTAACTGTATAACTATATAATTATATAACTGTATAACTATATAACTGTATAACTGTATAACTGTGTAACTGTATAACTATATAACTATATAACTATAGAACTGTATAACTGTATAACTATATAACTATAGAACTGTATAACTGTTTAACTATATAACTGTATAACTGTATAACTGTATAATTGTGTAACTGTATAACTATATAACTGTATAACTGTATAACTGTGTAACTGTATAACTATATAACTATATAACTATAGAACTGTATAACTGTATAACTATATAACGATAGAACTGTATAACTGTATAACTGTATAATTATATAACTATATAACTATATAACTGTATAACTGTATAACTATGTAACTGTGTAACTGTATAACTATATAACTATATAACTATATAACTGTATAACTGTGTAACTGTATAACTATATAACTATATAACTGTATAACTGTATAACTATATAACTATATAACTGTATAACTGTATAACTATATAACTATATAACTGTATAACTGTATAACTATATAACTGTATAACTGTATAACTGTGTAACTGTATAACTATATAACTATAGAACTGTATAACTGTATAACTATATAACTGTATAACGGTATAACTATATAACTGTGTAACTGTATAACTATATAACTATATAACTATATAACTATATAAATGTGTAACTGTATAACTATATAACTATATAACTATAGAACTGTATAACTGTATAACTATATAACTGTATAACTGTGTAACTGTATATCTATATAACTATATAACTATAGAACTGTATAACTGTATAACTATATAACTGTATAACTGTATAACTATATAACTATATAACTGTATAACTATATAACTGTATAACTGTATAACTATATAACTGTATAACTGTGTAACTGTATAACTATAGAACTATAGAACTGTATAACTGTATAACTATATAACTGTGTAACTGTATAACTATATAACTATATAACTGTGTAACTGTATAACTATATAATTATATAACTGTATAACTATATAACTGTATAACTGTATAACTGTGGAACTGTATAATTATATAACTATAGAACTATAGAACTGTATAACTGTATAACTATATAACTGTATAACTGTATAACTGTGTAACTGTGTAACTGTATAACTATATAACTGTATAACTGTATAACTATATAACTGTATAACTATATAACTGTATAACTGTATAACTATATAACTGTATAACTTTATAACTGTGTAACTGTGTAACTGTATAACTATATAACTATAGAACTGTATAACTGTATAACTATAGAACTGTATAACTGTATAACTATATAACTATATAACTGCATAACTGTATAACTAGATAACTGTATAACTGTATAACTATATAACTATATAACTATATAACTGTATAACTGTATAACTATATAACTGTATAACTGTATAACTATATAACTGTATAACTATATAACTATATAACTGTATAACTGTATAATTATATAACTGTAATACTGTATAACTATATAACTATATAACTATATAACTGTATAACTGTATAACTATATAACTGTATAACTGTATAACTATATAACTGTATAACTGTATAACTGTATAACTATATAACTGTATAACTATATAACTATATAACTGTATAACTGTATAATTATATAACTGTATAACTGTATAACTGTATAACTGTATAACTGTGTAACTGTATAACTATATAACTATATAACTATATAACTATATAACTGTGTAACTGTATAATTATATAACTATATAACTATATAACTGTATAACTATATAACTGTATAACTATATAACTGTATAACTATATAACTATGTAACTGTATAACTGTATAACTATATAACTGTATAACTGTATAACTGTGTAACTGTATAACTATAGAACTATAGAACTGTATAACTATATAACTGTGTAACTGTATAACTATATAATTATATAACTATATAACTGTATAACTGTGTAACTGTATAACTATATAACTATATAACTGTATAATTATATAACTGTATAACTGTATAACTATATAACTGTATAACTGTATAACTATATAACTGTATAACTATATAACTGTATAACTGCATAACTGCATAATTGTGTAACTGTATAACTATATAACTGTATAACTGTATAACTGTGTAACTGTATAACTATATAACTGTATAACTGTATAACTATGTAACTGTGTAACTGTATAACTATATAACTATATAACTATATAACTGTATAACTGTGTAACTGTATAACTATATAACTATATAACTGTATAACTGTATAACTATATAACTATATAACTATATAACTGTATAACTGTATAACTATATAACTATATAACTGTATAACTGTATAACTATAGAACTGTATAACTGTATAACTATATAACGATAGAACTGTATAACTGTATAACTGTATAATTATATAACTATATAACTATATAACTGTATAACTGTATAACTATGTAACTGTGTAACTGTATAACTATATAACTATATAACTATATAACTGTATAACTGTGTAACTGTATAACTATATAACTATATAACTGTATAACTGTATAACTATATAACTATATAACTATATAACTGTATAACTGTATAACTATATAACTATATAACTGTATAACTGTGTAACTGTATAACTATAGAACTATAGAACTGTATAACTATATAACTGTGTAACTGTATAACTATATAATTATATAACTATATAACTGTATAACTGTGTAACTGTATAACTATATAACTATATAACTGTATAATTATATAACTGTATAACTGTATAACTATATAACTGTATAACTGTATAACTATATAACTGTATAACTATATAACTGTATAACTGCATAACTGCATAATTGTGTAACTGTATAACTATATAACTGTATAACTGTATAACTGTGTAACTGTATAACTATATAACTGTATAACTGTATAACTATGTAACTGTGTAACTGTATAACTATATAACTATATAACTATATAACTGTATAACTGTGTAACTGTATAACTATATAACTGTATAACTGTATAACTATATAACTATATAACTATATAACTGTATAACTGTATAACTATATAACTATATAACTGTATAACTGTATAACTATAGAACTGTATAACTGTATAACTATATAACGATAGAACTGTATAACTGTATAACTGTATATTTATATAACTATATAACTATATAACTGTATAACTGTATAACTATGTAACTGTGTAACTGTATAACTATATAACTATATAACTATATAACTGTATAACTGTGTAACTGTATAACTATATAACTATATAACTGTATAACTGTATAACTATATAACTATATAACTATATAACTGTATAACTGTATAACTATATAACTATATAACTGTATAACTGTATAACTATATAACTGTATAACTGTATAACTGTGTAACTGTATAACTATATAACTATAGAACTGTATAACTGTATAACTATATAACTGTATAACTGTATAACTATATAACTGTGTAACTGTATAACTATATAACTATATAACTATATAACTATATAAATGTGTAACTGTATAACTATATAACTATATAACTATAGAACTGTATAACTGTATAACTATATAACTGTATAACTGTGTAACTGTATATCTATATAACTATATAACTATAGAACTGTATAACTGTATAACTATATAACTGTATAACTGTATAACTATATAACTATATAACTGTATAACTATATAACTGTATAACTGTATAACTATATAACTGTATAACTGTATAACTATAGAACTATAGAACTGTATAACTGTATAACTATATAACTGTGTAACTGTATAACTATATAACTATATAACTGTGTAACTGTATAACTATATAATTATATAACTGTATAACTATATAACTGTATAACTGTATAACTGTGTAACTGTATAATTATATAACTATAGAACTATAGAACTGTATAACTGTATAACTATATAACTATATAACTGTATAACTGTATAACTGTGTAACTGTGTAACTGTATAACTATATAACTGTATAACTGTATAACTATATAACTGTATAACTATATAACTGTATAACTGTATAACTATATAACTGTATAACTTTATAACTGTGTAACTGTGTAACTGTATAACTATATAACTATAGAACTGTATAACTGTATAACTATAGAACTGTATAATTGTATAACTATATAACTATATAACTGCATAACTGTATAACTAGATAACTATATAACTGTATAACTGTATAACTGTGTAACTGTGTAACTGTATAACTATATAACTGTATAACTGTATAACTATATAACTGTATAACTATATAACTGTATAACTGTATAACTATATAACTGTATAACTTTATAACTGTGTAACTGTGTAACTGTATAACTATATAACTATAGAACTGTATAACTGTATAACTATAGAACTGTATAACTGTATAACTATATAACTATATAACTGCATAACTGTATAACTAGATAACTGTATAACTGTATAACTATATAACTATATAACTATATAACTGTATAACTGTATAACTATATAACTGTATAACTGTATAACTATATATCTGTATAACTATATAACTATATAACTGTATAACTGTATAATTATATAACTGTAATACTGTATAACTATATAACTATATAACTATATAACTGTATAACTGTATAACTATATAACTGTATAACTGTATAACTATATAACTGTATAACTGTATAACTATATAACTGTATAACTATATAACTATATAACTGTATAACTGTATAATTATATAACTGTATAACTGTATAACTGTATAACTATATTACTGTATAACTGTGTAACTGTATAACTATAGAACTATAGAACTGTATAACTGTATAACTATATAACTGTGTAACTGTATAACTATATAACTACATAACTGTGTAACTGTATAACTATATAATTATATAACTGTATAACTATATAACTGTATAACTGTATAACTGTGTAACTGTATAACTATATAACTATATAACTATAGAACTGTATAACTGTATAACTATATAACTATAGAACTGTATAACTGTTTAACTATATAACTGTATAACTGTATAACTGTATAATTGTGTAACTGTATAACTATATAACTGTATAACTGTATAACTGTGTAACTGTATAACTATATAACTATATAACTATAGAACTGTATAACTGTATAACTATATAACGATAGAACTGTATAACTGTATAACTGTATAATTATATAACTATATAACTATATAACTGTATAACTGTATAACTATGTAACTGTGTAACTGTATAACTATATAACTATATAACTATATAACTGTATAACTGTGTAACTGTATAACTATATAACTATATAACTGTATAACTGTATAACTATATAACTATATAACTGTATAACTGTATAACTATATAACTGTATAACTGTATAACTATATAACTGTATAACTGTATAACTGTGTAACTGTGTAACTGTATAACTATATAACTATATAACTGTATAACTGTATAACTATATAACTGTATAACGGTATAACTATATAACTGTGTAACTGTATAACTATATAACTATATAACTATATAACTATATAAATGTGTAACTGTATAACTATATAACTATATAACTATAGAACTGTATAACTGTATAACTGTATAACTGTATAACTGTGTAACTGTATATCTATATAACTATATAACTATAGAACTGTATAACTGTATAACTATATAACTGTATAACTGTATAACTATATAACTATATAACTGTATAACTATATAACTGTATAACTGTATAACTATATAACTGTATAACTGTGTAACTGTATAACTATAGAACTATAGAACTGTATAACTGTATAACTATATAACTGTGTAACTGTATAACTATATAACTATATAACTGTGTAACTGTATAACTATATAATTATATAACTGTATAACTATATAACTGTATAACTGTATAACTGTGGAACTGTATAATTATATAACTATAGAACTATAGAACTGTATAACTGTATAACTATATAACTATATAACTGTATAACTGTATAACTGTGTAACTGTGTAACTGTATAACTATATAACTGTATAACTGTATAACTATATAACTGTATAACTATATAACTGTATAACTGTATAACTATATAACTGTATAACTTTATAACTGTGTAACTGTGTAACTGTATAACTATATAACTATAGAACTGTATAACTGTATAACTATAGAACTGTATAACTGTATAACTATATAACTATATAACTGCATAACTGTATAACTAGATAACTGTATAACTGTATAACTATATAACTATATAACTATATAACTGTATAACTGTATAACTATATAACTGTATAACTGTATAACTATATAACTGTATAACTATATAACTATATAACTGTATAACTGTATAATTATATAACTGTAATACTGTATAACTATATAACTATATAACTATATAACTGTATAACTGTATAACTATATAACTGTATAACTGTATAACTATATAACTGTATAACTGTATAACTGTATAACTATATAACTGTATAACTATATAACTATATAACTGTATAACTGTATAATTATATAACTGTATAACTGTATAACTGTATAACTGTATAACTGTGTAACTGTATAACTATATAACTATATAACTATATAACTATATAACTGTGTAACTGTATAATTATATAACTATATAACTATATAACTGTATAACTATATAACTGTATAACTATATAACTATATAACTGTATAACTATATAACTATGTAACTGTATAACTGTATAACTATATAACTGTATAACTGTATAACTGTGTAACTGTATAACTATAGAACTATAGAACTGTATAACTATATAACTGTGTAACTGTATAACTATATAATTATATAACTATATAACTGTATAACTGTGTAACTGTATAACTATATAACTATATAACTGTATAATTATATAACTGTATAACTGTATAACTATATAACTGTATAACTGTATAACTATATAACTGTATAACTATATAACTGTATAACTGCATAACTGCATAATTGTGTAACTGTATAACTATATAACTGTATAACTGTATAACTATATAACTGTATAACGGTATAACTATATAACTGTGTAACTGTATAACTATATAACTATATAACTATATAACTATATAAATGTGTAACTGTATAACTATATAACTATATAACTATAGAACTGTATAACTGTATAACTGTATAACTGTATAACTGTGTAACTGTATATCTATATAACTATATAACTATAGAACTGTATAACTGTATAACTATATAACTGTATAACTGTATAACTATATAACTATATAACTGTATAACTATATAACTGTATAACTGTATAACTATATAACTGTATAACTGTGTAACTGTATAACTATAGAACTATAGAACTGTATAACTGTATAACTATATAACTGTGTAACTGTATAACTATATAACTATATAACTGTGTAACTGTATAACTATATAATTATATAACTGTATAACTATATAACTGTATAACTGTATAACTGTGGAACTGTATAATTATATAACTATAGAACTATAGAACTGTATAACTGTATAACTATATAACTATATAACTGTATAACTGTATAACTGTGTAACTGTGTAACTGTATAACTATATAACTGTATAACTGTATAACTATATAACTGTATAACTATATAACTGTATAACTGTATAACTATATAACTGTATAACTTTATAACTGTGTAACTGTGTAACTGTATAACTATATAACTATAGAACTGTATAACTGTATAACTATAGAACTGTATAACTGTATAACTATATAACTATATAACTGCATAACTGTATAACTAGATAACTGTATAACTGTATAACTATATAACTATATAACTATATAACTGTATAACTGTATAACTATATAACTGTATAACTGTATAACTATATAACTGTATAACTATATAACTATATAACTGTATAACTGTATAATTATATAACTGTAATACTGTATAACTATATAACTATATAACTATATAACTGTATAACTGTATAACTATATAACTGTATAACTGTATAACTATATAACTGTATAACTGTATAACTGTATAACTATATAACTGTATAACTATATAACTATATAACTGTATAACTGTATAATTATATAACTGTATAACTGTATAACTGTATAACTGTATAACTGTGTAACTGTATAACTATATAACTATATAACTATATAACTATATAACTGTGTAACTGTATAATTATATAACTATATAACTATATAACTGTATAACTATATAACTGTATAACTATATAACTATATAACTGTATAACTATATAACTATGTAACTGTATAACTGTATAACTATATAACTGTATAACTGTATAACTGTGTAACTGTATAACTATAGAACTATAGAACTGTATAACTATATAACTGTGTAACTGTATAACTATATAATTATATAACTATATAACTGTATAACTGTGTAACTGTATAACTATATAACTATATAACTGTATAATTATATAACTGTATAACTGTATAACTATATAACTGTATAACTGTATAACTATATAACTGTATAACTATATAACTGTATAACTGCATAACTGCATAATTGTGTAACTGTATAACTATATAACTGTATAACTGTATAACTGTGTAACTGTATAACTATATAACTATATAACTATAGAACTGTATAACTGTATAACTATATAACTATAGAACTGTATAACTGTATAACTATATAACTGTATAACTATATAACTGTATAACTGTATAACTATGTAACTGTGTAACTGTATAACTATATGACTATATAACTATATAACTGTATAACTGTGTAACTGTATAACTATATAACTATATAACTGTATAACTGTATAACTATATAACTATATAACTGTATAACTGTATAACTGTATAACTATATAACTATATAACTGTATAACTGTATAACTATATAACTGTATAACTGTGTAACTGTATAACTATATAACTATAGAACTGTATAACTGTATAACTATATAACTGTATAACTGTATAACTATATAATTGTATAACTGTATAACTGTGTAACTGTATAACTATATAACTATATAACTATAGAACTGTATAACTGTATAACTGTATAACTATATAACTATATAACTGTATAACTGTATAACTATATAACTGTATAACTGTATAACTGTGTAACTGTATAACTATATAACTATAGAACTGTATAACTGTATAACTATATAACTGTATAACTGTATAACTATATAACTGTATAACTGTATAACTGTGTAACTGTATAACTATATAACTATATAACTATAGAACTGTATAACTGTATAACTATATAACTGTATAACTATAGAACTGTATAACTATATAACTGTATAACTATATAACTATATAACTATATAAATATATAACTGTATAACTGTATAACTATATAACTGTATAACTGTATAACTATATAACTGTATAACTATATAACTGTATAACTGTATAACTGTGTAACTGTATAACTCTTTAACTATATAACTATAGAACTGTATAACTGTATAACTATATAACTGTATAACTGTATAACTATATAACTGTGTAACTGTATAATTATATAACTATATAACTATATAAATGTGTAACTGTATAACTATATAACTATATAACTATAGAACTGTATAACTGTATAACTATATAACTGTATAACTGTGTAACTGTATATCTATATAACTGTATAACTGTATAACTGTATAACTATATAACTGTATAACTGTATAACTATATAACTATATAACTATATAACTGTATAACTATATAACTGTATAACTGTATAACTATATAACTGTATAACTGTATAACTGTGTAACTGTATAACTGTATAACTGTATAACTGTGTAACTGTATAACTGTATAACTATATAACTGTATAACTATATAACTGTATAACTGTATAACTGTGTAACTGTATAACTATAGAACTATAGAACTATAGAACTGTATAACTGTATAACTATATAACTGTATAACTGTATAACTATATAACTGTATAACTGTGTAACTGTATAACTGTATAACTGTATAACTATATAACTGTATAACTGTATAACTGTGTAACTGTATAACTATATAACTGTATAACTGTATAACTGTGTAACTGTATAACTATATAACTATATAACTATAGAACTGTGTAACTGTATAACTATATAACTGTATAACTGTATAACTATATAACTGTGTAACTGTGTAACTGTATAATTATACAACTATATAACTGTATAACTGTATAACTATATAACTGTATAACTATATAACTATAGAACTGTATAACTGTATAACTATATAACTGTATAACTGTGTAACTGTATAACTGTATAACTGTATAACTATATAACTATATAACTGTATAACTGTGTAACTGTATAACTATATAACTATAGAACTGTATAACTGTATAACTATAGAACTGTATAACTGTATAACTATATAACTGCATAACTGTATAACTAGATAACTGTATAACTGTATAACTATATAACTATATAACTATATAACTGTATAACTGTATAACTATATAACTGTATAACTGTATAACTATATAACTGTATAACTATATAACTATATAACTGTATAACTATATAACTATATAACTGTATAACTGTATAACTATATAACTGTATAACTGTATAACTGTGTAACTGTATAACTATAGAACTATAGAACTGTATAACTGTATAACTATATAACTGTGTAACTGTATAACTATATAATTATATAACTATATAACTGTATAACTGTGTAACTGTATAACTATATAACTATATAACTGTATAATTATATAACTGTATAACTGTATAACTATATAACTGTATAACTGTATAACTATATAACTGTATAACTGTATAACTATATAACTGTATAACTGCATAACTGCATAATTGTGTAACTGTATAACTATATAACTGTATAACTGTATAACTGTGTAACTGTATAACTATATAACTATATAACTATATAACTATAGAACTGTATAACTGTATAACTATATAACTATAGAACTGTATAACTGTATAACTATATAACTATATAACTATATAACTATATAACTATATAACTGTATAACTGTATAACTATGTAACTGTGTAACTGTATAACTATATGACTATATAACTATATAACTGTATAACTGTGTAACTGTATAACTATATAACTATATAACTGTATAACTGTATAACTATATAACTATATAACTGTATAACTGTATAACTGTATAACTATATAACTATATAACTGTATAACTGTATAACTATATAACTGTATAACTGTATAACTGTGTAACTGTATAACTATATAACTATAGAACTGTATAACTGTATAACTATATAACTGTATAACTGTGTAACTGTATAACTGTATAACTATATAACTGTATAACTGTATAATTGTGTAACTGTATAACTATATAACTATATAACTATAGAACTGTATAACTGTATAACTATATAACTGTATAACTATAGAACTGTATAACTGTATAACTATATAACTGTATAACTATATAACTATATAACTATATAAATATATAACTGTATAACTGTATAACTATATAACTGTATAACTGTATAACTATATAACTGTATAACTATATAACTGTATAACTGTATAACTGTGTAACTGTATAACTATTTAACTATATAACTATAGAACTGTATAACTGTATAACTATATAACTGTATAACTGTATAACTATATAACTGTGTAACTGTATAATTATATAACTATATAACTATATAAATGTGTAACTGTATAACTATATAACTATATAACTATAGAACTGTATAACTGTATAACTATATAACTGTATAACTGTGTAACTGTATATCTATATAACTGTATAACTGTATAACTGTATAACTATATAACTGTATAACTGTATAACTATATAACTATATAACTATATAACTATATAACTGTATAACTCTATAACTGTATAACTATATAACTATATAACTGTATAACTGTGTAACTGTATAACTGTATAACTGTATAACTATATAACTATATAACTGTATAACTGTGTAACTGTATAACTATATAACAATAGAACTGGATAACTGTATAACTATAGAACTGTATACCTGTATAACTATATAACTGTATAACTATATAACTGTGTAACTGTATAATTATATAACTATATAACTATAGAACTGTATAACTGTATAACTATATAACTGTATAACTTTATAACTGTGTAACTGTATAACAATATAACTATAGAACTATAGATCTGTATAACTGTATAACTATATAACTGTGTAACTGTATAACTATATAACTATATAACTGTATAACTGTGTAACTGTATAACTATATAACTATATAACTATATAACTGTATAACTATATAACTGTATAACTGTTTAACTGCATAACTGTATAACTATATAACTGTATAACTGTATAACTGTGTAACTGTATAACTATATAACTGTATAACTGTATAACTGTATAACTATATAACTGTATAACTATAGAACTGTATAACTATATAACTATAGAAATGTATAACTGTATAACTGTGTAACTGTATAACTGTATAACTATATAACTGTATAACTATATAACTGTATAACTGTGTAACTGTATAACTGTATAACTGTATAACTGTGTAACTGTATAACTATATAATTATATAACTATAGAACTGTATAACTGTATAACTGTGTAACTGTATAACTATATAACTGTATAACTGTATAACTATATAACTGTATAACTGTATAACTATATAACTGTATAACTGTGTAACTGTATAACTGTATACTTGTATAACTGTATAACTGTATAACTGTATAACTGTATAACTATATAACTGTATAACTATATAACTGTATAACTATATAACTGTATAACTGTATAACTATATTAATGATCAAATCTAACTAATAAAGATATTAAATAATTATTAAATTATATGTAGAGTGACAGACAGATAGATAGATAGATAGATAGATAGATAGATAGATAGATAGATAGATAGACATATATAGAGTATATGGTTGTAAAAATGTATACTGTATATATGAGAAAAAAACATTTAAATTGTCTGTCAGCTTTCGCATCAACCCCACATTAAAGATCCTCAAGACATTCCGCCGCTGTGGGACGAATAAAGGTGAATCTTATTAAGAAACCAGAGCAAATATTCATAATATAAAACACGTTAATCATATTTGAAGAATATTATTTACTATATTATTTACTTTAATACCTACTAATTTAACACAGATAAAGTTAGAAACTAAGTGTGTTTTAGAGACGTTCGAGTATTTCTCCTCTTGAGACCTGAAAGTCCCCACATGAGGACATTGTCTCCGCTGTCTAGATACAGGTACGTGTACTTTGTTCCGTTCTCATATGAGGACTGTTGTGTATGATCAGAACCAGAACCAGAACCGGGTTTTATTGGTCAGATATGTTGTCTCTCACAGGGACACAGTTATTGTCTCTCAGTGTCCAGACCAACATCACAATTTACTGATTAAATCAGGAGCAAATAACTACTGAAACAAACTTGTTCCTGCTAGAAGACACAGATGATGAATGTTATGGTTATCAGTTATAAATAAAGAGGAGCAGTGTGTATAAACTGTGATGTAGAGAACAGTAGAGTTTCAGGAGGAGCTTCTCAGAAAAACACTCAAAATCAACAGCGGCTGCAGTGACACAATCCGACCAGCAGGTGTCGCCACAGACTCACTACTTATTGCTTTTCAAAAGTATTTATTTATTTATTGTCTGCAAATACAGTGTACAGTGTTTCTGTTCTGTGTAATTAAATGTTGTTATATTTATTGGACTGTCGCGTGTATCAGTATTTAAATGGTTTTACAGTGAACTGAATTAGACGGTGATTCCCCGGATGTAGCGACGCCGCGTCACGTGACGTGTGTGTTTTTCCGGGTTGAAGTTGAACCGGAAGTTGTGGGTCCGCTGGTGTAAACAGAAGGTGGACAGGATGGTGGACAGGGTGGTGGACAGGGTGGGGGACAGTCTGGACGGGTGGGTCGCCATCAGGGCTGATATATTTGAGGAGAGAGAGACGCAGAAGTTCCGCTTCCTGGTGCGGTGGAGCGACGCCGAGTCCAAGTTCGCGGTGATCTGTCACAACCGGACCTTACAGCAGCAGAGGAGGAGGGGGAGGGGGGAGAGGGGGGATGAGGAGGAGGAGGGGGAGGAGTCGAGCTGGGCCGCGATGTTCTCCCCCTCCGAGCTCAAACTCCTCCACCAGCAGCTGAGCGGCTCCGGGGACGCGCTGTGGGACCTCCTGCCCGAGCTGAGCACCTTCACCCCCCCGCCCGGCCTGTGGGACACCCTGCTGGGGGCCCGGGGGGGCAGGAGGGGCCGGGGGGGCCGGGGGGAGGAGCTGCTGCTGCAGGAGGAGGAGGAGCAGGTGTGTGTGCAGCTCGAGAGGTATCTCAGCACCGCAGTGGACGTGTGTGGAGTCAAAATCCTGCTGGAGACTTTATTCCCCCAGGAGGACGAGGGACAGGAGGACAAGTACTGCGAGAACCTGCAGGAGTTCAGGAGGAGAGCCATGGAGGAGCAGGTCAGGAGGACCAAGGACATGGTGGACACGGTGAGACACTGACACCTCCTTCATCATCATCATCATCATCATCATGACCTGTTCACACACGCACACACACACACAGAGTGAAAGTGAAAGTTAAAAAAAAAACTTTCCAGATCCCAGGCATTCTTCATCATCATTATAATATTGTACGTGTGTGTGTGTGTTAGACTTGTGTTAGAACGCATCACTGACGATTAAAGGGTTTGTAGAAACAGTTGAAGATTTAAATCTAATAATAATCTGCTGATCTTTAATATAATCAGTGATGTTATTATTATTATTATTATTATTATTATTAGAGGTTGAAGTCCACGTCCGTGTACGTGTGTGTTTCTGTACAGCAGAACTCTCTGTGTCTAACTTATTAATAGACAGAAATGACATTCTGTAAGGTTGAGTATCTGACGCCTTGTTTACACTAAGTTGTCCTTCTTTGGTGCTCAGACAAATACACTCCCTGTTCGGTAATCGGAGAGAGAATCACAGATGAGAAATGGAAAAAGTCGATCAGATAAAGATGAAGTTTTGTCTTAAAACGACTCCAGCGTGTTAAAATTCACTTATACCACTTCAGCGCTGTTATTTCAGACAAAGTGAAAATATCAACTAATCCCAGTCAAAATATTCACTTTATCTTTTCTAATTAATATCTATTGCTGCAGGTGTTTGTTTACATTGGGGGGAGGCGTGGCTCAGGTGTATAAGGTTGTTGATTTTAAGAGTCTGAGGGTCCATGTTCGAGCCCCGCTGCCAGTGGTTGCCGCACCCCAGATTACACATTAGCCCCTGGATCCTTTAGGAAAATGGGAGGGTCCTTTCAGGAAGGGCATCTGATGTAAAAACTGTGCCAGGTTGTGTGTGGATGAGATGGTCTGATGGGGACAGGTCTCGACAGGAGCAGCTGAAAGCATCTGGTTCCTGAGATTTGAACTCATGACCTTTCGAACAGTACTCCAGCATTTTAATCACAGACCTACTGATCAGTATTACTTTTCTCTGAAGCTCCGCCCACAAACTTTAAACTATCTCGCTGCTGCACAGTTGTTTGTTTACCCTGAAACCCTGATGTTACACAAACGACACCTTAATGTCAGACTCCAACTCGACAGTGCATGTTAACAATATCATCAGCTTCTTACTTCTAATGTTAGATGTTAATGAATGAATGAATGAATTACTTAATTAATTTAGTAAAATGAAGTTAATATAAATGGACATCTCAATACTCTGGAAAAGTGAATAGTTAGATTGTTTTATCACAGTAACGATATTATCACATCCTCCAGATCTCGAATCCGATTTTGTTTTTATATCCATTGTTTCTCTCAGTATACACACACACACACACACACACACACACACACTCTTTAAAAGATTAAAATATTAAAGCAGCACTAAGTCATTCTTTATGCATTTTATTATTATTATTAATTTATTGTTCCTTGAACAAATCAAGTGCAGATTGGTTTCCTCTCTGCTTCCACCTGGTGGTCAGTGTGAGGAACTACAGATAAGAAAGCGTCTGGGTAGTGATTTCTATTTCATTAAGGAACTGTAACACACTTATATCTGTGTGTGTGTGTGTGTGTGTGTTAGATCATACAGAGTCACTGCACCGCAGCAGGATTGGTGCAGCTGATGAAGATCTATGAGGAGGAGGAGGAGGCCTACGGTGATATGGTTACCGTAGCAACACA
>CM060110.1:46949488-46986988 GCA_030522415.1 Channallabes apus | reverse complement strand
CCCCCGCCCCCACCTCCTCCAGTAGCCCCGCCCACTCTGTCGGCCCGCCCGCTTCCACTCAGTGATAAAGAACCGGCTGGAGTTCCTTCTGGAGGTGAGGCTCCGCCCACAAATCACAGATTATTGAGCACAGACACTGATCAATAATAATGAACATTATTCTTATTGTTCATCTCACTGATAATTACTTATCATGGGTTTATTATTGTTATAGATTATTCAATTGTGTTCATAATTATATGAGAATATAATTGAGAATATTGATTAGAGTTTGGTGCTAATAAATGTATTGATTATGAAAGCAGATATTAATTACGATTAGGGCTGCAACTAACGATTACTTTAATAATCGATTAATCTGTCGCTTATTTGTTTATTTTTATTAATCGATGAATCAGATTTAAGCATTACTTTCCAACCCTTTATTCAAAAACAGAACTAAAATCTCATCACTGATCAACTAAAATCACTGAAAGTGCACAAACATGTTGCTCCTTGAGCTGTTATAATAATAATAATAATAATAATAATAATAAAATAAAAATGGACAAACACATAAAACATAGACATGTATGCTTTACAACAGCCAAATATATACAGTGGAACCTTGGATTACGAGCATAATTCGTTCCGGAAGCGGCTCGTATTCCAAAACACTCGTAAACCAAATTAGAAATCAGCAAAAACAGAATCACTGCTGTAAAGTAAAAATAAAACTAATTAACCTGGACTTTACCTTCGTGACGGAGCAGTGTTTCAGTGTAGAGCAGAGAGAAAGAGAGAGTGTGTGTGCGTGTGCGCGTGCGTGCGCGCCTGTGAGTGTGTGTTGCACGTTGTCCAATGACGCGCGCGTACACAGACACACAGAGCAGGCTGAGCCTTGAGCAGAGAGAGAAAATGGATCTTTAACCTCTCTAATGAGACTTGCTTTTGCTTTACACACGCGCTGTACACACACACACACACATACAGACAGAAAATAATATGTTTTACACACACACACACGCGGTCACAGTGTTATAGTAAACAGTACACGCGTGCACGGATGTTGATGTTGAGACGTGCACTAAGACCCAGCAGGGGAGACATTTACCCCATTACGTATCTCTCTGCCTCCTCCATGTATCTGTCCTCTACCTCGCTCGGGGTCTTTTTATTATTGCTCCGCCCCCTGTCTGAGGCGCAGAACTCTGCTAGCGTCAGTGCGCGAGACAGTGTGTGTGTGTTCGTTCCGCTCTGCGCTCAGCTAAAGGTTTTTTTTTTTTTTTTTTTAAATAATCAAACGTCTCCGCGACGCAATGAATCGATTATGAAATTCGTTGCTAACGCTTTTAGTAATAAATTTTTATCGATTTAATCAATTCGTTGTTGCAGCCCTAATTAGGATTTATTATTAATTGTACTGATCAGCAATCATTATGGTGTACATTAACGAATATTAATTAATTATGATATTGTGAATAATCTGAATATTGATTTGTCAGACTGATGAGGATTATCGATTTATAACTCATGAATTGATTAACTGGTCATCAATAATCGATTACCAATTATGATCAGTGACGGTTATTGTTTGTTGTAATATCGATCAGCGTCAGTGAGTCGCTCTGATTGATTATTGATTTTGTTCAGGATCGATGGATGAGGTTCTGGCGTCGCTGCAGAGGGGGCGTGTTCACCTTCGTAAGGTCACGCCCAATCCTCCAGGTGCTCCCACAGAGACAGGAAACGTTAGAGACAATTTGCTATCGGCGATCCGTCAGGGCGTGACCTTAAAGAAAACCCCGCCCCCTGCAGGCCCCGCCCGCTGTCCCGACTCTGAGCTGGAGCTGAGCATCAAAGCGGCCATGATGAGGATGAAGAAGGTCTCTAGCGAGTCTGATGATGAAGAATGCTCAGACACACCTCCGGGAGAGTGGGACAACTAGGAGTGTGTGTGTGTGTGTGTGTGTGTGTCTACAGTGATCCATCATCATCATCATCATCTATTATCATCACCTAGAAAGAATTAAACATCAGGAACGACATGATCAGGACAGCCGTGTCCAGACTTTTGACTGGAAGTGCACACACACACACACACATAAAAAATGTAACCATTTCAAGTTATGAAATATGTCATCATACATAAGATAATAAAACATAGCACTTTATTTGACATTAAAAGGGGAAGAATGGAGTGAAATTTTGAGGTAAAACTTTTTTCCTTTTTCTGTTTAGTTTCTGAATGAATGAAATCTCGAGTCTGATGATGTTTCAGTAAAACACTGTGATTTATTTCAATTATTAAACTGGAAATGATTAATGTGGAAAACGATTTCCAACATTTCTGTACTATTTAATTTTTATTTCATTGTTTAATTTAAATACACTAACTTCTTGCACGTGTGTGTGTGTGCGTGTGTGTGTGTGTGCACATTTCCTTCTGATTTGTATCAGTGTGGAGTTGGTAAACAGAAGGTTTAAACAGAGGGCCAGAAGGATCCCGAGAGTCTCTCGGTCTAAGACAAATAATTATGTAATAAATGTAATGATCATCCTGTAGGGGGCGCACGAGTCGCACAGTCACCTTTAAAGGCACAATTTCAGACAAAAGGAAAAGAATATTAGAAATAATTTCATCATGTCGCAGCTTAAATAGACTGTTTATGCATTAAACTATTTAGACATTTTCTTAGCAACCGACTCCGGGGACTCTGTACTACTTGTGCTTCTAGATTTAACAGCGGCTTTCGACACCATAGACCATGAGATTCTTTTATCCAGGTTGGAACAGTGGGTGGGCATTACAGGCTCAGCTTTGCAGTGGTTTAGGTCCTACCTCTCTGATAGAACCTTCTGTGTCAGTGTAGATGGTTTCACTTCCAAATCTGCTGCCCTTCCTTGGGGGGTACCACAGGGCTCCATTCTTGGTCCACTTTTATTCTCCTTGTATTTGCTCCCACTTGGAGCTATTTTCCGGAAATATAACATCTCCTTTCATTTTTATGCAGATGACTGTCAGGTTTACCTCCCATTAAAACACAGTGGTGCATGTTCTGTCAAGCTTCTTCTGGACTGCCTTGTTGATGTTAAAAGATGGTTGGCTTTTAATTTCTTGAATGTCAATGAGGGAAAGACCGAAGTTATGTTGTTTAGACCAAATGGCTCCCGCAAATCTCCTCGCTTTGACCTCTCCTCCTTGGCCCCTTTTGAGAAAGCCATGATTACAAATTTGGGTATTAAAATGGATCCTACTCTAAAAATGGATAGCCAAGTAAATGCTGTTGTAAAATCCAGTTTTTTCCATTTGAGGCGAGTAGCAAAGATTAAGCCTATATTGTCAAGGCGGGATCTGGAATCGGTTGTCCATGCTTTTATAACCTCTCGTCTTGACTACTGTAATGCTTTATTCTTCGGAATCAACCATACCACTATGGCTCGCCTACAGTTGGTGCAAAATGCCACAGCTCGTTTTTTAACTGGTACAGGCAGACGAGAGCATATTACCCCAATCTTGGCTTCCCTTCACTGGCTTCCAGTGTATTTTAGGATCCGTTTTAAAATTCTTTTATTTGTATTTAAGTGTTTAAATGGTCTTGCCCCTGCCTATCTGGTGGAATTGCTGCACCCATATGTTCCATCTCGCTCCCTCAGGTCTACTGACAAGCTGCTTCTCCAAATTCCAAAATCCCGATGCAAACTTCGAGGTGATCGAGCCTTTTCAGTAGCTGCTCCTCATCTATGGAATGAGTTACCCCTACTCATTCGACAAGCTCCCTCAGTGGCTGTTTTTAAATCTCGTTTAAAAACTCATTTCTACTCTCTGGCCTTCAACCCAGTGTGAAGTATTTTTATTGAGATGTTTTATGTTTTATTTCTTGCTGCTACTTTTATTATCATTATTTTTTATTATCATTAGAAGTATGTTATTTGGTTCGCTATGTTCTTAGTTGCTTCTTTTCTTGTTACCATCATTTAAATTTTAAAATTTAAATTTTTTAATTTATTTTTACTTTTATTTATTTTTATTATTTTATATTATCGATTTACCCTGCTGTTTTTTGGCCTAAATGTTGACTTTTGTACAGCACTTTGGTCAGCTTTGTTTGTTGTTTTAAAGTGCTTTAGAAATAAAGTGGTATGGTATGGTATGGTATGAACTCGACATGAAATCTTGAGATAAGTTTGAGAAAAGTTCAGTTTATTTAACTATTTAAAATTGGAAAAAGTCAAAATAGTGGAGGTTTTTTTTCATTTGTATTGTTTGTCACAGTGGACAAACTGAAGACAAATGTCAGGGATTTCTAAAAAAACAAAGAAACAGACGGTTCAGACTTGTGTTTAGATGGTCTCAGGTCTCCTGTGTTTCGAACTTGTTCAATATTACATTTAAATAAAAAGTAAAAGAAAAAAAAGGATTTATTTCAAAGTATAAAGCTTTAAATTTTTCTAATTTCATAACTAATGTTTGTTTTCTTCTTTCATGAGTATACGTGTATTTATCCTGTATTTACGTGTATACATTCCGTCATAAGATTGCCAGGATCAATACACATATACTCATGAATACACAAATATAGACACGCCCACGTTTCTTCTTGCCAAAGCCACAACCTGCTGACGTGAGCTAGCTGCGCTATCCGTGCTATCTGCGCTATCCGTGCTATCTGCGCTATCCGTGCTAGCTGCGCTATCCGTGCTATCTGCGCTATCCGTGCTATCTGCGCTATCCGTGCTATCTGCGCTATCTGTGCTAGCCGGTCATCCACCCGGTGTTAAACTGGGAGCATCAGTGTGGAAATACATTTAAGAACCGGCAGAAAGAAATAATAAACCTATCAGAATATAATCTATACTGTTGCCATGACAACCGGCGTATCGTTACGCTATGCTCACTAGCTAACATCCAGCGCACTCAGGCTCGGCCTCTGCGATCTGCTTCGGCTTCATCTTCACCATCGCCTCTTTGATCTGATTGGTCCAAACCCTGTCAGGTTTAGTGACATCACAATCTGAGCCTGTACATGGCTCCGCCCCCAAACCCGTGTGTTTGTTATTTTATTGGTTGAATGAGATTAAAACCTCGGAGCCGTGAGGTGAAGAGACGAGGAGCTCCAGCGCTGAGCTCGGGTTCGAACCAGGAGCTTCTGTACAGGTTCTCTCACTCGCATGAGGCTTGTTTCCATGGCAACCGTCATCAGGACCATGAGATGGACACACACACACACACACACACACACACCTACTCGGCAAGAGTGAAGTTCAAACTGCAGAAATTCTTCCAACTGTATGTGGATAAAAGCAACACACACACACACACAGCGAGAGAGCGACAGCTCAGTCAGTGCAGTGTGTGTGTGGGATGAAGTTTCCAAGGCAACACGTCCTCTTACAGATCTGCAGCAGCTTCAAACTCCCACTCGCTCCGTGTGTGTGTGTGTGTTTCTCACCCCTACAATTCCTCCACACTCATACAGACACATAGATGGAGTGTGTGTAGGAACTGTAGAGTTGAGAAACAAACACACACACACACACAGGACAGAAGAACTCACCTGCACTCTACAGATCTCTGCAGTGTGTGTGTGTGTGTGTGTGTGTGTGTGTGTGTCTCAAAGGCTGAGGACAGGGAAGAGGGTTTATTTCTCACCACTGTTTAACTCAACACTTTATACACACACACACACACACACACACACACACACACCAATTTCTTACAGATTTCATTTTCTTTCTCTCCATTCAACATGAACTCTTCTATTCTCTCTGAGTTCGGACTGAACAGCTTTTCTTTTCTCACAGCAGGGAATGGAGTCTCTCACACACACACACACACACACACACACTCACACACACACGATAGGGTTGGAGAGAAAATGGGATGAAAAGAAACCCATCACACTCACAACAAGCTGTAAGTGATGTCAGGATGAAAACAAAGAAAGAAGAAGAAGAAGGAGAGAGAGAGAGAGAGAGAGAGAGAGGGGAGGAATATAGCAGGAGATGTAAAGTAAAGCCAGAGAGGAAAAACAAAGAAAAAGAGACGAGATGAGAGAGATAGATGAGAGAGAGAGACAGACAAGAGAGAGAGAGAGAGACAGATGAGAGAGAGACAGATGAGAGAAATGAGAGAGAGACAGATGAGAGAGAGAGAGACAGACAAGAGAGATGAGAGAGAGAGACAGATGAGAGAGAGAGACACAGATGAGAGAGAGAGACAGATGAGAGAGAGACACAGATGAGAGAGAGACACAGATGAGAGAGAGACAGATAAGAGAGATGAGAGAGAGACAGATAAGAGAGATGAGAGAGAGAGACAGATAAGAGAGAGACAGATGAGAGAGAGACAGATAAGAGAGATGAGAGAGAGAGACAGATAAGAGAGAGACAGATGAGAGAGAGACAGATGAGAGAGAGAGACAGATGAGAGACAGATGAGAGAGAGAGACAGATGAGAGACAGATGAGAGAGAGAGAGACAGATGAGAGAGAGAGAGAGACATATGAGAGAGATGAGAGACAGATGAGAGTGATGAGAGTGATGAGAGAGACAGATGAGAGAGAGAGAGACAGATGAGAGAGAGAGACAGATGAGAGATGAGAGAGAGACAGATAAGAGAGATGAGAGACAGATGAGAGAGATGAGAGACAGATAAGAGAGATGAGAGAGAGACAGATGAGAGATGAGAGAGAGACAGATGACAGATGAGAGAGATGAGAGACATAAGAGAGATGAGAGAGAGAGACAGATGAGAGATGAGAGAGAGACAGATGAGAGAGATGAGAGACATAAGAGAGATGAGAGAGAGAGACAGATAAGAGATGAGAGAGAGAGACAGATAAGAGATGAGAGAGAGAGACAGATGAGAGAGAGACAGATGAGAGAGATGAGAGAGATGAGAGAGAGAGAGACAGGTGAGAGAGAGAGGGACAGGTGAGAGAGATGAGAGAGAGACAGATGGGAGAGACAGATAAGAGAGATGAGAGAGAGACAGATAAGAGAGATGAGAGAGAGAGACAGATAAGAGAGATGAGAGAGACAGATGAGAGAGATGAGACAGATGAGAGAGATGAGAGAGAGACAGATAAGAGAGATGAGAGAGAGAGACAGATGAGAGACAGATGAGAGAGATGAGAGACAGATAAGAGAGATGAGAGAGAGACAGATGAGAGAGATGAGACAGATGAGAGAGAGAGAGACAGATAAGAGAGATGAGACAGATGAGAGAGATGAGAGACAGATAGGAGAGATGAGAGAGAGACAGATGAGAGAGATGAGACAGATGAGAGAGAGAGACAGATAAGAGACATGAGAGAGATGAGAGACGAGAGAGATGAGAGACAGATAAGAGAGATGAGAGAGAGAGACAGATAAGAGAGATGAGAGAGAGAGAGACAGATAAGAGAGATGAGAGAGAGAGAGACAGATAAGAGAGATGAGAGAGAGAGAGACAGATAAGAGAGATGAGAGAGAGAGAGACAGATAAGAGAGATGAGACAGATGAGAGAGATGAGAGAGAGAGACAGATAAGAGAGATGAGAGACAGATGAGAGACAGATGAGAGAGATGAGAGACAGATAAGAGAGATGAGAGAGAGACAGATGAGAGAGATGAGACAGATGAGAGAGAGAGACAGATAAGAGAGATGAGACAGATGAGAGAGATGAGAGACGGATAAGAGAGATGAGAGAGAGATGAGAGAGAGACAGATGAGAGAGATGAGACAGATGAGAGAGAGACAGATGAGAGAGAGAGACAGATAAGAGACATGAGAGAGATGAGAGATGAGAGAGATGAGAGACGAGAGAGATGAGAGACAGATAAGAGAGATGAGAGAGAGACAGATGAGAGATGAGAGAGAGACAGATGAGACAGATGAGAGACAGATAAGAGAGATGAGAGACAGATGAGAGAGAGACAGATGAGAGAGATGAGACAGATGAGAGAGATGAGAGAGAGACAGGTGAGAGAGAGAGACAGGTGAGAGAGAGAGAGACAGGTGAGAGAGAGAGAGACAGGTGAGAGAGATGAGAGAGAGACAGATGAGAGAGAGACAGATGAGAGAGATGAGAGAGAGACAGATGAGAGAGAGACAGATGAGAGAGATGAGAGATGAGAGACAGATAAGAGAGATGAGACAGATGAGAGAGATGAGAGACAGATGAGACAGATGAGAGATGAGAGAGAGACAGATGAGAGATGAGAGAGAGAGACAGATGAGAGAGATGAGAGACAGATAAGAGAGATGAGAGACAGATGAGAGAGACAGATAAGAGAGATGAGAGACAGATGAGAGAGACAGATAAGAGAGATGAGAGAGAGACAGATGAGAGATGAGAGAGAGAGACAGATGAGAGAGATGAGAGACAGATGAGAGATGAGAGAGAGACAGATGAGAGAGATGAGAGACATAAGAGAGATGAGAGAGAGAGACAGATAAGAGATGAGAGACATAAGAGAGATGAGAGAGAGAGACAGATAAGAGATGAGAGAGAGAGACAGATGAGAGAGAGACAGATGAGAGAGAGACAGATGAGAGAGATGAGAGAGAGAGAGAGAGAGACAGGTGAGAGAGAGAGGGACAGGTGAGAGAGATGAGAGAGAGAGACAGATAAGAGAGATGAGAGACAGAGACAGATAAGAGACAGATAAGAGAGATGAGACAGATGAGAGAGAGACAGATAAGAGACATGAGAGAGAGAGACAGATAAGAGACATGAGAGAGAGACAGATAAGAGAGATGAGAGAGGAGAGAGACAGATGAGAGATGAGAGAGAGACAGATGAGAGAGATGAGAGAGAGACAGATGAGACAGATGAGAGAGAGAGACAGGTGAGAGAGAGAGAGACAGGTGAGAGCGAGAGAGAGAGACAGGTGAGAGAGAGAGAGAGACAGGTGAGAGAGAGAGAGACAGGTGAGAGAGAGAGAGACAGGTGAGAGAGAGAGAGAGACAGGTGAGAGAGAGAGACAGATGAGAGAGATGAGAGAGAGAGATGAGAGAGAGAGAGAGACAGATGAGAGAGACAGATAAGAGAGATGAGAGAGATGAGAGAGAGAGAGAGACAGATGAGAGAGAGCGACAGATGAGAGAGATGAGAGACAGATAAGAGAGATGAGACAGATGAGAGAGATGAGACAAATAAGAGAGATGAGAGAGAGACAGATAAGAGACATGAGAGAGAGAGACAGATAAGAGACATGAGAGAGATGAGAGATGAGAGATATGAGAGACAGATAAGAGAGATGAGAGACAGATGAGAGAGACAGATAAGAGAGATGAGAGAGAGACAGATGAGAGAGAGACATATGAGAGAGATGAGAGAGAGACAGATGAGAGAGAGAGACAGATGAGAAAGAGAGAGAGAGACAGGTGAGAGAGAGAGAGAGAGACAGGTGAGAGAGAGAGACAGGTGAGAGAGAGAGACAGGTGAGAGAGAGAGACAGAAAAGAGAGATGAGAGACAGGTGAGAGAGAGAGACAGAAAAGAGAGATGAGAGACAGGTGAGAGAGAGAGACAGAAAAGAGAGATGAGAGAGAGAGACAGATGAGAGAGAGAGACAGATGAGAGAGAGAGACAGATGAGACAGATGAGAGAGAGAGAGAGAGAGAGACAGATCAGAGAGAGAGACAGATGAGAGAGAGAGAGAGAGAGACAGGTGAGAGAGAGAGAGAGAGAGACAGGTGAGAGAGAGAGAGACAGGTGAGAGAGAGACAGGTGAGAGAGAGACAGGTGAGAGAGAGACAGATGAGAGAGATGAGAGAGAGAGAGACAGATGAGAGAGACAGATAAGAGAGATGAGAGAGACAGATGAGAGAGAGAGACAGATGAGAGAGAGCAACAGATGAGAGAGATGAGAGAGATGAGAGACAGATAAGAGAAATGAGAGAGAGACAGATGAGAGAGATGAGACAGATGAGAGAGATGAGACAGATGAGAGAGACAGATGAGAGAGACAGATGAGAGAGAGAGACAGACGAGAGAGAGAGACAGGTGAGAGAGATGAGAGAGAGACAGATGAGAGAGAGACAGATGAGAGAGATGAGAGACAGATAAGAGAGATGAGACAGATGAGAGAGATGAGAGACAGATGAGACAGATGAGAGATGAGAGAGAGACAGATGAGAGATGAGAGAGAGAGACAGATGAGAGAGATGAGAGACAGATAAGAGAGATGAGAGACAGATGAGAGAGACAGATAAGAGAGATGAGAGACAGATGAGAGAGACAGATAAGAGAGATGAGAGACAGATGAGAGAGACAGATAAGAGAGATGAGAGAGAGACAGATGAGAGATGAGAGAGAGACAGATGAGAGAGATGAGAGACAGATGAGAGATGAGAGAGAGACAGATGAGAGACATAAGAGAGATGAGAGAGAGAGACAGATAAGAGATGAGAGACATAAGAGAGATGAGAGAGAGAGACAGATAAGAGATGAGAGAGAGAGACAGATGAGAGAGAGACAGATGAGAGAGAGACAGATGAGAGAGATGAGAGACAGATGAGAGAGATGAGAGAGAGAGAGACAGGTGAGAGAGAGAGGGACAGGTGAGAGAGATGAGAGAGAGAGACAGATGAGAGAGATGAGAGAGAGAGACAGATGAGAGAGATGAGAGAGAGAGACAGATAAGAGAGATGAGAGAGAGAGAGACAGATAAGAGAGATGAGAGAGAGAGAGACAGATAAGAGAGATGAGAGAGAGAGAGACAGATAAGAGAGATGAGAGAGAGAGAGACAGATAAGAGAGATGAGAGAGATGAGAGAGACAGAGATGAGAGAGAGAGAGACAGATGAGAGACAGATGAGAGAGATGAGAGACAGATGAGAGAGATGAGAGACAGATAAGAGAGATGAGAGAGAGACAGATGAGAGACAGATAAGAGAGATGAGACAGATGAGAGAGAGACAGATAAGAGACATGAGAGAGAGAGACAGATAAGAGACATGAGAGAGAGACAGATAAGAGAGATGAGAGAGGAGAGAGACAGATGAGAGATGAGAGAGAGACAGATGAGAGAGATGAGAGAGAGAGACAGGTGAGAGCGAGAGAGACAGGTGAGAGCGAGAGAGAGAGACAGGTGAGAGAGAGAGAGACAGGTGAGAGAGAGAGAGAGACAGGTGAGAGAGAGAGACAGATGAGAGAGATGAGAGAGAGAGAGAGAGACAGATGAGAGAGACAGATAAGAGAGATGAGAGAGAGACAGATGAGAGACAGATAAGAGAGATGAGACAGATGAGAGAGAGACAGATAAGAGACATGAGAGAGAGAGACAGATAAGAGACATGAGAGAGAGAGGAGAGAGACAGATGAGAGATGAGAGAGAGACAGATGAGAGAGATGAGAGAGAGAGACAGGTGAGAGCGAGAGAGACAGGTGAGAGAGAGAGGGACAGGTGAGAGAGATGAGAGAGAGAGACAGATGAGAGAGATGAGAGAGAGAGAGACAGATGAGAGAGATGAGAGAGAGAGACAGATAAGAGAGATGAGAGAGAGAGAGACAGATAAGAGAGATGAGAGAGAGAGAGACAGATAAGAGAGATGAGAGAGAGAGAGACAGATAAGAGAGATGAGAGAGATGAGAGAGACAGAGATGAGAGAGAGAGAGACAGATGAGAGACAGATGAGAGAGATGAGAGACAGATGAGAGAGATGAGAGACAGATAAGAGAGATGAGAGAGAGACAGATGAGAGACAGATAAGAGAGATGAGACAGATGAGAGAGAGACAGATAAGAGACATGAGAGAGAGAGACAGATAAGAGACATGAGAGAGAGACAGATAAGAGAGATGAGAGAGGAGAGAGACAGATGAGAGATGAGAGAGAGACAGATGAGAGAGATGAGAGAGAGAGACAGGTGAGAGCGAGAGAGACAGGTGAGAGCGAGAGAGAGAGACAGGTGAGAGAGAGAGACAGGTGAGAGAGAGAGAGACAGGTGAGAGAGAGAGAGAGACAGGTGAGAGAGAGAGACAGATGAGAGAGATGAGAGAGAGAGAGAGAGACAGATGAGAGAGACAGATAAGAGAGATGAGAGAGAGAGAGAGACAGATGAGAGAGAGCGACAGATGAGAGAGATGAGAGACAGATAAGAGAGATGAGACAAATAAGAGAGATGAGAGAGATACAGATAAGAGACATGAGAGAGAGAGACAGATAAGAGACATGAGAGAGATGAGAGATGAGAGATATGAGAGACAGATAAGAGAGATGAGAGACAGATGAGAGAGACAGATAAGAGAGATGAGAGAGAGACAGATGAGAGAGATGAGAGAGAGACATATGAGAGAGATGAGAGAGAGACAGATGAGAGAGAGAGACAGATGAGAAAGAGAGAGACAGACAGGTGAGAGAGAGAGACAGGTGAGAGATGAGAGACAGGTGAGAGAGAGAGACAGAAAAGAGAGATGAGAGAGAGAGAGAGACAGAAAAGAGAGATGAGAGAGAGAGAGAGACAGATGAGAGAGAGACAGATGAGAGAGAGACAGATGAGAGAGAGAGACAGATGAGAGAGAGACAGATGAGAGAGAGAGAGAGAGAGAGAGAGAGAGACAAATGAGAGAGAGAGACAGATGAGAGAGAGAGACAGATGAGAGAGAGAGAGAGAGAGAGAGAGAGAGAGAGAGAGAGACAGGTGAGAGAGAGAGAGACAGATGAGAGAGACAGATAAGAGAGATGAGAGAGACAGATGAGAGAGAGAGAGACAGATGAGAGAGAGCGACAGATGAGAGAGAGCGACAGATGAGAGAGATGAGAGACAAATAAGAGAAATGAGAGAGAGACAGATGAGAGAGATGAGACAGATGAGAGAGATGAGACAGATGAGAGAGACAGATGAGAGAGACAGATGAGAGAGACAGATGAGAGAGAGAGACAGGTGAGAGAGAGAGAGACAGGTGAGAGAGAGACAGGTGAGAGAGAGACAGGTGAGAGAGAGAGAGCCCAGTCCAGCTCAGAGACCTGCCCCCCTCCTCCCCCTGATCCTTCTGTATGTGACCCTCCCCCGCAGCCATCCTCACACACACCGCCCAGTGTCCACTCCTCACACTCCCCAAACCCGCCTCACACACCTCACACACCCCGATCTGCAGTGTCTGTACAACGCATACAAGAGTGTCTCTCCCTGCTGGAGATGGAGATCATGGAGTTCAAGGAGAGTAAACTACAGGACAGTGAAACAATCCAACAAGTAAGAGAAGAGACACAAAAGCTTAAAGAACAGACTCAGACCAGAATGGGACAACTGGAAAAAAACATGGACAAGCTCCAAAAAGACAACAAATTCCTCAGAGATGAGCTGTGTAAACTTAAGGACAAACTAGAACAAAAAGAGTCTCTGATTCTAAATCTTAAACAGCAGCTGAACACCTTAACTGAGATATCCGAACAGTCCCAACTTCATGTCAAGAACACCCACACCACTACTGACCCCCAGCCTACCCACAACCTACTAGCCACCCAACAAATCAACCAGATCAGCCAGTTAGCTGCCCCACTAACTAGTCAGTTAGCCGCCCCACTGACCAGCCAATTTGCCATCCTACCATACAGCCAATTATCCACCCCACAGATTAACCAGTTAGCCGCCACATCAACTAGCCAGTTAGCCATCCTACCATGCAGCCAATTATCTACCCTATCGATTAGCCAGTTAGCCGCACCATCAACTAGCCAGTTAGCCGCCCCATCAATTAGCCAGTTAGCCACCCCATCAACTAGCCAGTTAGCTGCCCCATCGGACAGCCAGCTAGCCATCCTACCATGCAGCCAATTATCCACCCCATCGACTAGCCAGTTAGCCGCCCCATCAACTAGCCAGTTAGCCGCCCCATCAACTAGCCAGTTAGCCGCCCCATCAACTAGCCAGTTAGCCGCCCCATCAATTAGCCAGTTAGCCGCCCCATCAATTAGCCAGTTAGCCGCCCCATCGACTAGCCAGTTAGCCGCCCCATCGACTAGCCAGTTAGCCGCCCCATCGACTAGCCAGTTAGCCGCCCCATCGACTAGCCAGTTAGCCGCCCCATCGACCAGCCAGTTAGCCATCCTACCATGCAGCCAATTATTCACCCCACCGATTAACCATTTAGCCACCCCATTACCTAGACATTTAGCCGCCACATCGACCAGTCAAATAGCAACCCAACAGACCAGCCAGTTAGCAAACCCCCCAACCAGCGAGGTAACCACCCAACCAACCAACCAACCCACAATCCAGCCTACCAACCATCCACAACACCCCAAGACTGCAATTCTCATAGATTCCAATGGCAAATTTTTAAATCACAGAAAGCTGTTCCCCACACACAGAGTCGCAAAGTTCTGGTGTCCCACCACTGACAGTGCACTCAGGCTACTCTGCCAATCCAAACTTCAAGCGCCCCAAAATATAGTGATTCATACTGGCACAAATGATTTGCACTCTAAAGGAGAGAAAGTAGCAGAATTAATGAAAAAAATAGCTGATAAAGCTCACATGGTGTTTCCACAAGCCAATATAACCATCTCAACAGTTTTACCCAGAAGAGACTACTCCTGGAAATTCATCAAGAAAATCAATGAAAATATAACCAAAGAATGCTCCATCATCCCCAACACCACCATCGCACAGCATCCAAACATAACAGATGAACAACTATTTGACCATGTGCACCTACACCAGGATGGAATCAGACTCTTCGCCAAGAATATAAAGGATGCTACACTCAAGAGAGACCAAAACAATCCGAAGCTAAGCAGGTCTAAAAACTCCCAAAGCCAAAGACCAACTACTAACAGCCACACACCAGACGAACCACCTCAACATAGGAGACATATGACCTACAACACACACCATTTGAAAGCCCAACACAACAGGGCCACAGTCAACAACTCAAAGTCCATCAAATTTCACACTAGCAAAGCACAAACTGAAAGAACCGAATCCAGACCAACACAGAGGCAGAACCCCCGCTTCAGCAACACCCTGTGGCAAAAGGAACCTTATAATGAAGCTCAACCACTTCTACCCCTGCAGCACCTCTCATATGCTGATATAGTTCAAGGTAAAACACACCCAAACTCAACAGAAATCGGAGAGGTGCGACAACTACTCCAACTAATTTGTAAAATACTTGTATAGGCATTGTACAGAAGGAAAGGAAAGAGAAAAGAATGTCTAAGAGTCCTTTGGCTACATCCTATTTTTTGTATCTGTAATACAGGTAAATGCTGTATGTGTATGTATGTATGTATGTATATATATATATATATATATATATATATATATGTATATGTATGTATGTATATGTGTATGTATGTGTATGTATGTATGTATGTATGTATGTGTGTGTATGTATATGTATGTGTATGTATGTGTTTATTAGTACAATAAGATTTCTATAATATTAATGTTGTTCCAGAATTGTATACAAATCTTAAATATACTAATTCCTCTCTTTCATCTCTACTATCACTAACTAAGTTTAAAAGAAGGAAAAAAAAAATAAAAAAAAATGAAATCACTCTCTATAAGTTCATGGAATGTTCAGGGTTTATGTTCTTCCATTCTGGGAACTAAGACCCTAAATGCAGACTTTTTAAAAAACGCACACCATGACATTTTGATATTGTTGGAGACATGGTGCCGTTCAAACGCGGAAACTCACTGTCCCTCAGGCTACCGCGAAATTGTACTACCATCCTTCAAAAGAGCCAACATAAAACATGGCAGAGACTCTGGTGGAATCATAATTTGGTATAAAGATGATCTTACACCTTACCTGTCTGTTGTAAAAAGAGAGCTCACACATATTTGGCTTCAGCTCAGACGCGGTGTAGTTAATAATGAGAAAAATCTGTTTATCTGTGCAGTTTATACTCCACCTGCAGAGTCCCCTTACTACAGTCAAGACTTTTTCCACAACCTCCACACAGAAACATGCCATTTCCAGGCTCAGGGAAATGTACTGCTGTGTGGAGACTTTAACGCCAGGATAGGTTTGGCAAGTGATACCACGGATCTTCACCAAAAAGAAAATATATTTAACACACTTCCCAATTTAACCCCTACAACAAAAGAAAGAGTCAATCCAGATCTTATAGTAAATAAGAACGGTAGGGAGTTAGTGCAGCTCTGTCGAGGCCTGGGCCTGTACATGCTTAATGGTAGGATCCCAGGAGACTCCTTGGGTCGGTTCACCTACTGCTCAGCTCTCGGGTCGAGTGTAGTCGACTACGCCATCACTGACATGGACCCCTCCTGCATAAGTGCCTTCACTGTCAGACCACAGCTACCCTTATCAGACCACTGCCAAATTAATGTCTTCCTAAAAAGAATTCAGCAGCCAATTAACACAAAAGAAAACTACAAACTACTGAACCTTAATCAGGGCTATAAATGGAGCCCTAACAGTGTGTCTGAACTTTCCAACGCAATGAGTTCTACAGAAGTCACTAATCTCATTAACACCTTCCTAACAACCGAGTTCCAACCCAATCAGACCAGTGTAAACCTCGCAGTAGAGCAAATCAATCAAATTTACCACATAGCAGCAACTAAAGCTAATCTATGTAAAACAAACAAACACCAGAAACAAAAATCCAACACTGAAAAATGGTTTGATGGGGAATGTCAGTCTGCAAGAAAACAGCTCCGACAGCTATCCAACCAAAAACACAAACTACCACAAAACACTGAACTCAGAGAAAATACTGTGAAACACTGAAGAACTATAAACAGTTACTTCACAAGAAAAAACAACAGCACTACCATCAGACATTAAGAGAAATTGAAGAATCCATCAATGAAAACCAGTTCTGGGAAAAATGGAACAGCCTAAACCCGACACACACGCAGGACACATCGATAAAAGATCCAAAAATATGGACAACCTATTTTGAATCACTTTTTAAAGGAATCTCCCCACAAAATCTTACAACAAATCAAAAAGTAATCCAAAATAAACTAGAAAATTTAGAAATCATCATAAAAAATAACCAAAACCCGCTTGATTACCAAATTACACTAGACCAACTGACTGACGCACTGAAAAACCTTAAAGACAAGAAGGCGTGTGGTCCAGACAGCATCAGGACAGAGATGCTTAAACACAGCACTCCTGTAATGAAGAGTGCTGTGTTGAGGCTCTTCAACCTGGTTCTTCAAGCTGGCTGTTTTCCTGACACCTGGACCCGGGGGCTTATATCCCCAATTCATAAGAGTGGAGACAAATTAGACCCTAATAACTACCGGGGCATCTGTGTGAGCAGTAATCTGGGGAAGGTGTTCTGCTGCATCATCAACACCCGGATCCAGGCCTTCCTTACCGAACACAGCGTCCTGAGTAAGAGTCAGATCGGCTTTCTACCAAACCATCGCACCACTGATCATATTTACACCCTACACACACTCATCAACCAACATGTTCACCAAAAAAGCAATACCAAAATTTTTGCATGTTTTGTAGACTTTAAAAAAGCATTTGATTCGATTTGGCACACAGGATTATTTTATCAGGTTTTAAAAAGTGGAATAGGGGGTAAAGTATATGACATCATCAAGTCCATCTATTCGAACAACAAATGCAGCATAAAACTCGGCAAGAAAAGGACAGAATACTTCACTCAAGGGCGTGGGGTGAGACAGGGCTGCAGCTTGAGTCCAACTCTGTTCAATATTTACATCAATGAGTTAGCGATGTTACTGGAACAATCTGCAGCCCCTGGACTCACCCTAAACAATACAGAAGTCAAATTTCTGCTCTACGCAGACGACTTGGTGCTGCTGTCTCCTACTGAACACGGCTTACAGCAGCACCTGGACCTGCTGGAGCGGTTCTGTCAGAACTGGGCCCTGACAGTCAATCTAGCTAAAACCAAAATTATCATCTTCCAAAAAAAGGCCAGATCTCAGATAAACAGACACATGTTCACTCTGGGAAACTCCATCCTAGAACACACGTTACATTACGACTACCTGGGACTGAAACTCAGCGCCTCCGGAGGCTTCGATCTGGGAGTGAATGCACTGAAAGAAAAAGCACGAAGAGCTCTATATGCAATTAAGAAAAGATTCTACAGAATACACATCCCAATTAGAATCTGGTGTAAAATTTTTGATAGCATCATCGCACCTATTGCGCTGTACGGATGTGAGGTCTGGGGTCCACTCAGTAAACACGACTACACTCGCTGGGACAAACATCCCACAGAGTCCCTGCATGCAGAATTCTGTAGAAATCTCCTCAAAGTTCAGAGAAAAACACCAATTAACGCATGTAGGGCAGAATTAGGCCGATTCCCGCTGATTATAGCCGTCCAGAAAAGAGCAGTAAAATTCTATAAACACCTTAAACTGAGTAATGAAAACACCCTGCAGTACGAAGCACTGAGAACCCGAGAGCTCGGCCCTAAACCCAGTCCCCTCTGTCAGCTGGTCCTGAGACTCACTAACACACTAACCCCTAACACACTGCAGTCTCAGAGCAGCACTGCTCACCACAGTCTCATCAGAATCAGACACATCACTGATCAGATGAGGAGAGAGTATCTGGAGCACTGGGACAGTCAGACCCAAACCCAGTCCAGACTACACTGCTATCGGGCCCTAAAGAGAGAATATGAATTGGCAGAGTATCTCTTCAAGGTCAGAGATATAAAGCAGAGACGGATCCTGACCAGGTACAGGCTGAGTGAGCACCGTCTGGCTGTAGAGACGGGCAGACACAGGAGAACCTGGCTGCCCAGAGAGCAGAGACTGTGTGCTCAGTGTACGAGCGGTGAGGTCGAGACGGAGATGCACTTCCTTCTTTACTGCCAAAAATATCAACATATAAGGAGCAACTTCACTGAGATCATCACTCACAAAATCCCAAATTACTCCAAATTAACAGAAGGTGAAAAAATGAGAATAATTTTAGGAGAAGGCCGCACTGCTACACTCGCTGCAAAATTTGTGTCCGAATGTGAGAGCCTGAGAGACAGAGAGAGACAGCGTAATCTGAATGTTTCTAACTAACTAAAAAAAAAAAAAAAAAAAGAAAAAGAAAAATAGTCATAATAATAAAAATTGTATATCACAACTGTTTAGTTGTGATTAGATAGTTTAGTTTAGATAGTTGTTATTGTTGTTAATATTGATGATTTATATGTACATGTATGTATGTATATAATTTTTTCTCATTATATATATGTACATGTTATTTAATTTCTTTATTATTGTTATTTTACTTATTTTATTATTTATGTGTATATGTATATATATTTATTAGTATTATTTTATTTAATTAAAATTTTTTATTTTTATTTTATTTTTATTTTTTTGGGGGGGGGAGTGGTTGTTTTGTTTATGTCTACCTAATATGATATTCTTTCATATCTAATATGTTTATACTGCAATGGTTTATAAATTCAGATTAATGTAATTAATGTTTTCTAATGGCTTTGGCAACAATGTAATACTTTTGTTAACATTCATGCCAATAAAGCTCTTCTGAACTGAACTGAACTGAGAGAGAGAGACAGGTGAGAGAGAGAGAGACAGGTGAGAGTGAGAGAGAGACAGGTGAGAGAGAGAGAGACAGGTGAGAGAGAGAGAGACAGGTGAGAGTGAGAGAGAGACAGATGAGAGAGAGATGAGAGAGAGAGAGACAGATGAGAGAGAGATGAGAGAGAGAGAGACAGATGAGAGAGAGATGAGAGAGAGAGAGAGACAGATGAGAGAGACAGATAAGAGAGATGAGAGAGTCAGATGAGAGAGAGAGAGACAGATGAGAGACAGATGAGAGAGAGCAACAGATGAAAGAGATGAGAGACAGATAAGAGAGAGACAGATGAGAGAGATGAGAGAGATGAGAGAGAGACAGAGAGACAGATGAGAGAGACAGGTGAGAGAGAGAGACAGATGAGAGAGATGAGAGAGAGACACAGATGAGAGAGATGAGAGAGAGACAGATGAGAGAGATGAGAGAGAGACAGGTGAGAGAGAGAGACAGAGAGACAGATGAGAGAGAGACAGAGAGACAGATGAGAGAGAGAGACAGATGAGAGAGAGAGACAGATGAGAGAGAGAGACAGATGAGAGAGAGAGACAGATGAGAGAGAGAGACAGATGAGAGAGAGAGAGAGACAGATGAGAGAGAGAGAGACAGATGAGAGAGATGAGAGAGAGACAGAGAGACAGATGAGAGAGAGACAGTTAAGAGAGACAGATGAGAGAGATATGAGAGAGAGAGAGAGACAGATGAGAGAGATGAGAGAGATGAGACAGATAAGAGAGATTAGACAGATAAGAGAGATGAGAGAGAGAGATGAGAGAGACAGATAAGAGATGAGAGAGACAGATGAGAGAGATGAGAGACAGATAAGAGAGATGAGAGAGAGACAGATAAGAGAGATGAGAGAGAGACAGATAAGAGATGAGAGAGAGACAGATGAGAGAGATGAGAGACAGATGAGAGAGATGAGAGACAGATGAGAGAGATGAGACAGATAAGAGATGAGAGAGACACAGATGAGAGAGATGAGAGACAGATAAGGGAGATGAGAGACAGATAAGACAGATGAGAGAGATGAGAGACAGATAAGAGAGAGACAGATAAGAGAGATGAGAGAGAGACAGATAAGAGAGAGAGAGAGACAGATGAGAGAGAGAGAGACAGATGAGAGAGAGAGACAGATGAGAGAGAGATGAGACAGATGAGAGAGAGATGAGACAGATGAGAGAGAGATGAGACAGATGAGAGAGAGAGACAGATGAGAGACAGATGAGAGAGATGAGAGAGAGAGACAGATGAGAGAGATGAGAGACAGATGAGAGAGATGAGAGACAGATAAGAGAGATGAGAGAGAGAGACAGATGAGAGAGATGAGAGACAGATGAGAGAGATGAGACAGATAAGAGAGATGAGAGAGAGACAGATGAGAGACAGATAAGAGAGATGAGAGAGAGACAGATGAGAGACAGATAAGAGAGATGAGACAGATAAGAGAGATGAGAGAGAGACAGATGAGAGATGAGAGACAGATGAGAGAGATGAGAGACATAAGAGAGATGAGAGAGAGACAGATAAGAGAGATGAGAGAGAGAGACAGATAAGAGAGATGAGAGAGAGAGACAGATAAGAGATGAGAGAGAGAGACAGATGAGAGAGAGACAGATGAGAGAGATGAGAGAGATGAGAGAGAGAGAGACAGGTGAGAGAGAGAGGGACAGGTGAGAGAGATGAGAGAGAGAGACAGATAAGAGAGATGAGAGAGAGAGAGACAGATAAGAGAGATGAGAGAGAGAGAGACAGATAAGAGAGATGAGAGAGAGAGACAGATAAGAGAGATGAGAGAGAGAGAGACAGATAAGAGAGATGAGAGAGAGAGAGAGAGACAGATGAGAGACAGATGAGAGAGATGAGAGACAGATAAGAGAGATGAGAGAGAGACAGATGAGAGAGATGAGACAGATGAGAGAGATGAGAGACAGATATGAGAGATGAGAGACAGATAAGAGAGATGAGAGACAGATAAGAGAGATGAGAGACAGATAAGAGAGATGAGAGACAGATAAGAGAGATGAGAGACAGAGACAGATAAGAGAGATGAGAGACAGAGACAGATAAGAGAGATGAGACAGATGAGAGAGAGACAGATAAGAGACATGAGAGAGAGAGACAGATAAGAGACATGAGAGAGATGAGAGACAGATAAGAGAGATGAGAGATGAGAGAGGAGAGAGACAGATGAGAGATGAGAGAGAGACAGATGAGAGAGATGAGAGAGAGACAGATGAGAGAGAGAGACAGGTGAGAGAGAGAGAGACAGGTGAGAGCGAGAGAGAGACAGGTGAGAGAGAGAGAGACAGGTGAGAGAGAGAGAGAGACAGGTGAGAGAGAGAGAGAGAGACAGGTGAGAGAGAGAGAGAGACAGGTGAGAGAGAGAGAGACAGGTGAGAGAGAGAGAGAGACAGGTGAGAGAGAGAGAGAGACAGGTGAGAGAGAGAGAGAGAGACAGGTGAGAGAGAGAGAGAGACAGGTGAGAGAGAGAGACAGATGAGAGAGATGAGAGAGAGAGAGAGAGACAGATGAGAGAGACAGATAAGAGAGATGAGAGAGACAGATGAGAGAGATGAGAGAGAGAGAGACAGATGAGAGAGAGCGACAGATGAGAGAGAGCGACAGATGAGAGAGATGAGAGACAGATAAGAGAGATGAGACAGATGAGAGAGATGAGACAAATAAGAGAGATGAGAGAGAGACAGATAAGAGACATGAGAGAGATGAGAGATGAGAGAGATGAGAGACAGATAAGAGAGATGAGAGACAGATGAGAGAGATGAGAGAGAGACAGATGAGAGAGACAGATGAGAGAGAGAGACAGATGAGAAAGAGAGAGAGACAGGTGAGAGAGAGAGACAGGTGAGAGAGAGAGAGAGAGACAGGTGAGAGAGAGAGACAGAAAAGAGAGATGAGAGAGACAGGTGAGAGAGAGAGACAGAAAAGAGAGATGAGAGACAGGTGAGAGAGAGAGACAGAAAAGAGAGATGAGAGACAGATGAGAGAGAGAGACAGAAAAGAGAGATGAGAGACAGATGAGAGAGAGAGACAGAAAAGAGAGATGAGAGAGAGAGACAGATGAGAGAGAGAGACAGATGAGAGAGAGAGAGAGAGACAGATGAGAGACAGAGACAGGTGAGAGAGAGAGAGAGAGACAGGTGAGAGAGAGAGAGACAGGTGAGAGAGAGACAGGTGAGGGAGAGAGACAGATGAGAGAGAGATGAGAGAGAGAGAGAGAGACAGATGAGAGAGACAGATGAGAGAGAGATGAGAGAGAGAGAGACAGATGAGAGAGACAGATAAGAGAGATGAGAGAGACAGATAAGAGAGATGAGAGAGACAGATAAGAGAGATGAGAGAGACAGATGAGAGAGAGAGACAGATGAGAGAGAGCGACAGATGAGAGAGATGAGAGACAGATAAGAGAAATGAGAGAGACAGATGAGAGAGATGAGAGAGATGAGAGAGAGACAGAGAGACAGATGAGAGAGAGAGAGAGAGACAGGTGAGAGAGACAGGTGAGAGAGAGAGACAGGTGAGAGAGAGAGACAGGTGAGAGAGAGAGAGACAGGTGAGAGAGAGAGAGAGACAGGTGAGAGAGAGAGAGACAGGTGAGAGAGAGAGAGAGACAGGTGAGAGAGAGACAGGTGAGAGAGAGAGAGAGACAGATGAGAGAGAGATGAGAGAGAGAGAGAGACAGATGAGAGAGAGATGAGAGACAGATAAGACAGATGAGAGAGAGATGAGAGACAGATAAGAGAGATGAGAGAGACAGATAAGAGAGATGAGAGAGTCAGATGAGAGAGAGAGAGACAGATGAGAGAGACAGATGAGAGAGAGCGACAGATGAGAGAGATGAGAGACAGATAAGAGAGATGAGAGAGAGACAGATGAGAGAGATGAGAGAGAGACAGATGAGAGAGACAGATGAGAGAGACAGATGAGAGAGAGAGACAGATGAGAAAGAGAGAGAGACAGGTGAGAGAGAGACAGATGAGAGAGAGAGAGAGAGAGACAGGTGAGAGAGAGAGACAGAAAAGAGAGATGAGAGACAGGTGAGAGAGAGAGACAGATGAGAGAGAGATGAGAGAGAGAGAGAGACAGATGAGAGAGACAGATAAGAGAGATGAGAGAGTCAGATAAGAGAGATGAGAGAGTCAGATGAGAGAGAGAGAGACAGATGAGAGAGACAGATGAGAGAGAGCGACAGATGAGAGAGATGAGAGAGACAGATAAGAGAGATGAGAGAGTCAGATGAGAGAGAGAGAGACAGATGAGAGAGACAGATGAGAGAGAGCGACAGATGAGAGAGATGAGAGACAGATAAGAGAGATGAGAGAGAGACAGATGAGAGAGATGAGAGAGATGAGAGAGATGAGAGAGAGACATATGAGAGAGATGAGAGAGAGACAGATGAGAGAGACAGATGAGAGAGACAGAAGAGAGAGAGAGACAGATGAGAAAGAGAGAGAGACAGGTGAGAGAGACAGGTGAGAGAGAGACAGATGAGAGAGAGAGAGAGAGACAGGTGAGAGAGAGAGACAGAAAAGAGAGATGAGAGACAGGTGAGAGAGAGAGACAGATGAGAGAGAGATGAGAGAGAGAGAGAGACAGATGAGAGAGACAGATAAGAGAGATGAGAGAGTCAGATGAGAGAGAGAGAGACAGATGAGAGAGACAGATGAGAGAGAGCGACAGATGAGAGAGAGACATATGAGAGAGATGAGAGAGAGACAGATGAGAGAGACAGATGAGAGAGACAGATGAGAGAGAGAGACAGATGAGAAAGAGAGAGAGACAGGTGAGAGAGAGACAGATGAGAGAGAGAGAGAGAGAGAGAGAGAGACAGGTGAGAGAGAGAGAGAGACAGGTGAGAGAGAGAGACAGAAAAGAGAGATGAGAGACAGGTGAGAGAGAGAGACAGAAAAGAGAGATGAGAGAGAGAGACAGATGAGAGAGAGAGAGACAGATGAGAGAGAGAGACAGATGAGAGAGAGAGAGAGAGAGACAGGTGAGAGAGAGAGAGACAGGTGAGAGAGAGAGACAGGTGAGAGAGAGAGACAGGTGAGAGAGAGACAGGTGAGAGAGAGATGAGAGAGAGAGAGAGACAGATGAGCGAGACAGATAAGAGAGATGAGAGAGACAGATGAGAGAGAGAGAGAGAGACAGATGAGAGAGAGCGACAGATGAGAGAGATGAGAGACAGATAAGAGAAATGAGAGAGAGACACATGAGATAGATGAGAGAGATGAGAGAGAGACAGAGAGACAGATGAGAGAGACAGATGAGAGAGAGAGAGAGAGAGAGAGAGAGACAGATGAGAGAGAGAGAGAGAGACAGGTGAGAGAGAGAGACAGGTGAGAGTGAGAGAGAGACAGGTGAGAGAGAGACAGGTGAGAGAGAGAGATGAGAGAGAGAGAGAGACAGGTGAGAGAGAGATGAGAGAGAGAGAGAGAGACAGATAAGAGAGATGAGAGAGTCAGATGAGAGAGAGAGAGACAGATGAGAGAGACAGATGAGAGAGCGCGACAGATGAGAGAGATGAGAGACAGATAAGAGAGATGAGAGAGATGAGAGAGAGACAGAGAGACAGATGAGAGAGACAGGTGAGAGAGAGAGACAGATGAGAGAGATGAGAGAGAGACAGAGAGACAGGTGAGAGAGAGAGACAGATGAGAGAGATGAGAGAGAGACAGAGAGACAGATGAGAGAGAGACAGAGAGACAGATGAGAGAGAGAGACAGATGAGAGAGAGAGACAGATGAGAGAGAGAGAGACAGATGAGAGAGATGAGAGAGAGACAGAGAGACAGATGAGAGAGAGACAGTTAAGAGAGACAGATAAGAGAGATGAGAGAGAGACAGATGAGAGAGATGAGACAGATAAGAGAGATTAGACAGATAAGAGAGATGAGAGACAGATAAAAGAGATGAGAGACAGGAGACACAGATAAGAGAGATGAGAGCGAGAGATGAGAGAGACAGATAAGAGATGAGAGAGACAGATGAGAGAGATGAGAGTGAGAGAGATGAGAGACAGATAAGAGAGATGAGAGAGAGACAGATAATTGAGATGAGAGAGAGACAGATAAGAGAGATGAGAGAGAGACAGATAAGAGAGATGAGAGAGAGACAGATGAGAGAGATGAGAGACAGATAAGAGATGAGAGAGAGACAGATAAGAGAGATGAGAGACAGATAAGAGAGATGAGAGAGAGACAGATGAGAGAGACAGATAAGAGAGATGAGAGAGAGACAGATGAGAGAGACAGATAAGAGAGATGAGAGAGAGACAGATGAGAGAGATGAGAGACAGATAAGAGAGATGAGAGACAGATAAGAGAGATGAGAGACAGATGAGAGAGATGAGAGACAGATGAGAGAGATGAGAGACAGATAAGAGAGATGAGAGAGAGACAGATAATTGAGATGAGAGAGAAACAGATAAGAGAGATGAGAGAGAGACAGATAAGAGAGATGAGAGAGAGACAGATGAGAGAGATGAGAGACAGATAAGAGATGAGAGAGAGACAGATAAGAGATGTGAGAGAGATGAGAGACAGATAAGAGAGATGAGAGACAGATGAGAGAGATGAGACAGATGAGACAGATAAGAGAGATGAGAGAGAGACAGATGAGAGAGAGACAGATGAGAGAGATGAGAGACAGATAAAAGAGATGAGAAACATGAGACACAGATAAGAGAGATGAGAGAGAGAGATGAGAGAGACAGATAAGAGATGAGAGAGACAGATAAGAGAGACAGATGAGAGACAGATGAGAGAGATGAGAGAGAGACAGATGAGAGAGATGAGAGAGATGAGAGAGACAGATAAGAGATGAGAGAGACAGATAAGAGAGACAGATGAGAGAGATGAGAGACAGATGAGAGAGATGAGAGACAGATGAGAGACAGATGAGAGAGAGACAGATAAGAGAGATGAGAGAGAGACAGATGAGAGAGATGAGAGAGAGACAGATGAGAGAGATGAGAGAGAGACAGATGAGAGAGATGAGAGAGAGACAGATGAGAGAGATGAGAGAGAGACAGATGAGAGAGATGAGAGAGACAGATAAGCGAGATGAGAGACAGATAAGTGAGATGAGAGACAGATAAGAGATGAGAGACAGATGAGAGAGATGAGAGACAGATAAGAGAGATGAGAGAGAGACAGATGAGAGAGATGAGAGACAGATGAGAGAGATGAGACAGATAAGAGATGAGAGAGACAGATAAGAGATGAGAGAGACAGATAAGAGATGAGAGAGACACAGATGAGACAGATGAGAGAGATGAGAGACAGATAAGACAGATGAGAGAGATGAGAGACAGATAAGACAGATGAGAGAGATGAGAGACAGATAAGACAGATGAGAGAGATGAGAGACAGATAAGAGAGATGAGAGAGAGACAGATAAGAGAGAGAGAGAGACAGATGAGAGAGATGAGAGAGAGACAGATAAGAGAGAGAGAGACAGATGAGAGAGAGAGAGACAGATGAGAGAGAGACAGATGAGAGAGATGAGACACAGATGAGAGAGATGAGACAGATAAGAGATGAGAGAGACAGATAAGAGATGAGAGAGAGACAGATAAGAGATGAGAGACAGATGAGAGAGATGAGAGACAGATAAGAGATGAGAGACAGATAAGAGAGATGAGAGAGAGAGACAGATGAGAGACAGATAAGAGAGATGAGACAGATAAGAGAGATGAGAGAGATGAGAGAGACAGATGAGAGAGAGATGAGAGAGAGAGAGAGAGACAGGTGAGAGAGATGAGAGACAGATAAGAGAGAGATGAGAGAGAGAGAGAGAGACAGATGAGAGAGATGAGAGACAGATAAGAGAGATGAGAGAGAGACAGATAAGAGAGAGACAGATAAGAGAGATGAGAGAGAGACAGATGAGAGAGATGAGAGAGAGACAGATGAGAGAGATGAGAGAGAGACAGATAAGCGAGATGAGAGACAGATAAGCGAGATGAGAGACAGATAAGAGATGAGAGACAGATGAGAGAGATGAGAGACAGATAAGAGAGATGAGAGAGAGACAGATGAGAGAGATGAGACAGATAAGAGATGAGAGAGACAGATAAGAGGTGAGAGAGACACAGATGAGACAGATGAGAGAGATGAGAGACAGATAAGACAGATGAGAGAGATGAGAGACAGATAAGACAGATGAGAGAGATGAGAGACAGATAAGACAGATGAGAGAGATGAGAGACAGATAAGAGAGAGAGAGAGACAGATGAGAGAGAGACAGATGAGAGAGAGACAGATGAGAGAGATGAGAGACAGATAAGAGATGAGAGAGAGACAGATAAGAGATGAGAGAGAGTCAGATAAGAGATGAGAGACAGATGAGAGAGATGAGAGACAGATAAGAGATGAGAGACAGATAAGAGAGATGAGAGAGATGAGACAGATGAGAGAGATGAGACAGATAAGAGAGATGAGAGAGAGAGACAGATGAGAGACAGATAAGAGAGATGAGACAGATAAGAGAGATGAGAGACAGATGAGAGAGATGAGAGACAGATGAGAGAGATGAGAGACAGATAAGAGAGATGAGAGACAGATGAGAGAGATGAGAGACAGATAAGAGAGATGAGAGGGACAGATAAGAGATATGAGAGGGACAGATAAGAGAGATGAGAGAGACAGATAAGACAGATGAGAGAGACACAGATGAGACAGATGAGAGACAGATAAGACAGATGAGAGAGATGAGAGACAGATAAGACAGATGAGAGAGAGACAGATAAGAGAGATGAGAGAGAGACAGATAAGAGAGAGAGAGAGACAGATGAGAGAGAGAGAGACAGATGAGAGAGAGAGAGAGACAGATGAGAGAGAGAGAGACAGATGAGAGAGAGAGAGACAGATGAGAGAGAGAGAGACAGATGAGAGAGAGAGACAGATGAGAGACAGATGAGACAGATGAGAGAGAGAGACAGATGAGAGACAGATAAGAGAGATGAGAGACAGATAAGAGAGATGAGAGACAGATAAGAGAGATGAGAGACAGATAAGAGAGATGAGAGACAGATGAGAGAGATGAGAGACAGATAAGAGAGATGAGAGAGACAGATAAGAGATATGAGAGGGACAGATAAGAGAGATGAGAGAGACAGATAAGAGATGAGAGAGACAGATAAGAGATGAGAGAGACACAGATGAGACAGATGAGAGAGATGAGAGACAGATGAGAGAGATGAGAGACAGATAAGACAGATGAGAGAGAGACAGATAAGAGAGATGAGAGAGAGACAGATAAGAGAGAGAGAGAGACAGATGAGAGAGAGATGAGACAGATGAGAGAGAGAGACAGATGAGAGAGAGAGACAGATGAGAGACAGATAAGAGAGATGAGAGACAGATAAGAGAGATGAGAGACAGATAAGAGAGATGAGAGAGAGACAGATGAGACTGAGACAGATAAGAGAGATGAGAGACAGATAAGAGAGATGAGAGACAGATGAGAGAGATGAGAGACAGATGAGAGAGATGAGAGACAGATGAGAGAGATGAGAGACAGATAAGAGAGATGAGAGACAGATAAGAGAGATGAGAGAGAGACAGATGAGAGAGATGAGAGACAGATGAGAGAGATGAGAGACAGATGAGAGAGATGAGAGACAGATGAGAGAGATGAGAGACAGATAAGAGAGATGAGAGAGAGAGAGACAGATGAGAGAGATGAGACACAGATGAGAGAGATGAGACAGATAAGAGATGAGAGAGACAGATAAGAGATGAGAGAGACAGATAAGAGATGAGAGAGACAGATAAGAGATGAGAGAGACACAGATGAGACAGATGAGAGAGATGAGAGACAGATAAGACAGATGAGAGAGATGAGAGACAGATAAGACAGATGAGAGAGATGAGAGACAGATAAGAGAGATGAGAGACAGATAAGAGAGATGAGAGAGAGACAGATGAGACTGAGACAGATAAGAGAGATGAGAGACAGATAAGAGAGATGAGAGAGATGAGAGACAGATGAGAGAGATGAGAGACAGATGAGAGAGATGAGAGACAGATGAGAGAGATGAGAGACAGATGAGAGAGATGAGAGACAGATGAGAGAGATGAGAGACAGATAAGAGAGATGAGAGAGAGACAGATAAGAGAGATGAGAGAGAGACAGATGAGAGAGATGAGAGACAGATAAGAGAGATGAGAGACAGATGAGAGAGATGAGAGACAGATAAGAGAGATGAGAGAGAGAGACAGATGAGAGAGATGAGAGACAGATGAGAGAGATGAGACAGATAAGAGAGAGAGACAGATGAGAGAGATGAGAGAGATGAGACAGATAAGAGATGAGAGAGACAGATAAGAGATGAGAGAGACAGATAAGAGATGAGAGAGACAGATAAGAGATGAGAGAGACACAGATGAGACAGATGAGAGAGATGAGAGACAGATAAGACAGATGAGAGAGATGAGAGACAGATAAGACAGATGAGAGAGATGAGAGACAGATAAGAGAGATGAGAGAGAGACAGATGAGACTGAGACAGATAAGAGAGATGAGAGAGATGAGAGACAGATGAGAGAGATGAGAGACAGATGAGAGAGATGAGAGACAGATGAGAGAGATGAGAGACAGATGAGAGAGATGAGAGACAGATGAGAGAGATGAGAGAGAGACAGATAAGAGAGATGAGAGAGAGACAGATGAGAGAGATGAGAGACAGATAAGAGAGATGAGAGACAGATGAGAGAGATGAGAGAGAGAGACAGATGAGAGAGATGAGAGACAGATGAGAGAGATGAGACAGATAAGAGATGAGAGAGACAGATAAGAGATGAGAGACAGATAAGAGAGATGAGAGCGATGAGAGACAGATGAGAGAGATGAGAGACAGATGAGAGACAGATGAGAGAGATGAGAGACAGATAAGAGAGATGAGAGAGAGACAGATAAGAGAGATGAGAGAGATGAGAGACAGATGAGAGAGATGAGAGACAGATGAGAGAGATGAGAGACAGATGAGAGAGATGAGAGACAGATGAGAGAGATGAGAGACAGATGAGAGAGATGAGAGACAGATAAGAGAGATGAGAGAGAGACAGATAAGAGAGATGAGAGAGAGACAGATGAGAGAGATGAGAGTCAGATAAGAGAGATGAGAGAGATGAGAGACAGATGAGAGAGATGAGAGACAGATGAGAGAGATGAGAGACAGATAAGAGAGATGAGAGAGAGACAGATAAGAGAGATGAGAGAGATGAGAGACAGATGAGAGAGATGAGAGACAGATGAGAGAGATGAGAGACAGATGAGAGAGATGAGAGACAGATGAGAGAGATGAGAGACAGATGAGAGAGATGAGAGACAGATAAGAGAGATGAGAGAGAGACAGATAAGAGAGATGAGAGAGAGACAGATGAGAGAGATGAGAGACAGATAAGAGAGATGAGAGAGATGAGAGACAGATGAGAGAGATGAGAGACAGATGAGAGAGATGAGAGACAGATAAGAGAGATGAGAGAGAGACAGATGAGAGAGATGAGAGACAGATGAGAGAGATGAGAGACAGATGAGAGAGATGAGACAGATAAGAGATGAGAGAGACAGATAAGAGATGAGAGACAGATAAGAGAGATGAGAGCGATGAGAGACAGATGAGAGAGATGAGAGACAGATGAGAGAGATGAGAGACAGATGAGAGAGATGAGAGACAGATAAGAGAGATGAGAGAGAGACAGATAAGAGAGATGAGAGAGAGACAGATAAGAGAGATGAGAGAGAGACAGATAAGAGAGATGAGAGACAGATGAGAGAGATGAGAGACAGATAAGAGAGATGAGAGACAGATAAGAGAGATGAGAGACAGATAAGAGAGATGAGAGACAGATAAGAGAGATGAGAGAGATGAGAGACAGATGAGAGAGATGAGACAGATAAGAGAGAGAGACAGATGAGAGAGATGAGAGACAGATGAGAGAGATGAGACAGATAAGAGATGAGAGAGACAGATAAGAGATGAGAGAGACAGATAAGAGATGAGAGAGACACAGATGAGACAGATGAGAGAGATGAGAGACAGATAAGACAGATGAGAGAGATGAGAGACAGATAAGACAGATGAGAGACAGATAAGAGAGATGAGAGAGAGACAGATGAGACTGAGACAGATAAGAGAGATGAGAGACAGATAAGAGAGATGAGAGAGATGAGAGACAGATGAGAGAGATGAGAGACAGATGAGAGAGATGAGAGACAGATAAGAGAGATGAGAGAGAGACAGATAAGAGAGATGAGAGAGAGACAGATGAGAGAGATGAGAGACAGATAAGAGAGATGAGAGACAGATGAGAGAGATGAGAGACAGATAAGAGAGATGAGAGAGAGAGACAGATGAGAGAGATGAGAGACAGATGAGAGAGATGAGACAGATAAGAGATGAGAGAGACAGATAAGAGATGAGAGAGACAGATAAGAGATGAGAGAGACACAGATGAGACAGATGAGAGAGATGAGAGACAGATAAGACAGATGAGAGAGATGAGAGACAGATAAGAGAGATGAGAGAGAGACAGATAAGAGAGAGAGTGACAGATGAGAGAGAGAGAGAGACAGATGAGAGAGAGACAGATGAGAGAGAGATGAGACAGATGAGAGATGAGAGACAGATAAGAGAGATGAGAGAGAGACAGATGAGAGAGAGATAAGAGAGATGAGAGACTGAGACAGATGAGACAGATAAGAGAGATCAGAGAGACAAAGATGAGAGAGAGACAGATGAGAGAGAGAGAGAGACAGATAAGAGAGATGAGAGAGAGACAGATGAGAGACTGAGACAGATGAGACAGATAAGAGAGATGAGAGAGAGAAAGATGAGAGAGAGACAGATGAGAGAGAGAGAGAGACAGATGAGAGAGATGAGAGAGGGACAGATAAGAGAGATGAGAGAGACAGATAAGAGAGAGAGACAGATGAGAGAGAGAGACAGATGAGAGAGAGAGACAGATAAGAGATGAGAGAGAGACAGATAAGAAATGAGAGAGAGACAGATGAGAGATGAAAGGGACAGATGAGAGAGATGAGGGAGAGAGAGACAGATAAGAGAGATGAGAGACAGATAAGAGAGATGAGAGACAGATGAGAGAGATGAGAGACAGATAAGAGAGATGCGAGACAGATAAGAGAGATGCGAGAGAGACAGATGAGCGAGAGATAAGAGAGAGACAGATGAGAGAGATGAGAGAGAGAGACAGATAAGAGAGATGAGAGAGAGAGACAGATAAGAGAGATGAGAGAGAGAGAGACAGATAAGAGAGATGAGAGAGAGAGACAGATGAGAGAGAGAGACAGATAAGAGATGAGAGAGGGACAGATAAGAGAGATGAGAGAGACAGATGAGAGAGACAGATAAGAGATGAGAGAGACAGATGAGAGAGACAGATAAGAGATGAGAGAGACAGATGAGAGAGACAGATAAGAGATGAGAGAGAGACAGATGAGAGATGAGAGAGAGACAGATGAGAGACAGATGAGAGAGATGAGAGAGGGACAGATAAGAGAGGGACAGATAAGAGAGATGAGAGAGACGGATAAGAGATGAGAGACAGATGAGAGACAGATAAGAGAGATGAGAGAGACAGATAAGAGATGAGAGACAGATGAGAGACAGATAAGAGAGATGAGAGAGACAGATGAGATAAGAGAGATGAGAGAGACAGATAAGAGATGAGAGAGACAGATAAGAGATGAGAGACAGATAAGAGATGAGAGACAGATAAGAGAGATGAGAGACAGATAAGAGATGAGAGACAGATAAGAGAGATGAGAGACAGATAAGAGAGATGAGAGAGACAGAGACAGATAAGAGATGAGAGAGAGACAGATGAGAGCTGAAAGTTACAGATGAGAGAGATGAGAGACAGATAAGAGAGATGAGAGAGGGACAGATAAGAGAGATGAGAGAGACATATAAGAGAGATGAGAGAGACCGATTAGAGATGAGAGACAGATGAGAGAGACAGATAAGAGAGATGAGAGACAGATAAGAGATGAGAGAGACAGATGAGAGAGAGACAGATGAGAGACAGATGAGAGACAGATGAGAGAGAGACAGATAAGAGAGATGAGAGAGAGACAGATAAGAGAGATGAGAGACAGATGAGAGAGAGACAGATAAGAAAGATGAGAGAGACAGATGAGAGAGACAGATGAGAGAGAGACAGATAAGACAGATGAGAGAGACAGATGAGAGAGAGACAGATAAGACAGATGAGAGAGACAGATGAGAGAGAGACAGATAAGACAGATGAGAGAGACAGATCAGAGAGAGACAGATAAGACAGATGAGAGAGACAGATGAGAGAGAGACAGATAAGAGAGATGAGAGAGACAGATGAGAGAGAGACAGATAAGAGAGATAAGAGAGACAGATGAGAGAGAGACAGATAAGAGAGATAAGAGAGACAGATGAGAGAGACAGATGAGAGAGAGACAGATAAGAAAGATGAGAGAGACAGATGAGAGAGACAGATGAGAGAGAGACAGATAAGACAGATGAGAGAGACAGATGAGAGAGAGACAGATAAGACAGATGAGAGAGACAGATAAGACAGATGAGAGAGACAGATGAGAGAGAGACAGATAAGAGAGATAAGAGAGACAGATGAGAGAGAGACAGATAAGAGAGATGAGAGACAGATGAGAGAGAGACAGATAAGAAAGATGAGAGAGACAGATGAGAGAGAGACAGATAAGAAAGATGAGAGAGACAGATGAGAGAGAGACAGATAAGAGAGACAGATAAGAGAGAGACATCAGATAAGACAGATGAGAGAGAGACAGATAAGAGAGATGAGAGACAGATGAGAGAGAGACAGATAAGAGAGATAAGAGAGACAGATGAGAGAGACAGATGAGAGAGAGACAGATAAGACAGATGAGAGAGACAGATGAGAGAGAGACAGATAAGACAGATGAGAGAGAGACAGATAAGAGAGATGAGAGAGACAGATGATAAAGACAGATGAGAGAGAGACAGATAAGAGAGATGAGAGAGACAGATGAGAGAGAGACAGATAAGAGTGATGAGAGACAGATGAGAGAGAGACAGATAAGAGTGATGAGAGACAGATGAGAGAGAGACAGATAAGACAGATGAGAGAGAGACAGATGAGAGAGAGACAGATAAGAGAGATGAGAGAGACAGATGAGAGAGATGAGAGAGACAGATGAGAGAGAGACAGATAAGACAGATGAGAGAGACAGATGAGAGAGAGACAGATACGAGAGACAGATGAGAGAGAGACAGATAAGAGAGATAAGAGAGACAGATGAGAGAGACAGATGAGAGAGAGACAGATAAGACAGATGAGAGAGACAGATGAGAGAGAGACAGATAAGACAGATGAGAGAGAGACAGATAAGACAGATGAGAGAGACAGATGAGAGAGAGACAGATAAGAGAGACAGATGAGAGAGACAGATGAGAGAGAGACAGATAAGACAGATGAGAGAGACAGATGAGAGAGAGACAGATAAGACAGATGAGAGAGAGACAGATAAGACAGATGAGAGAGACAGATGAGAGAGAGACAGATGAGAGAGATAAGAGAGACAGATGAGAGAGAGACAGATAAGAGATATGAGAGAGACAGATGAGAGAGATGAGAGACAGATAAGAGAGATGAGAGAGAGACAGATAAGAGAGATGAGAGAGACAGATAAGAGAGATGAGAGAGACAGATAAGAGAGATAAGAGAGACAGATGAGAGAGATAAGAGAGACAGATGAGAGAGATAAGAGAGACAGATGAGAGAGAGACAGATAAGAGATATGAGAGAGACAGATGAGAGAGAGACAGATAAGAGAGATAAGAGAGACAGATGAGAGAGAGACAGAATGATGTGGATGTTTTTGTGTATAAATTATAGACATTTCCGGTGCAGCTACAGGAAGTTAATCCACACTCGGGTCATGTGACCCTGACTGATGAGTTTCCTCCAACAGCACGACTCCGCGTGTCTTATTCTCTCTCTCTCTTTATTCTCCCTCCGGAAGTTAATAAGAGATAAGGATGGCGGTGTGTCATGTGACTGAGAGCGTAAACTCCTGTGACTGTTACACACACACACACACACACACACACACACACACACACACAGCGCTAAACATCCCCCTGAACGAGCCGCTACCATGGAAACGTTGGTGTATCAACAAGCGCAGTAACAAAAACATCAGGTTTCTTTGTCTTTAATTAATTTTCAAACTCAAATTTAACAAAAATGAAAAGTAAAATAAGGAAACACCAAAGACAACGGTTTTGTATTTAAAGTATATTTATTACAATTTCATTATTGTACATTATTGATCAGAAGAAAAAAAAAAAAAAAAGTAAAAACCAGGGAGAAAAATGACGCATCCTAAACATAAGACCAGGAAGGAAAAGTGTGTGTGTGTGTGTGTGTGTGTGTGTGTGTGTGTGTGTGTGTGTGTGTGTGAATTGGGACCAGGTTAATGTGTAAATCTGGCACATGACTAGTGTGTATACACGCACACACGCACCAGCCATGACATTAACACTGATTATCTGTTACACTGCAGTAAACAGGATCAGGGGCCTCGACCCTCCCCCAGGCCGGGACACACACACACACACACACACACACACACACACACACCAGTGAAAGGCACCAGAACACCACAAAACACCCAGCGCACCGCACCCGGGGCCCCACGGGCAACGACCCCCGACCCCTCCAGACAAGTCCAACCCAACCGCAGCTCCTCAGGAGAACCTGCACCGAGGAGAACCTGCACCGAGGAGAACCCGCACCGAGGAGAACCCGCACCGAGGAGAACCTGCACACGTCCACACCACCGGGACAGAGGTCACGGCTCGTCATGTGGAGATCTGAAACAAACCCCCCACTGAAGACCCCCACGGAGAGATCTACTCACTTATCTTCATCAAAACACACACACACACACACACACACACACACACACACAGACACAGAAGATTCACAGCATCAAGTTCAGAAACCAACAAAACAGTTAGAAATAAAAGTGTACTGAAAAGAAAGCCCCGCCCCCTCTCATATCCTGTATTGCACTCAACAGTGTGTGTGTGTGTGTGTGTGTGTGTGTGTGTGTGTGTGTGTGTGTGTGTGTACTGTATGTAGACGGTGAGTGAGGTTAGAGGGACAAAAAGATACCCTCAGGCACTTTGTGACACTGTAAAGTGTGTGTGTGTGTGTGTGTGTGTGTGTGTGTTTCACCAGCACCCTGAGATCACCACATTAGTGTATTAACTGTAGTGTTTAAGTTTGTGTGTGTGTGTGTGTGTGTGTGTGTGTGTAATATAAAGATTTATGGCTGTCACTCCGTAAATATTAAGATATTATATATGTATTGTGTGTGTGTGTGTGTGTGTGTGTGTGTGTGTGTGTGTGTGTGTGTGTGTTAGTTGTCCATGCCCAGGTGAGACAGTCCCTGGCGGACTTCGTGCAGTTCGTCGATCTTCCCCTCCAGCAGCTCCATGAACTTCTTCAGCTCGGTCTTCATGGCTCCGTGTCTCTGCGCTCCGTCACTCAGCTCCCCCTGCAGCGCCTGGACACGCCCACGAGCCTCCTGATTGGTCAGATCCGCCGCCTGTCAACACACAGCACCCAGTCAGACGCCTCACCTCGGGGGAAACACCAGCGCAAACGGACCTACAGCACCCAGTGACGTCTCACAGCAAGTTTCATCTCACACACACACTCTCGCACACACACTCGCGCACACACACTCGCTCAGAAATGTGAGTCCAGCATTAATGAGTCCCATCAGGAAGAGTATTAATGAATCCACATGTCAGCTTCACATCCAGTTGTAAACCGCCGTCGTCTCGGCTACTTCACATCAGGAAACTCACACTCGACCTCTAATTCCTGACCTGTTAGTGTTTTACCGTAATGTCTAAGATTCTTGTGAAATGGATTTGAGAAGAAACTTAAGACCACTTAACCAACGGCTCCTT
>CM060110.1:46919488-46939488 GCA_030522415.1 Channallabes apus | reverse complement strand
AGAGATCAGAAAGGTCATGAAACAGTTCCTGTGTGTGTGTGTGTGTGTGTGTACCCCATTTCCTCCTACATCTATCAGTCATGTTGACACTGGGAGTGAGACTAGCGGGTGCCTTTAGGAGACAGGTGGAGTGTGTGTGTGTGTGTGTGTGTGTGTGTGTGTGTGTGTGTGTGTGTTTCACTGTCCCCACACAGAGGAATGTCTCCATAGCAACACAGTCTACATGTAGTGCAGAAAGACAGCACATTTGTCCTGAAACATCAAAGTCCTCCGGGACACACATCTCTCTCTCTCAAACACACACACACACCATTATATTTCACACACTACACCTAAGTTGTATGGACACTAAATGTAGTCAAAGAATTTTTATTATATACTGAAGACTGATGCGCATCTCTTAGTTGCTATGGAAACAGCATCACGCCACAGCGACGACCCAAAACTTTATTACTCTGCTCCATAATTCCATTATGCACCGGATTCACCCAGCTAAACACACACACACACACACACACACACACACACACACACACACACACACACACACTAATGAAATCATGGACAGCTGCTCACTGAGTACGACAACATTACGCAACACACCACTACACACCACTACACACCACTACACACCACTACCATCCATTACATTATCAGATGAAGCGTACAACATTTACTCTACTATGGTACCTGAAAATGGGTGGGGTTTAACAGACTGCAAGTGAACATTTTGTCTCTGAAGTTGATGTGTAGGAAGCAGCAAGTATAGGGTTAGGGTCTAATACAGGCGAGTCTGAGGATCTGATTGAATTTAACAAGCGCTAGATTGTGACGTCTAGACGGCTGGGAAAGCGCGTCTCCAAACCTGCAGTGGTTCTCTTGTGGGATGTTCCCGGTCTCAGGGTCAGAACTTCACCAAAGAGCTGCAAGGATGAAAAACCAGTGACCCGGTGACAGGGTGAAGGGCTTCCAGGGGTCACAGAGGCACGTGGGAAGTCACTGCAGCTCAAACTGCGGAAAGAGTCAACTTTGGTTCTGATAGAACAGACTGAGAACACGCATGGAGCTGCGTAGCTGCAGAGCGGTCAGGGTGTCCATGCTGTCCCGTGTCCTCCACCCTAAGCTTCAGAACCAGAGGAGCACCAGAACTGGAGCACAGTGCAGTGGAGGAAAAGGGAGCTTGTCCTGATGGATCGTGTTTTCTTTTACATCATGAGGATGGATGGCCAGGCTAATAACAAAACACCACAATGCATTACAACACTACACACCACTATAACTAAACTACACAACACTACACACCACTACACACCACTATAACTAAATTACACAACACTACACAACACTACACACCACTATAACTAAACAACACAACTACACAACACTACACACCACTATAACTAAACAACACAACTACACAACACTACACACCACTATAACTAAACAACACAACTACACACCACTACACACCACTATAACTAAACAACACAACTACACAACACTACACACCACTATAACTAAACAACACAACTACACAACACTACACACCACTATAACTAAACACAACTACACAACACTACACACCACTATAACTAAACACAACTACACACCACTATAACTAAACAACACAACTACACAACACTACACACCACTATAACTAAACAACACAACTACACAACACTACACACCACTATAACTAAACACAACTACACAACACTACACACCACTATAACTAAACACAACTACACACCACTATAACTAAACAACACAACTACACAACACTACACACCACTATAACTAAACAACACAACTACACAACACTACACACCACTATAACTAAACAACACAACTACACACCACTACACACCACTATAACTAAACAACACAACTACACAACACTACACACCACTATAACTAAACAACACAACTACACAACACTACACACCACTATAACTAAACACAACTACACAACACTACACACCACTATAACTAAACACAACTACACACCACTATAACTAAACAACACAACTATACAACACTACACACCACAATAACTAAACACAACTACACAACACTACACACCACTATAACTAAACAACACAACTACACAACACTACACACCACTATAACTAAACAACACAACTACACACCACTACACACCACTATAACTAAACACAACTACACACCACTACACACCACTATAACTAAACACAACTACACAACACTACACACAACTACACACCACTATAACTAAACAACACAACTACACACCACTACACACCACTATAACTAAACAACAAAACTACACAACACTAAACACCACTATAACTAAACAATAAAAACTACACAACACTACACACCACTATAACTAAACATCAAAACTACACAACACTACACACCACTATAACTAAACAACACAACTACACACCACTATAACTAAACAACACAACTACACAACACTACACACCACTATAACTAAACAACACAACTACACACCACTATAACTAAACAACACAACTACACACCACTATAACTAAACAACACAACTACACACCACTACACAACACTACACACAACTATAACTAAACAACACAACTACACAACACTAATCACCACTATAACTAAACAACACAACTACACAACACTACACACCACTATAACTAAACAACACAACTACACAACACACCACTACACACCACTACACAACACTACACACCACTATAACTAAACAACACAACTACACAACACTACACAACACTACACACCACTATAACTAAACAACACAACTACACACCACTACACACCACTATAACTAAACACCACAACTACACACCACTACACACCACTATAACTAAACAACACAACTACACAACACTACACACCACTATAACTAAACAACACAACTACACAACACTACACACCACTATAACTAAACAACACAACTACACAACACTACACACCACTACACAACATTACACACCACTATAACTAAACAACACAACTACACAACACTACACAACACTACACACCACTATAACTAAACAACACAACCACACAACACTACACACCACTATAACTAAACAACAAAACTACACAACACTACACACCACTATAACTAAACAACACAACTACACAACACTACACACCACTATAACTAAACAACACAACTACACAACACTACACACAACTACACAACACTACACACCACTATAACTAAACAACAAAACTACACAACACTACACACCACTATAACTAAACAACAAAACTACACAACACTACACACCACTATAACTAAACAACACAACTACACAACACTACACAACACTATAACTAAACAGCACAACTACACAACACTACACACCACTATAACTAAACAACACAACTACACAACACTACACACCACTATAACTAAACAACACAACTACAAAACTACACAACGGTACAGAACACTATTCAACAGGACATAACTCCACTACCACAGTACAGGACACATCATTACACAAAAACTACACAACTACCCTACAGCACCCCACAACACTACACAACACTGTTAGCATGGCTACGTTATTAGCGTATCCATGAAGCTGTAATGTCGGACATACAAGAAACCACACGCTCATAAACCCAACGCTAACAGCTGGGACTCGGTCAGAGGTCTGAAAACTGAGCAGATGATCATTACTGATCTCACACACACACACACACACACACACACACGACAGGCGATGTGTGAAGCCAGGAAGCTTGATCTACAGTACGTGTGCGAGAAGCAGGCTAACAGCTAGCTAACTACTGTCGATCTTTAGAGATAAACGGACAGTGGTTGCCACAGCAACGTATGGCGAGTGTATTCTGACCCATTTGAGAGTTTGTTCAATAAATTAGAGAGAGTTAGAATGTAGTTGCTGCAAGTTTGAATATCAGCTAGCCAAGCTGGCTAACATTAGCGATATTAGCCTGCTAAGGAAGACATGAGGAGTCCAGCTGAGCATATTCATGTGTATTTAGAGATTTCAGTAGAGAGATGTTCACTAGTGAGACTTGAATGAGACTTCCGTCCGGCTGACCTTTGACCCATCCACGCTGATGATGCGATAGCTGTTGCGCGTGCCGTCGTAAAAGTAGGAGACGGTCACGGCTTGTTTACTGGCAGGAACCCAGTTCTTCTTGGTGGTGGGGTCGATCTGGAAGACATGAGCCCGAGTGGTGAAGATCGGCTGCTCCCTGAAATACACACACACACACACACACACACACACACACACACACACACACACACACACAGAGAGTGTTAAGACTGCACGCATGTCCAACGTCACACAACCCTGCCCACTAACACAGTGTACATTAACACCACGCTCAGGCCAGCGTGTGGAGACGCGCACTACATCGTGATCAGGTCAGGGTTCGAGACAGGTGCGTCCTCCGTCCTGTTCCTCTCGTCTTTCCACTCGAAAAGTTTCACCGGATATCTAGATGCCAGAAATTCTTTTTAAGTGCAAAAATGTAGTCGTACCTGTTCATAAATACAGAGGAATGGACACATGGTGGGGGGGGGGGGGGGGGGCTTTACACTGGAAACTGTGGATGTTTTTAGCAACTTATCAGTAAACCTGTAGCGCTAACGCTAACGTAAACTGTGTGATTAATAGAGCATTACTGCGGTATGCCATATTCTACTGTACCACACACACACACACCTACACAAACACCTACACACACACACCTACACACCTACACACACACCTACACACACACACCTACACACACCTACACACACACACACACCTACACACACACACACCTACACACACACACACCTACACACACACACACACACACACACACACACACACACACACACACACACCTACACACACACACACACACACACACACACACACACACCTACACACACACACACACACACCCACACACACACACCTACACACACACCTACACACACACCTACACACACACCTACACACACACCTACACACACACCTACACACACCCCTACACACACACCCCTACACACACACCCCTACACACACACCCCTACACACACACACACACACACCTACACACACACACCTACACACACCTACACACACCTACACACACCTACACACACCTACACACACACACACACCTACACACACACACACACCTACACACACACACACACACCTACACACACACACACACCTACACACACACACACACACCTACACACACACCTACACACACACCTACACACACCTACACACACCTACACACACACACACACACCTACACACACACACACCTACACACACACACACACCTACACACACACACACCTACACACACACACCTACACACACACACACACCTACACACACACACACACACACACACACACACACACACACACACCTACACACACACCTACACACACACACCTACACACACACACACACACCTACACACACACACACACACCTACACACACACACACACACCTACACACACCTACACACACACACACACACCTACACACACACACACCTACACACACCTACACACACCTACACACACACACACACACCTACACACACACACCTACACACACCTACACACACACACCTACACACACACACACCTACACACACACACACCTACACACAAACACACCTACACACAAACACACCTACACACACACACACCTACACACACACACACCTACACACACACACACACACACCTACACACACACACACACACCTACACACACACACCTACACACACACACACACACCTACACACACACCCCTACACACACACACCCCTACACACACACACCCCTACACACACACACCCCTACACACACACACACACACCTACACACACACACCTACACACACACACCTACACACACACACCCCTACACACACACACCTACACACCCCTACACACACACACACACACCCCTACACACACACACACACACACCTACACACACACACACACACCTACACACACACACACCTACACACACACACACCTACACACACACACACACACACCTACACACACACACACACACCTACACACACTATAAGAAGGTTAAAGTTATGAGTTGAAGGCAAACTGGGTGGAGCCTGCATCTGTCAAACAGTCTTTAAATAGGTGCACGCACGCACACGCACGCACACGCACGCACGCACACGCACGCACCAGTGTGTAGTAGTTAGTCTCTAACTCCACAGTTCTGTAGAGGCTGCAGACGAGACTCTCACACTGCAGCCATCGACACACACCAACTATGTTCAAATCTGGAAACATGTCCTGACCATAAGTCCTTAGACCTCCAACACAGACCCTAGTACCCAGTTACTCTGATTAGAGAACCCTGATCTGAGAACCCCCAGACCCAGGATTCCCCCTTTTCCACCGAGGCGGTTCCAGAGCTATTTTAGAGCCGGTTGCTGAGTTCTAAGCAGTTCTTTATTTTCAGACGACCTCAGACAGGAACACGGGCTCCGTGGCGGCACCAAGGACCGCTTACGTCAGAGACTGGGGGCGGGATTATCACCACCAACTAAACGTTTGTGACATCTTTAAAACATGGACTCGGAATACAACGAGCAGCTCAAATGATCCTCAGTCAGGTTAAAGCTGGAAGCTGAAGTTTGATGATGTTATCCTAGCCACTAGCACTTTTATTTGCAGCTGTCATCATTTTGGCCACTAGCCTTACCGCTAGCGCTAGCATTGCGTCTAACAGTGCTGGGATTGTAGAGACGTACACGAATGTATACAGTGACGTACTGACGTGACTCTCTTGCCCGTGAAAAAACAAAGCCTGTTCTTAGGACCTTAATAAACCAAGTCAGAATCCCAAAACCTGAACTTAACCCTACACCTCCAGACTGTAACCTTATAAGTCTAATCTAAAACCCCTTAATCTTACCCCAGAGCATGTCCTTAACTCACTCTAAAGCCCCCAACACTGACCGTACGAACACTGGACTGTGAACCTCAGAGCATGTTAAACCTCCCCATAACCCCCCCTCCCCCATCTCTAACCCTAACCCTAACCCTCATAACCCCCCCTCCCCCATCTCTAACCCTAACACTGGACTGTGAACCTCAGAGCATGTTAAACCTCCTCATAACCCCCCCCCCCCCCAATCTCTAAACCAGAACCCTGATCCACACACTCCGACCCACCCGACCCACCCGACACACCCTAACCCCAGGTCAGATCTCAGACACCGGACAATCACCCATTACATCACCTCAGGGAGATGTTCCTCTCCACCCTCACCTCTGGCAAAATTAAATCTGACCTCCGACCTCTGAGCCATGAGGTAAACCTGTGAATTCCTTAAATCTCATGGTAAAACCGCTCTCTCCAGACTCTCTGACTCTAGCGCATCTACCTCTGAGGCAGACTCTGTAAATTAATCACACTGACTCTAGAAACACCTTTTTGTATGACCCCTGACCTCTGACCTGGAACAAGTTGCACTGCTGGATCAACACACTGACTGGGTATTTGTAAGTGGATTATGGAATGATTGAGTCACACACATTGTGGTGTGTGTGAGTGTGTGTACAGTTTATCTGTGCATTGTTCAGTAGTGTTTGTGGTATATATGGATGTGTGTGTGTGAATGTGTGTGTGCCAGTTTCAGTGTGCAAGTCACGACTCCTCCGACTGGTCTGTTAGCTCCGACATGTCGGACCAGTTTTATTCTCACACTCACACACACGCCTATGCTTGTTCCTGATCTGGCAGCACTGTGTGTGTGTGTGTGTGTGTGTGTGTGTGTGTGTGTGTGAGTGTGAGTGTGAGAGAGACATAAGCATAAATCTGTCCAGCTGATGCAGTGTGTGTGAGTTACAGAGACGATCTGGACGCCGTGTTTAACACCTCGTTTAACTCGAACAGACAACTGAAGCTAATTATAAATTATTTGTGGCATCAAACAAACATCTACATGTGAAGAGTAAAGTACACACCCTGTGGAGGCGTTACAGAGAGACACTGAGTCACAGAGGGGTGTGATGCAGCGCACTTCCTGATTCCTGATGATCATTCTCTCGACCCCGAGTGTTTTATTCCTCTGACGCCACAGTAACCTACAGTACACACCGTTACAGTACTAACCCTAACCCTAACCTACAGTACACACCGTTACAGTACTAACCCTAACCCTAACCTACAGTACACACCGTTACAGTACTAACCCTAACCCTAAACTACAGTACACACCGTTACAGTACTAACCCTAACCCTAACCCTAACCTACAGTACACACCATTACAGTACTAACCCTAACCTACAGTACACACCGTTACAGTACTAACCCTAACCCTAACCCAGTACACACCGTTACAGTACTAACCCTAACCCTAACCTACAGTACACACCGTTACAGTACTAACCCTAACCCTAACCTACAGTACACACCGTTACAGTACTAACCCTAACCCTAAACTACAGTACACACCGTTACAGTACTAACCCTAACCCTAACCCTAACCTACAGTACACACCATTACAGTACTAACCCTAACCTACAGTACACACCGTTACAGTACTAACCCTAACCCTAACCCAGTACACACCGTTACAGTACTAACCCTAACCCTAACCTACAGTACACACCGTTACAGTACTAACCCTAACCCTAACCCAGTACACACCGTTACAGTACTAACCCTAACCCTAACCTACAGTACACACGGTTACAGTACTAACCATAACCCTAACCTACAGTACACACCGTTACAGTACTAACCCTAACCCTAACCTACAGTACACACCGTTACAGTACTAACCCTAACCCTAACCTACAGTACACACGGTTACAGTACTAACCCTAACCCTAACCTACAGTACACACCGTTACAGTACTAACCCTAAAGTACACACCGTTACAGTACTAACCCTAACCTACAGTACACACCGTTACAGTACTAACCCTAACCCTAACCCAGTACACACCATTACAGTACTAACCCTAACCCTAACCTACAGTACACACGGTTACAGTACTAACCCTAACCCTAACCTACAGTACACACCGTTACAGTACTAACCCTAACCCTAACCCTACAGTACACACCGTTACAGTACTAACCCTAACCTACAGTACACACCGTTACAGTACTAACCCTAACCCTAACCTACAGTACACACCGTTACAGTACTAACCCTAACCCTAACCTACAGTACACACGGTTACAGTACTAACCCTAACCCTAACCTACAGTACACACCGTTACAGTACTAACCCTAACCCTAACCTACAGTACACACGGTTACAGTACTAACCCTAACCCTAACCTACAGTACACACCGTTACAGTACTAACCCTAAACTACAGTACACACCGTTACAGTACTAACCCTAACCCTAACCTACAGTACACACCGTTACAGTACTAACCCTAAACTACAGTACACACCGTTACAGTACTAACCCTAACCCTAACCCAGTACACACCGTTACAGTACTAACCCTAACCCTAACCCAGTACACACCGTTACAGTACTAACCCCAACCCAGTACACACCGTTACAGTACTAACCCTAACCCTAACCCAGTACACACCGTTACAGTACTAACCCTAAAGTACACACCGTTACAGTACTAACCCTAACCTAAAGTACACACCGTTACAGTATTAACCCTAACCCTACAGTACACACCGTTACAGTACTAACCCTAGCCCTAACCTACAGTACACACCGTTACAGTACTAACCCTAACCCTAAACTACAGTACACACCGTTACAGTACTAACCCTAACCTACAGTACACACTGTTACAGTACTAACCCTAACCCTAACCTACAGTACACACCGTTACAGTACTAACCCTAACCTACAGTACACACCGTTACAGTACTAACCCTAACCCTAAACTACAGTACACACCGTTACAGTACTAACCCTAACCTACAGTACACACTGTTACAGTACTAACCCTAACCCTAACCTACAGTACACACCGTTACAGTACTAACCCTAACCTACAGTACACACCGTTACAGTACTAACCCTAAAGTACACACCGTTACAGTACTAACCCTAACCTACAGTACACACCGTTACAGTACTAACCCTAACCTACAGTACACACCGTTACAGTACTAACCCTAAACTACAGTACACACCGTTACAGTACTAACCCTAACCTACAGTACACACCGTTACAGTACTAACCCTAACCCTAACCTACAGTACACACCGTTACAGTACTAACCCTAACCCTACAGTACACACCGTTACAGTACTAACCCTAACCCTACAGTACACACCGTTACAGTACTAACCCTAACCCTACAGTACACACCGTTACAGTACTAACCCTAACCCTAACCTACAGTACACACCGTTACAGTACTAACCCTAACCCTAACCTACAGTACACACCGTTACAGTACTAACCCTAACCCTACAGTACACACCGTTACAGTACTAACCCTAACCCTACAGTACACACCGTTACAGTACTAACCCTAACCCTAACCTACAGTACACACCGTTACAGTACTAACCCTAACCTACAGTACACACCGTTACAGTACTAACCCTAACCCTAACCTACAGTACACACCGTTACAGTACTAACCCTAACCCTAACCTACAGTACACACCGTTACAGTACTAACCCTAACCTACAGTACACACCGTTACAGTACTAACCCTAACCCTAACCTACAGTACACACCGTTACAGTACTAACCCTAACCCTACAGTACACACCGTTACAGTACTAACCCTAACCCTAACCTACAGTACACACCGTTACAGTACTAACCCTAACCCTACAGTACACACCGTTACAGTACTAACCCTAACCCTAACCTGGGCCAGGGGTAGCTCAGTGGTTAAGGCATTGGACTACGGTTCGGAAGATCCCAGGTTCAAACCCCACAACCACCAAGTTGCCACTGTTGGGCCCTTGAGCAAGGCCCTTAACCCTCAACTACTCAGATGTGTAATGAGATAAAAATGTAAGTCGCTCTGGATAAGAGCGTCTGCCAAATGCCTAAATGTCTAAATGTAAACCTACAGTACACACCGTTACAGTACTAACCCCAACCCTAACCCTACAGTACACACCGTTACAGTACTAACCCTAACCCTAACCTACAGTACACACCGTTACAGTACTAACCCTAACCCTAACCCTACAGTACACACCGTTACAGTACTAACCCTAACCTACAGTACACACCGTTACAGTACTAACCCTAAACTACAGTACACACCGTTACAGTACTAACCCTAACCCTAAACTACAGTACACACCGTTACAGTACTAACCCTAACCCACAGTACACACTGTTACACAATCAAACGGCTCGCTTTTTACCTTTAATGTTCATTAAACAAGTGAGTTCCCGTCTCTCTCTCTCTTTATTCTCCCTCCTGAAGTTAATAAGAGATAAGGCTGGCGGTGTGTCATGTGACCGAGAGCGTAAACTCTGTCCTGAAGATGTTCAGCTTTACCTCTGACTGTTACACACACAGCGCTCACACTGGAGACTCCTTACACACACACACACATTTTATATATATATATCTCCTGACTGTGAATGATCCGTTACTATGGAAACTAATCATTAATACAATCCTGCACTACAGTCAGAATGTGGAGATGAAGAGCGTCAGGTTTAGTGTTACAGCTAATAAACTAATAAACAGCTGTTTACTGTAACACTGAGCTGATTAGCGGAGGTGTGTGTGTGTGTGTGTGTGTGTGTGTCAGTAATGGTTGAGTATCAGCAGGTTGGTTGCAGTGTGTTAAGAGTCTAATAAAAGCAGGTCAGAGTGTCAAGTGCCAGGCGGAGTGTGAGAACCTGCAGCAGCTGAGGAGTGTGTGTGTGTGTGTGTGTGTGTGTGTGTGTGTGTGTGTGTGTGTGTGTGTGTGTAATAAAATGCACTCAGTCAGATAAATAAATAAATAAATAAATAAATAAAATGTAACCAGTGTTTAGTGTTAAAACACCGCCTGAGTGTGTGTGTGTGTGTGTGTGTGTGTGTGTGTGTGTGTGTGTGTGTGTGTGTGTGTACACTCACCCCATGGCTGTGAATCCCCGTTGGAACCTGAGCGCTATGAGGGTGAAGTGTGTGTGTGTGTGTGTGTGTGTGTTGGATGAGTGTGTGTGTGTGTGTGTGTGTGTGTGTTGGATGAGTGTGTGTGTGTGTGTGTGTGTGTGTGTTATCTCCACTCCGACTCCATTTCAGTCTCCGACACTCTGAAACCCGACCGGCATCAAACCGAAGCGCTTCTGATCCTCACAGTGCGCGAGAGTGTGTGTGTGTGTGTGTGTGTGTCATTCCGATCAAACTCCAGGTTATCGCGGCGTGCGCACGCGCAGACACACACACACACAAACTAAAGCGCGAACACTGCTCTCTCTCTCCCCGGGGCAAACCGAACACACACACACACACACTCAAGTCTAATACTACACACACACACACACACTCAAGTCTAATACTACACACACACACACTCAAGTCTAATACTACACACACACACACACACACACTCAAGTCTAATACTACACACACACACACACACACACTCAAGTCTAATACTACACACACACACACACACACACACACACTCAAGTCTAATACTACACACACACACACACACACACACACACACACACACACACACACACTCACACACACACACTCACACACTCACACACTCATCTAATACTACACACACACACACACATCTAATACTACACACACACACACACATCTAATACTACACACACACACACACACATCTAATACTACACACACACACACACACACACACTCACATCTAATACTACACACACACTCACACACTCATCTAATACTACACACACACACACACACTCACATCTAATACTACACACACACACACACACACACATCTAATACTACACACACACACACACACACACACATCTAATACTACACACACACACACACACACACACACATCTAATACTACACACACATCTAATACTACACACACACACACACACACACACACACTCACATCTAATACTACACACACACTCACACACTCATCTAATACTACACACACACACACACACACACACACACTCACATCTAATACTACACACACACTCACACACTCATCTAATACTACACACACACACACACACACATCTAATACTACACACACACACACACACACACACTCACATCTAATACTACACACACACTCACACACTCATCTAATACTACACACACACACACACACACATCTAATACTACACACACACACACACACATCTAATACTACACACACACACACACACATCTAATACTACACACACACACACACACACACTCATCTAATACTACACACACACACTCACATCTAATACTACACACACACACACACACACACACTCTCAGAGCCCCGGAGCGCAGCGCGCGCGGACTCAGGTCCGAGGGAGAGGGCGCGCGCGTCGGGACCGAGTAACACCGACACTGAGCCGAAACACCTGCGCACACACACACTCATCCAACACCACACACACACACACACTCATCCAACACCACACACACACACACACACTCATCCAACACCACACACACACACACACTCATCCAACACCACACACACACACACACACTCATCCAACACCACACACACACACACACTCATCCAACACCACACACACACACACACACTTTCTCCGGGTCTCTGACATGAAAATGACGCGAACTGGTGGTTTATGGCATTTCACACACACACTGAAGTCACACCTCACGTGTGTGTGAGAGAGAGAGTCAGTGTGTGTAATGTAAGATGAAATAAAAGTATCCGAGCGCGTGCACGCGCGTGTTACCTGTGCAGGTGAGTACTTACATCAGTGTGTGTGTGTGTGTGTAGAGCCGCTGATGATGATGAAGATGATGATGAAGGTCTCTCTGGATCAGTTCTAAACTTGTCCGTGTCCTTGTCTCTGTCCGGGGCGCGCGCTGCACTCCTCCCGCGGTTTAATTTAATTATAATTAGAATATTAATGTGGTAACTCCTCCTCCTCGAGTCCTCACGCGCTCCCTGACATCATCATCATCCCCCCGGTGTGACTCCGGTTACTGACTGACTGACTGAGACACACACACAGAGAGAGAGAGAGAAAGAAAGAGAGACACGCGCGCGCGCTGAGAGCTCCGCCTGGTCTTCAGTAAACCCGAGCGGCCGGAACTCATCTCACAGCGGAACCTTTATACTGACTCTGTGGTGGCGGGGGGACAGAAATACAGGGTGCACACACGCGGCTTTAGGGTCCGGGCGGAAACCCGTCAACCAGCTCGCGGTGTTTACATTATATTTAATCCACTAAACAGTTTAAAGTCATTTTGAAAAAATCTTCCTTTATTTTAGTTCCGTATTAAGCAAAAGTATTTGATAGTCACAGGGTGAGTTTAAGATTTTAATTTCCTACAGTCTATCTGTTACTGAGCGCGTTAGCATTAGCATTAGCAGTGATGAATTATCATGAGTGTATAATCCTGGTGTTTAATGGTGTTTATGAGAATGTGGTGGTGTTTAACGATGTTCAGTGAGTGACCTGGTGTGTGTGTGTGTGTGTGTGTGTGTGTGTAATTGTTCAGAGCTCGATATCGTCTGATGATTAGATCATGTTTCATGTGTTTTAATGGTGTTTAGCTGCTCTTATAGTGCGTGTGACGGTGTGTGTGTGTGTGATGGGGTTTGACGGTGTGTGTGTGTGTGTGTGTGTGTGTGTGTGATGGGGTTTGACGGTGTGTGTGTGTGATGGGGTTTGACGGTGTGTGTGTGTGTGTGATGGGGTTTGACGGTGTGTGTGTGTGTGTGTGTGTGTGTGTGTGTGTGTGATGGGGTTTGACGGTGTGTGTGTGTGATGGGGTTTGACGGTGTGTGTGTGTGTGTGTGTGTGTGTGTTGGGGTTTGACGGTGTGTGTGTGTGATGGGGTTTGACGGTGTGTGTGTGTGTGTGTGTGTGTGTGTGTTGGGGTTTGACAGTGTGTGTGTGTGTGTGTGTGTGTGTGTGTGTGATGGGGTTTGACGGTGTGTGTGTGTGATGGGGTTTGACGGTGTGTGTGTGTGTGTGATGGGGTTTGACGGTGTGTGTGTGTGTGTGTGTGTGTTGGGGTTTGACGGTGTGTGTGTGTGTGTGTGTGTGTTGGGGTTTGACGGTGTGTGTGTGTGATGGGGTTTGACGGTGTGTGTGTGTGTGTGTGTGTGTGTGTTGGGGTTTGACGGTGTGTGTGTGTGTGTGTGTGTGTGTGTGTGTGTGATGGGGTTTGACGGTGTGTGTGTGTGTGTGTGTGATGGGGTTTGACGGTGTGTGTGTGTGTGTGTGTGTGTGTGTGTGTGTGATGGGGTTTGACGGTGTGTGTGTGTGTGTGTGTGTGTTGGGGTTTGACGGTGTGTGTGTGTGATGGGGTTTGACGGTGTGTGTGTGTGTGTGTGTGTGTGTGTGTGATGGGGTTTGACGGTGTGTGTGTGTGTGTGTGTGATGGGGTTTGACGGTGTGTGTGTGTGTGTGTGTGATGGGGTTTGACGGTGTGTGTGTGTGTGTGTGTGTGTGTGTGTTGGGGTTTGACGGTGTGTGTGTGTGTGTGTGTGTGTGTGTGTGTTGGGGTTTGACGGTGTGTGTGTGTGTGCGTGTGTGTGTGTGTGTTGGTGTTTGACGGTGTGTGTGTGTGTGTTGGTGTTTGACGGTGTGTGTGTGTGTGATGGGGTTTGACAGTGTGTGTGTGTGTGTGTGTGTGTGTGTGTGTGTGTGTGATGGGGTTTGACGGTGTGTGTGTGTGATGGGGTTTGACGGTGTGTGTGTGTGTGTTGGTGTTTGACGGTGTGTGTGTGTGTGTGTGTGTGTTGGGGTTTGACGGTGTGTGTGTTGGGGTTTGACGGTGTGTGTGATGGGGTTTGACGGTGTGTGTGTGTGATGGGGTTTGACGGTGTGTGTGTGTGTGTTGGTGTTTGACGGTGTGTGTGTGTGTGATGGGGTTTGACGGTGTGTGTGTGTGTGTGTGTGTGTGTGTGTGTGTGTGTGTGTGTGATGGGGTTTGACGGTGTGTGTGTGTGATGGGGTTTGACGGTGTGTGTGTGTGTGATGGGGTTTGACGGTGTGTGTGATGGGGTTTGACGGTGTGTGTGTGTGTGTTGGTGTTTGACGGTGTGTGTGTGTGTGTGTGATGGGGTTTGACGGTGTGTGTGTGTGTTGGGGTTTGACGGTGTGTGTGTGTGATGGGGTTTGACGGTGTGTGTGTGTGTTGGGGTTTGACGGTGTGTGTGTGTGTTGGGGTTTGACGGTGTGTGTGTGTGTGTGTGTGTGTGTGTGATGGGGTTTGACGGTGTGTGTGTGTGTGATGGGGTTTGACGGTGTGTGTGTGTGTGTTGGGGTTTGACGGTGTGTGTGTGTGTGTGTGTGTGATGGGGTTTGACGGTGGGTGTGTGTGTGTGTGTGTGTGTGTGTGTGTGATGGGGTTTGACGGTGTGTGTGTGTGATGGGGTTTGACGGTGTGTGTGTGTGTGTGTGTGTGTTGGTGTTTGACGGTGTGTGTGTGTGTGTGTGTGTGTGTGTGTGTGTGTGTGTGTGATGGGGTTTGACGGTGTGTGTGTGTGTGTGTGTTGGGGTTTGACGGTGTGTGTGTGTGTGTGTGTGTGTGTGTGATGGGGTTTGACGGTGTGTGTGTGTGATGGGGTTTGACGGTGTGTGTGTGTGTGTGTGTTGGGGTTTGACGGTGTGTGTGTGTGTGATGGGGTTTGACGGTGTGTGTGTGTGTGTTGGGGTTTGACGGTGTGTGTGTGTGTGTTGGGGTTTGACGGTGTGTGTGTGTGTGTTGGGGTTTGACGGTGTGTGTGTGTGTGTGATGGGGTTTGACGGTGTGTGTGTGTGTGTGTGTTGGGGTTTGACGGTGTGTGTGTGTGTGTGTGTGATGGGGTTTGACGGTGTGTGTGTGTGTGTTGGGGTTTGACGGTGTGTGTGTGTGTGTGTGATGGGGTTTGACGGTGTGTGTGTGTGTGTGTGATGGGGTTTGACGGTGTGTGTGATGGGGTTTGACGGTGTGTGTGTGTGATGGGGTTTGACGGTGTGTGTGTGTGTGTGTGATGGGGTTTGACGGTGTGTGTGTGTGTGATGGGGTTTGACGGTGTGTGTGTGTGTGTGTGATGGGGTTTGACGGTGTGTGTGTGTGTTGGGGTTTGACGGTGTGTGTGTGTGATGGGGTTTGACGGTGTGTGTGTGTGTTGGGGTTTGACGGTGTGTGTGTGTGTGTGTGTGTGTGTGTGATGGGGTTTGACGGTGTGTGTGTGTGTGTGTGATGGGGTTTGACGGTGTGTGTGTGTGTTGGGGTTTGACGGTGTGTGTGTGTGTGATGGGGTTTGACGGTGTGTGTGTGTGTGTTGGGGTTTGACGGTGTGTGTGTGTGTGTTGGGGTTTGACGGTGTGTGTGTGTGTGTTGGGGTTTGACGGTGTGTGTGTGTGTGTGTGTGTGTGTTGGGGTTTGACGGTGTGTGTGTGTGTGTGTGTGTGTGTTGGGGTTTGACGGTGTGTGTGTGTGTGTGTGTGTGTGATGGGGTTTGACGGTGTGTGTGTGTGTGTGTGATGGGGTTTGACGGTGTGTGTGTGTGTGTGTGTGTGTGTGATGGGGTTTGACGGTGTGTGTGTGTGTGTGTGTGTGTGTGTGTGTGTGTGTGTGTTGGTGTTTTGCTCCTGCAGCATGGCTGAAGCTCAGAGTTATGAGGAACAGTTCTCCCACCGGTTCTCTGCCCAGGATGAGGAGTTCCAGCGGTATCTCCAGCAGGATGCGGCCTCGCCCCCTGTAGTGGAGGCCTGGAGGAGCAGAGACACTCGGTATTGCCTTTATACACACACACACACACACACACACACACACACACACACACACACACACACACACAGTGTGACTCGGTTCTCATCTACTCTCTGGTGTGCTTTAGTTTCCAGGACAGCAGACATCACCGCGGCGGCGGCGGCTGGGGTCAGAGGTCACACGATCGGCGGTACGGAGGTCACCAGAACTCGTATAACCAGAGACGACATTACGATCGCTACTGAGTGTGTGTGTGTGTGTGTGTGTGAAATACATTGTGATCATTACTCCTGTTCAAGAAAGTTCATTAAATATAAGATTAAACCAGATTTTATTTCCTACTCGTTCTTTAATGATGTAAACGACACACACACACACACACACACACTAGTGATTTAGTGTTTATATAAAGGCGAGTTTTAACTTGACTGATTCACTGGAGGATGAAGTGAAAGAAGCTGGAAAGTGCTGACAGAAAAGGAGGGTGAAGTGTGTGTGTGTGTGTGTGTGTATGGAGGATGAGTGTGTCGATCTCGCAGATAAGCAGTGTGTGTTTGTGTGCATGTGAATGTACTGCCCTCCCTCCTTCCTAATTACTTTGATCTATTCCACTATGTTCTGAAACACGACCCCTTTCACCTGTACTTTAAAAAGGGAGAGATGTGGATCGGATCGGTTCTCGATACAGTAAACTATACTGAACAGATACTGAAGAATAATTTACATGGATGTAAACGGACACAAAGGTGGAGCTGAAAAGTTACGCGAATAGAAGAAAACAGTTTTAGACGTAGATGCTGTGAAATGCCTTAAATGAACAGATACTGAAGGGAAAGTCCAGTTCTGCAGGTTCTGATGGTTCTGACATTCCGGTCCGGGACAGCGAGGGTGGATCCAGCAGCAGGTCAGTGATGAGGAACCCGTTTCTGCTGATGATGATGACCAACACCTCCCCCCTTCTAGTGAACTACTCACTCATTTTAATTATTATGGTAATCAATATTACTTCAGAATAATGCTGAGAAACACTAAGTAATGAGGAGAGAGGTGTTGTTGATCATCACTGACCCGGCTGCACCTTCACCTCACACTCGGATTACACTGACCGTTATATCTCACACTGCATCGAGGTGATCCTCATGACCTGCTAAAATACTGTACTTTTATATCTTATTGTCTTAATGTTCTTTTCTTTGGTTTATAAATACGACCCAGATTCAGTGATGCTTCAAATAATATGTTTACTGCTAGTGAGTGCTGTTAGAAATGAAGCTCCACGTGAAGGAACTATGATGTGGGACATGTTTTGGTCCCAGTCCACCCCTGGTGTTGGGTTGTAGTCCCCTATAGGGGAGGGTAGAGGGTTACGTCTCGTCAGTGACATCAGCAGGTGGAATTTGAGGAGAAACTTGATTAGGTATATTAGATTATGTATATTATATTAGATTATGTATAATTAATGTAGCAAGGAAGTGAAATGATCTGATTACTATTAGTGTGTGTGTGTGTGTGTGTGTTTCCTTCCTGCTGATCAGCTCACACTCCTCCATCAGGAAGCTCCATCACTGTGTCTCCTCTACTGCAGATATTTTATGTAAATCACACAGATTTAATCAGAACAGGAACAGAATAGACTTTAATATAAACCTGTGCTGTTCTATCAAAGCCTTCTGACCAATCAGGAGACGGGATTCAGCTGTGTGTGTGTGTGTGTGTGTGTGTTTATTACAGAGACATTATTTTATTACAGAGAAGAAGCTGCAGTTAATGTTAGCTCTGACTGTGTGTGTGTGTGTGTGTGTGTGTGTGTGAGTGAGAGAGAGATGTGTTATGTAATGTCTGCAGGCAGAAAGACATGATTGAAGGAAGGACGTGTGTGTGTGTGTGTGTGTGTGTGTGTGTGTGTGTGTGTGTGTTTCAACATTTAAAGAAACCTATTTAAAAAAAACTGTAAAGAGTTGTTGTTGTTGTTATTATTATTTGATGGATCCACCCGGCGGACCCGTGGAGGTCAGCGGTGACCAGTGTGTTTATTCCCATCTTACGACGGTGGTAGGACCTCTGGTCAACACTCGCACACACACACTCGCACACACTCACACACACTCGCACACACTCGCACA
>CM060110.1:46856988-46916988 GCA_030522415.1 Channallabes apus | reverse complement strand
TCATGAACTGCACCTCAGTGTGGATCAGCACCGCTCAGGACCGCTCAGGACCGTCAAGGCCTTCAGAGGGGGTGGAAACTCTGGGGACCCACCTACCCAGCCTGGGGGACATTTACCAGAAACACTGTCTGCAAACAGCGAGAGTCCGTATCACAGACGCCTCTCACCCCAGTCATGGACTGTTCACTCTACTACCATCAGGTGGCGCTACATGAACTGCACTGGACTGTTAGCTAACACACCACTGTCACTTTCTGACTAGACTGCACTGCTTTGTCCACTACGCAGCTCTACAATATCCAGAAATCTACCAGGTTTATTCTTACATTACTGTATATTTCACCATATTTATTCTGTATATACAGTAACATAAAGACATAAACACATGTTCTTCTCCTGGCATGTCTTCATCACTGCACACTTACTGTTCATCATCATGCAGTACACTGTATATTACCATAAACTACACATTCTGCACCCCTGTACATATAATATAATATAATATAATATAATATAATCTCTTCATGAGCTTTCAGTTGTGTTTTATCTCCCCCTAGTGGACACCAGAGCAAGAGCACCATTAATAATTCAAATGATAATAATAATAATAATAATATATAATAATAATAATAACTACAGAGGTACATTTCCTGAAGTAAATGTGAGTGGTGCTTGTCATGCCATAGATATAGCTGATGTCACAGCTGACGTTAAGTCTATGGGACTTTTTGGGGCAGTTAATTGCAGGGGCGAGTGACAGGCCACCCCTTAGAAAAGTCATAGCACCCCATCAGTGTCGAATTGAGCACTTGTGGGTTTAAGGCGAACATGGACATGGGGCCCTCTGCATTCAGTGCTTTATTTAAAGGTCTTACCTTAAACTTCCCTTCACTCGTCACCCCACAGCGAACTCACACAGCTGTCTAGAACAGGGGTGTGTGTCTTCGTACCTCGCTTGAAACATCCGGGATGAATTGACACATCTAAGATGAGATCATCGTGCTAATTAAGACCTGGCTAAGTCGGTTCTTCCAGCACACCTGTTGTTGATGATTAGTCTGGCCGGATTGTGTTGTCTAGGATTATTGCGCGTTCGTGCGTTGGTTTAAAAGGCGATATGCATCGACAGTAGAAACACTGATCACAAGCCCTTTGATTGGTTGACGAAATGACAAAAAGAACAAGCTAATTTTTTTTGTAACACCTGCGCTGAAATGCTCCCCCCCCCACGTGTTATGCGCTGAAATGCTTCCCTGCCATGGATCCCCCCCTCCCACCACACACACATAATCACTATCAAATATTATATTAGAACATAATATGCACATGTTTTACAAATTACATGAGACAATAAAATAAGAAATATGAAAAAAATATGTTGTATATGGAAAATTTTAAATATGAATATTTTTTAAAAAAACATGTATACTTTTATATTGTTTACTTTATAATAAAATTAGTTATGTCCAATTTTTCATTATAAAAAAAATATTTTTATTATACATATCTCTCTCTCTCTCTCTCTCTCTCTCTCTCTATATATATATATATATATATATATATATATATATATATATATATATATCATATATCTATATTTGCATATTTATAACGAACCCCTGAAAAATAAATGTGTTACAAAATAAACATTATACAAGAATTTGAATTAATGGTCTTGAGGGCTGTCTCGTGCCTAGAGTTTATTATAATAATAGAAAACCTATGAATTTATGTTCTAATATATAATATTTGATATCAAATATATATATATATATATATATATGCAAGATACTTTTCTTTCCCCACGTGAGTCAGTCCACGTCAGCGCTCTTTAACCAATCAGATGTGACCTCACCACTTCAACCAATCATAACCCGGCAGGAGCGCAGCCTTAATCCTGTTTATATGAAATAAAGCTGCTACCGAGCAGGTTCAAGCTTACGGACATGTTGCTATGACAACAAGTGCGAGATGAGCATCGGAGAACGAAACAATCCAAGATCAGGACAAATCCACAACAATCAAATCCAGCTAACTGAGTTAGCGACGTACGAAGAACACCCCCCAGACCTGTAGAAAGAAAACAACAACAACAACAACAACAACAAAACATTAAGAGGTTAACTAATGCACAATGTTCTACTGTTAGAATGTAACTCATTGTCAGTTTACAGATCTGAGACCTTGGTATTTTAACCTGATCAGCAGCTGGTTATTGATCGTCCTCCATCGTCTTCTATGTTGCTTCACTAAAGTAAGGAAACCCATGACAGGTCAATGGAGTGACGCAAATTATACCAAATAATACTTATTAAAATCTCTTATCTTTATCCCTGCCTTCCTGTCTTTGTCTTACTCTTCTTCACTCTGTCTGTCTGTCTGTCTGTCTGTCCTCTTCTGTCCCTTTATGTGATGTATTCCTCCTGCTACTCGACTGCTTTCTTTTTCTCCTTCCAATCCTTTTAATGCATTTTACTGTTTCTCTTCATCATCACTATATTTACTTTCCTCTTTTTTTGTATTTTGTCTTTGCATCTGTCTCCTTCTCCTTTATTGATTTTATTTGATTTGGATTTCTCTCTCTCTCTCTCTCTCTCTCTCTCTCTCTCTCTCTCTTCTTTTTGCTTTCTCCTCCTCAAATGTTATTTTCATGTCTTTCCTTCTCTTCTCCTTCGGCACTGTATAACTGTTTTTAATAGCTTAGTCTTCCTTCATCACATGAGATTTAGTGGGTGGGAAAAACATATGAATATTGGGGTGTAGGATTAAGAATAATATGAAAATAATGTTAATTAAAAATATTTTAAAATAATTAGTCTTATTGTCCTATTGTGCATGGCTGGGCTAAATAGTGTCTTAACTTGCGTGGCATAATGGCATTCTAATGTTATTTCAGCAAGTGGATTTTAATTATTTTTAAATGTTAGACGTAAGTGCTGGGTAAAACTACTTAGTTAGGCTTAAGTCATGGGTGCTGGCAGTTCGGGGCTCTAGGCGCGCGCTTACTTTTACCACACAATTTGACACCTCATTCAAGGGTCTAGAACAAACGGTGCGGGATTAGTCACGCGCCAAACTTTGTAAGGAAGAAGAAGAAGAAGAACAAGAAAGAATAATAAGCCTGTGAGATAGTAATAGTAGAGTTTCACTTCTATAATGAAGAAGCACCACTAATAATAATAATAATAATAATAATAAATAATAACTACCGCTGAGAAGAGAAGCAAGAGAACAGAGAAACAGGATAGTTTGGAAGAACTGGCATAACTGGGGCTTGAACCATCAACCTTCTGATCAGTAAAACAAAGACTTAAATGTAGATTATAGCGAGTGTGTGATTATAGCAAGTGTGTGATTATAGCAAGTGTGTGATTATAGCAAGTGTGTGATTATAGCAAGTGTGTGGTTATAGCAAGTGTGTGATTATAGCAAGTGTGTGATTATAGCAAGTGTGTGATTATAGTGAGTATGTGGTTATAACGAGTGTGTGGTTATAGCAAGTGTGTGATTATAGCAAGTGTGTGATTATAGCAAGTGTGTGATTATAGTGAGTATGTGGTTATAGCGAGTGTGTTATTATATTGAGTGTGTGATTACACTGAATGTGTGATTATATGTAGTGTATGATTATATTGAGTGTGTGATTATATTGAGTGTGTGATTAAAGCAAGTGTTTGATTATATCGAATGTGTGATTATATTGAGTGTGTTCTTATAGCAAGTGGTCTTAACCCTCAACTGCTCAGATGTGTAATGAGTAAAAAAAAATGGATAAGAGCGTCTGCCAAACGCCTAAATGTACCGAACTGTGACACAGTTGGTTAGGATGCTTTCTATTGTGCAGCGATAGAAGTTAGTAGTTGAGGACAGCTGGTTCTTCTTAAGTGTTCTGAAGAAGAATAGGCACTGGTGAGCCTTCTTGACCAGGCTAGAGGTGTTGGTGGACCAGGATAGGTTCTCCGAAATGTGGGTCCCCAGGAACTTAAAGGATAAGACAGGCTCAACAACCATCCCGTTGATGTGAATGGGTTCATGTGAACCCTCTCTTCCTTTCCTGAAGTCCACAATGAGCTCCTAGGTCTTATTGATGTTAAGGAGCAGATTATTGTCTGTGCACCAAGTGGCCAAGGTGCTTGATCTCCTCCCTGTAGGCAGACTCATCATTGTTGCTGATGAGGCCGATCACCGTAGTATCATCTGCAAACTTGATGATGTTGTTGGATCCATCCATCCATCCAGGTGTGCATAGGTGTTTGTATTAATTATATTGAGTGTGTGATAATATTGAGTGTGATAATAAATGTGATTATATTGAGTGTGTGATTATATCATGTTTGTGATTATAACGAGTTTGTGATTATACTGAGTGTGTGATTATATTGTGTGTTTGATTATATTGAGTGTGTGATTATAATGAGTGTGTGGTTATATTGTATGTGTGATTATATTTAGTGTGTGAATATAGCAAATGTGTGATTATACTGAGTATGTGATTGATTATGTTGAGTGTGTTATTATATTAAGTGTGTGATTATATCAAGTGTATATGATAATAACGTGTGTGTGATTATAGCAAGTGTGCTAATATAATGAGTGTGTGATTATATTGAGTGTGTGATTATATTGAGTGTGTGATTATATTGAGTGTGTGATTATAGTGTGTGTGTGATTATATTTGAGTGTGTGATTATATTGAGTGTGTGATTATAGTGTGTGTGTGATTATAGTGTGTGTGTGATTATATTGAGTGTGTGATTATAGTGTGTGTGTGATTATATTGAGTGTGTGATTATATTGAGTGTGTGATTATATTTGAGTGTGTGATTATATTGAGTGTGTGAATATAGCAAATGTGTGATTATACTGAGTATGTGATTATGTTGAGTGTGTTATTATATTAAGTGTGTGATTATATCAAGTGTATATGATAATAACGTGTGTGTGATTATAGCAAGTGTGCTAATATAATAAGTGTGTGATTATATTGAGTGTGTGATTATAGTGTGTGTGTGATTATATTTGAGTGTGTGATTATATTGAGTGTGTGATTATAGTGTGTGCGATTATATTGAGTGTGTGATTATAGTGTGTGTGTGATTATATTGAGTGTGTGATTATAGTGTGTGTGTGATTATATTGAGTGTGTGATTATATTGAGAGTGTGATTATATTTGAGTGTGTGATTATATTGAGTGTGTGATTATAGTGTGTGTGTGTGTGATTATATTGAGTGTGTGATTATAGTGTGTGTGTGTGTGATTATATTGAGTGTGTGATTATATTGAGTGTGTGATTATAGTGTGTGTGTGATTATATTTGAGTGTGTGATTATATTGAGTGTGTGATTATGGTGTGTGTGTGTGTGTGTGATTATATTGAGTGTGTGATTATATTTGAGTGTGTTATTATAGTGTGTGTGTGATTATATTGAGGGTGTGATTATATTGAGTGTGTGTGATTATATTGAGTGTGTGATTATAGTGTGTGTGTGATTATAGTGTGTGTGTGTGATTATATTGAGTGTGTGATTATAGTGTGTGTGTGATTATATTGAGTGTGTGATTATATTGAGTGTGTGATTATATTTGAGTGTGTGATTATATTGAGTGTGTGATTATATTGATTGTGTGATTATATTGAGTGTGTGATTATAGTGTGTGTGTGATTATATTTGAGTGTGTGATTATATTGTGTGTGTGATTATATTTGAGTGTGTGATTATATTGAGTGTGTGATTATAATGTGTGTGTGATTATATTGAGTGTGTGATTATAGTGTGTGTGTGATTATATTTGAGAGTGTGATTATATTGAGTGTGTGATTATAGTATGTGTGTGATTATATTGAGTGTGTGATTATATTTGAGTGTGTGATTATATTGAGTGTGTGATTATAGTGTGTGTGTGTGTGTGTGTGTGTGTGTGTGTGTGTGTGATTATATCGAGTGTGTGATTATATTTGAGTGTGTGATTATAGAGTGTGTGATTATAGTGTGTGTGATTATAGTGTGTGTGTGATTATATTGAGTGTGATTATATTGAGTGTGTGATTATATTTGAGTGTGTGATTATATTGAGTGTGTGATTATATTGAGTGTGTGATTATAGTGTGTGTGTGTGATTATATTGAGTGTGTGATTATATTGAGTGTATGATTATAGTGTGTGTCTGATTATATTTGAGTGTGTGATTATATTGAGTGTGTGATTATAGTGTGTGTGTGATTATATTTGAGTGTGCGATTATATTGAGTGTGTGATTATAGTGTGTGTGTGATTATATTGAGTATGTGATTATATTGAGTGTGTGATTATATTGAGTGTGTGATTATATTGAGTGTGTGATTATATTGAGTGTGTGATTATAGTGTGTGTGTGATTATATTTGAGTGTGTGATTATATTGAATGTGTGATTATGGTGTGTGTGTGATTATATTGAGTGTGTGATTATACTGAGTGTGTGATTATATTGAGTGTGTGATTATAGTGTGTGTGTGTGTGTGTGTGATTATATTGAGTGTGTGATTATATTTGAGTGTGTGATTATATTGAGTGTGTGATTATAGTGTGTGTGTGATTATATTGAGTGTGTGATTATAGTGTGTGTGTGTGATTATATTGAGTGTGTGATTATATTTGAGTGTGTGATTATAGTGTGTGTGTGTGATTATATTGAGTGTGTGATTATAGTGTGTGTGATTATATTGAGTGTGTGATTATAGTGTGTGTGTGATTATAATGTGTGTGTGATTATATTGAGTGTGTGATTATAGTGTGTGTGATAATATTGAGTGTGTGATTATATTGAGTGTGTGATTATATTGAGTGTGTGATTATAGTGTGTGTGTGATTATATTGAGTGTGTGATTAAATTGAGTGTATGATTATAGTGTGTGTGTGATTATATTGAGTGTGTGATTATAGTGTGTGTGTGATTATATTTGAGTGTGTGATTATATTTGAGTGTGTGATTATATTGAGTGTATGATTATAGTGTGTGTGTGATTATATTGAGTGTGTGATTATAGTCTGTTTGTGATTATATTGAGTGTGTGATTATAGTGTGTGTGATTATATTTGAGTGTGTGATTATATTGAGTGTGTGATTATAGTGTGTGTGTGATTATATTGAGTGTATGATTATAGTGTGTGTGTGATTATATTGAGTGTGTGATTATATTGAGTGTGTGATTATAGTCTGTTTGTGATTATATTTAAGTGTGTGATTATATTGAGTGTGTGATTATAGTGTGTGTGTGTGTGTGTGTGTGATTATCTTGAGTGTGTGATTATATTTGAGTGTGTGATTATATTGAGTGTGTGATTATAGTGTGTGTGTGTGTGTGATTATATTTGAGTGTGTGATTATATTGAGTGTGTGATTATAGTGTGTGTGTGATTATATTGAGTGTGTGATTATTTTTGAGTGTGTGATTATATTGAGTGTGTGATTATAGTGTGTGTGTGTGATTATATTTGAGTGTGTGATTATATTGAGTGTGTGATTATAGTGTGTGTGTGATTATATTGAGTGTGTGATTATATTGAGTGTGTGATTATAGTGTGTGTGTGATTTTATTGAGTGTGTGATTATAGTGTGTGTGTGTGTGTGTGTGTGTGTGTGATTATATTGAGTGTGTGATTATATTTGAATGTGTGATTATATTGAGTGTGTGATTATAGTCTGTGTGTGTGATTATATTGAGTGTGTGATTATATTTGAGTGTGTGATTATATTGAGTGTGTGATTATTGTGTGTGTGTGTGTGTGTGTGTGTGTGATTATATTGAGTGTGTGATTATATTGAGTGTGTGATTATAGTGTGTGTGTGTGATTATATTTGAGTGTGTGATTATATTGAGTGTGTGATTATGGTGTGTGTGTGATTATATTTGAGTGTGTGATTATATTGAGTGTGTGATTATAGTGTGTGTGTGTGATTATATTTGAGTGTGTGATTATATTGAGTGTGTGATTATGGTGTGTGTGTGATTATATTGAGTGTGTGATTATAGAGTGTGTGATTATAGTGTTTGTGTGATCATATTGAGTGTGTGATTATATTGAGTGTGTGATTATAGTGTGTGTGTGATTATAGTGTGTGTGTGATTATATTGAGTGTGTGATTATATTTGAGTGTGTGATTATATTGAGTGTGTGATTATATTGAGTGTGTGATTATATTGAGTGTGTGATTATATTTGAGTGTGTGATTATATTGAGTGTGTGATTATAGTGTGTGTGTGTGTGATTATATTTGAGTGTGTGATTATATTGAGTGTGTGATTATAGTGTGTGTGTGATTATATTGAGTGTGTGATTATTTTTGAGTGTGTGATTATATTGAGTGTGTGATTATAGTGTGTGTGTGTGATTATATTTGAGTGTGTGATTATATTGAGTGTGTGATTATAGTGTGTGTGTGATTATATTGAGTGTGTGATTATAGTGTGTGTGTGATTATATTTGAATGTGTGATTATAGAGTGTGTGATTATAGTGTGTGTGTGATTATATTGAGTGAGTGATTATATTGAGTGTGTGATTATAGTGTGTGTGTGATTATATTTGAATGTGTGATTATAGAGTGTGTGATTATAGTGTGTGTGTGATTATATTGAGTGAGTGATTATATTGAGTGTGATTACATTAATTTTGTGATTATATTGATAATAGTGAGCGTTTAATTAGAATGAGTGTGTGATTAAAGTGAGTGTGTAATTTTGTAAAGTTTTGTACTGTGTCCGCACGTGTGATTGTGTGTGTGTGTGTGTGTGTGTGTGTGTGTGTGTGTGTGTGTGTGTGTGTGTGTGTGTGTGCTGTATTGTGTGGTTTTGTTTTGCTGAAATCTTGGCAACAGATGTGATGCCTGAAATAACTTTGGTGTCACAGCTGAGCTGATTTAGCAACTGATTTGTCTTTGGTGTGTGTTTGTGTGTTGTGTGTGTGTGTGTGTGTGTGTGTGTGTGTGTGTGTGTGTGTGTGTTTGTGTGTGTGTGACACGAGCTACCGTTAGTCTCTACTGCCCACTGAATGTGAGAGCCCACTGAAAGTGTTTGTGCTGTAGTTGTTGTGTACATTAGATTAGAGTTAATGTGTGTAAGGTGTGTTTTTGTAAAATGTCAGCGCTGAATGCCTCCGCAGGGACGGCCGTGTTTATCCTGTCTCTCTTATCCGTGCCTTTGTCCTACACATTTAATCACCTCATCACAACGCAAAGGTGAGTGTAAAAGTTACTGAATCCTGAATCTCCTGGATTAGTCCACAGCTTTGGCTGCTCTCTTAACTGAAAGACTTCTACACACAGTCATATCTGCTGTGATGTCTAACTGTGTGTTTTATCTCCTGTGGGTTAGTGTATCACATCATTACACTCGTATAATATCTAATCCCACAGTGATGACATCATAAAGCTGCTGATGGATCAAACTTCTGTAAAGGTTTAATAGATCAGATGAAAATCACTCTCTCTGTCTAACTTGAAAATAAGGGATAGGTTTTTTTTTTATAGAAAATTGTGATAATAATTTTAAAGCTTTTATTATGATGATGTGAAAATTTTAAGATCAACTGTACCCAGCTCTGTGCTTATATAGAGAATATAGACCTGCAGGATTATTAATTATTAGCATTTTATACAGATATTGTGTAATGATCTGTGTGTGTGTGTGTGTGTGTAAGTGTTGAGACGGTTCTTATTGCTGCTGCATCAGTGGTTGTGGTTTTGTCCCACCTCGCTCGAGTTCTGCTGAACCGGAACGCTCCGACTGACCCCCTGTTCTACGGTGAATCATTTCTCTGATCTATTATTTAAACACGCTACTATGTTTACAAACATTTTTTGTAAATAAACTCTAGGGTTCATAATCACATTCATAATATATTATAGATTTATAATAAAATATTATATATTATATATTGTTCATAAATTATTTTCCTATATTTGTAAATAATTACATTCTTGTAAATCATTTATTTATTAGATGATATATGTGTGTGTGTGTGTGTGTGTGTGTGTTCCTACAGTGTATGCCCTGTATGCATTACAGAGTGTAGTGAACCTCATAATCGGCCTTGAGCAGGACGGCATCATCGATGGATTCATGACCTTTTACCTGAAACAGGTAGATGATCTTCTTAATATTAACAGATAATTTAATGATATTTTACAGGAGCTTGAAGAGAAGTTTACAGTCTAAGACCAGGATGATGATAGTGTAGTAAAAATAATGTAGATGGTGTATGTGCGTTAATATTAATGTTGTGTATGATGTTAATTATTGATGATGTAATGTTAATGGATTTTTAGGCAAATCCTCACATCAACACGGCTCATGGTCATGTGATCTCGTACTGGGACGGCTGCGCTCACTACCTGATGTACCTGCTGATGGTGGCTGCAATAACATGGGGGTAAACTCACACACACACACACACACACACTCACACACACACGCACACACACTAGCCTTGTGTCACTAAGTGCACATGACTATCACATGACTGTCAGTTTTATTTGTATAGCGCTTTTAACAATTGACATTGTCTCAAAACAGCTTTACACAATCAAAAGAATTATTTAAGTTTGTATGGAATGTGAATGTGTATGAAATGTTATGAGTAGGTGACTCAGTGTGTAAATGACTCCTCATGTGTAGGTGACTCAGTGTGTAACTCCCTGTGTGTACATGCCTCTGCAGTTGTTGTTAGTGTGGTTGTGTGTGTGTGTGTGTTGTTACAGGGAGAGTTACCGGGCGATCGGGCTGTACTGGGTCGGCTCCTTCCTCATGCAGGTGCTTGTTTACGTTCCTGGCAGCGTGGTGGGTGAGTACGGCACAGAGAGAGTCACATGACTCCTCACATGATTCACTTACATTCATAAAAGACTTACTTAAGTCACTCTTGAATTGTGTGTGTGTGTGTGTGTGTGTGTGTGTCTCCAGGTAAATATGGTGCTCAGCTGAACACACTGTTTCTGCTCCACCTGCTCTATGTGTGTGTCTCTGTTTGGGCCTGTTTTAGAGTCTTTAACCAGCCTGCAACACAGGACCAACCACCAGCAGTGAGTCACACACACACACACACACACACACACACACTGAAGTGCCTCAGTGAACGATTGACTATCACTTCTCTTTAAAGACGCAGGATGTGGAGACGCAGCAGACGAAGTCACTGTTACAAAGACCCCTGGATTTGTTCTTCGTGCTCAGCCTCATCATAGCTGTGACCTTCTCCATTCTCAGAGGCCTGGTGAGGAAAAGCTTCACTCAAATCTCAATACAATTACTTAGATTTGTAGAATTAACTGTGTGTGTGTGTGTGTGTGTGTGTCTGTGCGCAGGTGGTGCTGGACTGTCCTGCTCATTGGTGTCGTGATTACGTGCTGAATTATGAACCATACCTCAAGGACCCCTCAGCATATCCAACTGTACAGGCATGTGTGTGTGTGTGTTCTACAGATATTATTAAACATGTGCTACCCAACTTTGTGTTACAGCAAAGCAAAGTGTATGTGTTTATGTTACAGATGTTAGTGAACATGCTCTACTCCACTCCTTGTGTTATAATGATGATGTATGGACTTTGTGTTCCGGGATGTGATTGGCTGCCAGATCTGAGTCTGTTGCACGCTGGGGCTATGGCTCAGGTACACACACACACACACACACACACACACACACACACACACACACACACACACACACACAAGAAAACAATTCCACAGAATCACCAGAAGTCTCTCATTGCTAGAGCTAGCTTGTTAGCATTACACCGCGTCATAAATCATGTGCTTGTTAGTTAGCATCAGTTTGCTAGCAAGAATGATGTACCTGTGCGCTACAGGACGTTGCAGGTTCAGCATATAGACTTCGTATATTATATATAAACACAGAAACACAACCTGGAGGTATAATGAGCTGTTTGTATAATGTTCACACCACTGGGTGCCAGCATGCTGGTTTTAAAGCCAGGGTGCGCTGCAGAGACCATAAACACGGCGGCTTTAAAGCCAGGACTGCTCTTAAACCTAGCTGCTGGTGAGGTCATCCTCAGCACCACATCCTCAGGCCACAGTTGTAAATAAGAAACCTGTTCTTAATCTGTCTTGCCAGGTTAAATAAAGGTAAATAAAAAAATTAAAAAAATTACAGTGCAATGTTTAGTTAAAAAAGGGGTTAAAAATGCTAAGATTTTAGGCCTGACCCTCTCTCCAACATCCCCCTTAGTACCGACCCCCTCTATAGCACCCCCTCAGGCCTGACCCTCTCGACAGCGCCCCCCTCAGGCCTGACCCTCTCTACAGCACCCCCTCAGGCCTGACCCTCTCTCCAACATCCCCCTGTTTAGTTAAAAAAGGGGTTAAAAATGCTAAGATGTTAAGATGCTAGCAAAGTAAAATTAGCAGAGTGATGAAGTTATAACCCGGATGTACAGCAGAATTAATTAAATAACATTTTATTTGTATAGCGCTTTTAACAGTTGTCATTGACGCAAAGCAGCTTTACACAATCCACTACACAAGGGAAGTATAAAATGCGTATTTGTATGAATCAGAATGATCAGATTGTCCCTGATGAACACACCGAGTATGACGGTGCTGAGAAAACGAAACAAAAAAACACCCGAATGATACACAGAAAAGGGAGAAACCTTGAGAGGAGCAGCAGCAATCCCTCATTTGGGTGATAACAGATAGCAGGGATTGATCTGTATTCAAACTGTGTTATTAATCATAGATCAATTGTTTGGTTTCAGGCTCAGTTCTGCCACATTGGCGCATCGCTGCACACTCGCACTCCTGTCACCTACCGCATTCCAGCCGACCAACTGCTCTTCTTCTTCTGCTTCAACCTGTTTTACGCCTTACTGCCTCAGGCACTCAGTTACCGCTGCATCTGCAGTCCTGCCTTCTTTTTACGCAAAACCCAACGTAGCCGGACTGACTGAGTCCTTCTACAGCGCCCCCCTCAGGCCTGACCCTCTCTCCAACATCTCCCTTAGTACCAACCCCCTCTATAGCACCCCCTCATGACTGAGTCTTTCTACAGCACCCCCTCAGGCCTGACCCTCTCTCCAACATCTCCCTTAGTACCAACCCCCTCTATAGCACCCCCTCATGACTGAGTCTTTCTACAGCACCCCCTCAGGCCTGACCCTCTCTCCAACATCCCCCTTAGTACCAACCCCCTCTATAGCACCCCCTCAGGCCTGACCCTCTCGACAGCGCCCCCCTCAGGCCTGACCCTCTCTCCAACATCCCCCTTAGTACCAACCCCCTCTATAACACCCCCTCATGACTGAGTCTTTCTACAGCACCCCCTCAGGCCTGACCCTCTCTACAGCGCCCCCCCTCACGACTGACTCTCTGTACAGCACCCCCTCACGACTGATCCCCTCTACAGCACCCTCTCTCCAACATCCCCCTCAGTACCAACCCCCTCATGACTGAGTCTTTCTATAGCACCCCCTCAGACCTGATCCCCTCTATAGCACCCCCTCAGACCTGATCCCCTCTATAGCACCCCCTCAGACCTGATTCTCCCTACAACACCCCTAAGGACTGACCCTCTCTACAGCACCGCCCCCACCCCCTTTACAACTGACCCTCTTTACAGCACCCCCCTCAGGCCTGACCCTTTCTATGGCACCCCCTCATGACTCGTCCTCTCTACAGCACCCCCTCCATCCTTACAACCTGACCGTTTCTACAGCGCTCCCCTCAGGACTGACAAATGTATTCTTCAAATAAATATTTGGAATTCATGTTTACAGCATGCACCGAAACATCACTGCCTGTATTTAACACTTGAACGTTTATTTAATGACATTTTGAAATAAAAAAAAATGTATTGCTGTATTTCTTCTCCTTTTAAACCAGCACTACACAACACAAATACTGTTATTAATGTTGCAGCAAAATACAGAAAATATTACACTGAAGTCAAAATCTAAAATAAAAAATGTAAGCTGTTTTAAGTTGGCTATTTCAGTCAAATTCTAACCCTAAATGTACCCCTCTCCCCCCTCAACGAGTAAAGACAAACGAGAGAGCAAGTTACAGAAGTGTCACTACAGAAAAAAGGTTAGAGGTTCTTAGTACTTGATTGACAGATTTGTCAAGTACCGTTACAATCACTTCAAGTACTTCACTTTACTTTAAACTCAGCTCTGGTTTGAAGGTGCTCCCTAGTGTCAGAGGTGTGTGTGTGTGTGTGTGTGTGAGTGAGATTCAGCAGACGTGAAACGGTGCATTCCAACAAATTTATTCTGTAAAAGTCTTGTGAATAAACAGGAAAAACAGTTTACAGTGACTACAAACGTTGAAAATGTCAGATAGAACTGTAACGAGCATAATAAAGATAAAGAGGGGCAAAAAACCTACACTTATGATCCCTACGTCCTGATTTTACTCACTGACATGCATGTGTGAGTTGAGAAGGGATGGGGCTTACTGGAAATACCAGCAGCCAATCAGTGGACTTGAGCGTGTGACATCATCACAATGTTATTTTATTTCTTTAAAGTTCTTTGGCTTAGCACTCGAGTGTGGTTATGTGGATATAACAGGTTATAACAGGAAGTTGGTTGTGTGTGTGTACCAGTGATAGTGAACCAGTCATAGGATGAGTTTAGAGCGCTAACTCTGCCTATGCTGACACAGAAACACAGGTCATGTGACTAAATCAGGACGTGCGAACGCGCTAACACTTACCACAGATGTGTCATCATCTACTATCATCGAAAAATAAATAGAATATATTTTTATATAAACACAGATCAGGAAGTAAAAGAGCGTCTTCAGTTCAGTGATGACGTCATGAAGTGCTAACGTTAGGGGAGACGCTTTCTGCCTCGGACTTGGCGCTAATCTCCGAATGATTTCTATCTTACAGAATTAACAGGACAGACAGCATGCCACTAAAGAGCTAAGAAACAAGCGAGCGCACGGACACAGGAACCAGAATTCACTTTTTTATATAAAAAACAAAAGAAAATAAAAGAGACGAGCATTTATCCGTTAGCGTGGTCCCAAATTCTACAGCAACATCAACTAAATCCACCAACAGTGTGTTAATCAAAACCACTATATATACTCATCACTGTCTGTCTGTCTGTCTGTCTGTCTGTCTACGATGGGTTTATACACACACACACACACACACGGCATGGACAGGGTCAAAGGTCAGAGCGGGGAAAAGGTGGGAAGGCAGAAGAGTGGGCCGAGAACAGAATGTTCAGGGTTAAAGGTAGGAGTAAAATAAAAAAACGGTCAAAGGTTGTGAAAAATAGTAATGATTATGGGTTTAAAGGTCAAAAAAAAATTAAAGGAGGAGGTTTCATAAAGAGGTCAGGGTTTAAGGTGGAAGGTCAAGGCTAGGAGTTTAGGTTTAAAGGGTAGTGTTAGAATAAAAGGTTACAGTCAGAGAGGTCAAAGGTCAAGGTCAAAATTAAGAACAAAGGTGAGCATTAGGGTTAGGCATTAGGGCTTAACTTAAACGTCTGGGATTTTGGTTTGAGGCCAAACCCAAGGGTTAGGAAGAAGAAGAGTGTGGGGGTCAAAAAGGTCAAAGGTCAGAGCTTTCAGTTTTAAGGTAGTGTTAAAGTAAAAGCTTACGAGAAAAAACAGCAACAAATAACCAGTGTTACGCTGAAGGGTGAAGACTGGCAGGCACAGTCAGGGTCACATGATGAAATCATGGGGGTGAAATGTCAAAGGTCATAAGATGAAACGGTCAGAGGGTTTAAGAGTGCGGGCTGGTTTCCAGATGAACACTCCAGCTATAACAGCTACAGCTCGAAGATTTACGCTAAACCCATGACTATATTACATCTGGTGAAGTGTTAATGAGCACTAACACATTAAAGGGGCAGTAAGCAACATCTCGACTGAACTCACACTGTGTCTGTGACAGAGAGAGAGAGAGAGAGAGAGAGAGAGAACAGCTTACCGCCCCTTTAACTCTAGCGTGTGTTAGCTTCAGCTTGGCTGTGCTGATGAGACATGAAGGAGTTTCTCTGTAATTCTGGCTTTAATATTATTTACTGATCAGTGACTTTATAATAACAATGTTTTTTATATTCTTTTTTTTTTCTTTTGAAGATGTCAAAGCGAGTTACATTTCCAACGTCACAGAACAAACCACAACATGATCAGAGGTTCGTCAGGACCTAATGTTCCTCTCGCAGCAGCTGGTTCTGTTGGACCAAACACACACACACACAGAGAGAGAATTACCTATTTATACAGCTGTTTTAACTGTGTAATAAGGCTGTGTAATATTACTGTGCTTCTGCAGAAGATAATGAGAACTGAGTGACAGGTGAGGGGAGGACAGACGGAGAAGAGGAAGAAAGTACAGACAGAAAAGAACACACAGAGATTGGAATATAGAAAGACAGGAAGAAAGAGAGAGAAATAAACAGACAAACAGAGAAAGAGACAGAGATATAAGCGAATGGACAGACAGAAAGAGAGAGAGAGACACACACACACACACAAATATTCAGACAGACAGATACATATACAGAATACAAACAGGCCAACAGAGAGAGTCATAGACAGACACTGAGACAGACAGACACAGAAAGACTGACGCAGACAGACAGATGGACAGGGACGGACAGACAGAAATACACCGACACGTATACAGACAGACAGACGTACCCCTGGACAGCACGTCTTCTTGTCTGAGTTCTGCAGGTCGTTATCGTTATCTCTCTTCTCCTCGTCTTCTTTACCGTCCTTCTCCTCTTCCTCCTCAGCCGAGCATTTCCTGGACAGCTTTGTCTTCTGAAACACACACACACATACATGTCTTCGCTGTCTCTGTTATTATAATAATAATAAGAAGAAGAAGAAGAAGAAGAAAAATATTATAACTGTAATTTCAGAACCCCCCCCCCCCCCGTTTCCCACTACAGTGGTACGCTCCGCTCCTCACAGAACACGGAATGCAGAAGAGTTGGAGCCAGTTGCTAGGCAACTGGAGTGTGTTCTGAGGCACATGGAAACAGGCGCTGCAGCACTGACACACACTCAGGGAGTGGTAGGGCTCTGGTCACCGATCACCTGACCATCACATCATCACCTGACCAACATATCATCACCTGACCATAACATCACCTGACCATCACATCATCACCTGACCATCACCTCGTCATCACCTGACCAACACATCACCTGACCATCACATCATCACCTGACCATAACATCACCTGACCATCACATCATCACCTGACCATCATATCATCATCACCTGACCATCACCTCGTCATCACCTGACCATAACATCACCTGACCATAACATCATCACCTGACCATAACATCACCTGACCATCACATCATCACCTGACCAACATATCATCACCTGACCATAACATCACCTGACCATCACATCATCACCTGACCATCACCTCGTCATCACCTGACCAACACATCACCTGACCATCACATCATCACCTGACCATAACATCACCTGACCATCACATCATCACCTGACCATCATATCATCATCACCTGACCATCACCTCGTCATCACCTGACCATCACCTCGTCATCACCTGACCAACACATCACCTGACCATCACATCATCACCTGACCATCATATCATCACCTGACCATCACCTCGTCATCATCTGACCATCACATCATCACCTGACCATAACATCACCTGACCATCACATCATCACCTGACCATCATATCATCACCTGACCATCATATCATCATCACCTGACCATCACCTCGTCATCACCTGACCAACACATCACCTGACCATCACATCATCACCTGACCATCATATCATCACCTGACCATCACCTCGTCATCATCTGACCATCACATCATCATCACCTGACCATCACATCATCACCTGACCATCACATCATCATCACCTGACCATCACCTGACCAACACCTCGTCATCACCTGACCAACACATCACCTGACCATCATATCATCATCACCTGACCATCACATCATCACCTGACTATCACATCATCATCACCTGACCATCACATCACCACCTGACCAACACATCACCTGACCATCATATCATCATCACCTGACCATCACATCACCACCTGACCATCACCTCGTCATCACCTGACCATCACATCATCACCTGACCAACACCTCATCATCACCTGACCATCACATCATCACCTGACCATAACCTCGTCATCACCTGACTATCGCCTCGTCATCATGTGACTGTACAGAGAGCGTCAGCTGCCACCCCACCCCACCCCTATTCACATCTGGGAGACACAAGCTCTGCCCGTTTATTAGGTCTCACCCTTATGGTGAGTTTGTACGTCTGTCACAAGAGCCTTATCTGAGCTCCGCCCCTTGAGAAGGTGAACTAGAACATAGTATCACTTTTGTTTCACACACTACACAGATATTCTCATGCCCTCTTCAAAGGACACACCCCTTTCACAGGTCACCTGTGGGCTAATCGTCTTTCTCACCTAGGAGTAGGTGAGCTCCGCCCATATTTTCAGGTGAACCAAACCCTTTCAAAGAGGTCTAGATATTTTTTAAGCCACTTTCTCAGGTAAGTTCTGAAATCTCTAATGTAAGCCCCGCCCAATTCTCAGGTGAGTCCATGGCGTCTGGTGTTTTGGTTTTCTTCCTTAACCCCCTGTAAACCCTGTTAAGGTATTCTATGATGAGTCCCCCCCCGCCCCCCTCCGTACTAATTTTAACCCCGTCCCGTTCCCCTTTCTCCAGACCATACCTTTGAGGACGCGGTCCTTTTCCTTTTGGATCCGACCTTCTCGCCCTTCACCTTTCCTTCCTCTTCCTCTCCGATGGATTCACCTTCCTCACCCTCACTGCTGCCGTCTGCTGCATCAGCACCCTCCCCCTCTGACCAGCTCTGCTGCTGCACGCTCTACACACAAACACACACACAAACATATACACACTTGTCAGTAAACAGTTCACAGTGGGCGTGTCCTAACCCACACACCTTCTCAGGTCCACAGTAAAACAGATCTGACACACACAGGCTATGTGCGTAACAGCGCCCTCTGCTGGAGAATCTTCATTGTTGAGATGTTCTCCTCTGTGTAAACTCTACTTGATTGATTGTGATGTAATGAGTTAGGACACACCCGCATACGAAGATGTACTAGAAAAAAGCACTATATAAATAGTCACATCATGCACATCCAACGTTAATGAATGATTTACATGTGTGTGTGTGTGTGTGTGTGTGTGTGTGTGTGTGATTAGATCCCTGAGTTAACGTTTAAAGTACAAACATCAGTTGCATTAGTCCTGTTACACTCTTCTGGGTATTTAAGATTGAAAATCACAATGTGACACACACACACACACACACACAGATATTAAATAATCACAGGTCTGACCAATAAATGACACTCACTGAAGTAAATACAGAGGGGGACGTGTACATGCCACGCCCCCTACTGGCCACCACATACTCAGAATGCAATGTCTGCTTTAATCCTCAAAAACAAGAAGAAAGTGAGGAAAAAGAAAATGAACTAGACAAAGAGAAGAATGGGTAGTGGAATGGGTAAAAAAAATGAAAAATTGAGAAGAAGGAGAAGAAGATGATGAGGAAGAAGAAATGGAAAAGCGGAAATAGAAGATTTCTAATATATAAAAATGAAATAAATCTAACATATTGTAATTGTTCTTCCTGTTCAGACTTTATAAACAGTAGAAAAAGAGGAATAAACGTGAGAAAGCAGTGTAAACACACACACACACACACACACAAACCTGGTAGCCAGTGAACTTGACCCCGGGGTTGTTCTCAATCTCCCAGAGTCCCTCATTGAAGCCTTTCCTCTTATTCGACTTCCCAAACTTTTCTTTATACTCTTTATACGGTAGCAGATCTTTAGGGCCGAGGAATGCACTGAAGACACACACACACACACACACACAAGTTAGCAGCATGTCATGTGTTTGAGAAACCACTGCCCAAACTCCTCTGCTTACACTGGAGACTCCTTACACTCATTTTACACACACACACACACACACACACACTTACGTCTCATGGGTGCCAAAGAAGAAGATGGGATATTTATTAGCAGGAGGCTTCACGGCACCCTCCGGCAGCTCATCGATCTGCAGCCAGTCAGAACACAGCAGATATTATACAACTATAAACATGTGTTTCATATAGACTGCACACGAGTGATGGTAAGAATCATTATTATTAGTACTATTATTATAGTTATTAGAGGTGTTGAATGACATCACTTCCTGTTCAGAAAGCTTGTTTTTGAAAACATGTGCGCGCTTGTAACATGGGCAGATGATCACATGACGTCTTCGGCATCCAGGAAGCTCAAGTGAGTCAAACTCAGTTGCTAGGCAACTGAAGAGTTAACGTTAGGAATTGCTTATCGCAGCTTTAATGCAGCCTGTGGATGTTACTCAGTTACTCAGATTTCGTTGCAATTCTAAACAACCTTAGCAAATAACTCACTCCTACAACACAGGATTCAGAGCAACCCCTGCAGGATTATAGAGGAACTGCAACCTCAAATGCAAACGTATGCAAATTAAAATTTCTTCGTAAAACCTTGATATTGAAATCAGTGTGGCGATACATTAAGCGTCACATACAAAACAATCTGAATCCATTTATCCAATCGCATTTGTTTATACAAACAAGCGATAACGATCAGCGAGAACAGGACGATCGGTCTTCACTCTTAGTCCAGGTCTCAGAGTGGCTCATTGCAAACATCGATGAAAGATGACGGGATAGAGACGTGTGTGTGTGTAAGTGTTCAGCAGTTAAAGTGGGGACCAGAACAAAAAGTCTCGGGAGAACAGGACCAGCAGGAATACACATAAATAGGAGCGGGATTAAAACACACACACACACTTCATTTCTCTCGTCTTTGTGCGCACTAATTGTTAAGATTTTATCACGTATCCATGAACGATCACTACGCGCTCCTGCAGCACATCCCTGACACACACACACACACACACACACCGGGTGCTCTGATTGGTCCACAAGGGGGTGTGTGTGTGTGTGGGGGGGGGGTCCTCGTTGTGAAAAAGGGGCGTGGCCTCCGTGGACAGTTACTTACTGCATCTTTAACACTCTGGTTGTAAACCACATATAGGTGTGTGTGTGTGTGTGTGTGAGAGAGAGAGAGAAAGAGAGAGAGAGAGAGAGAACGCTAAACAGGAATGGTGTGTGTGTGTGTGTTCAGAGGAATTAATAAATAAGGTGTTACAGAATCATGACGCAGTTATGACAGTGTGTGTGTGTGTGACAGGCTGAACAACATGAAGAGAATCACAGACACACACACACACACCAGGCGAGCCAAACACACGGATGTTCAACACTTCCGACGTCACAACGGAGTAAATAAACACCGCTAACGGTGCTAATGTGTGTTAGCCGAGCTGAGGTGATTTAGCCGTTAGCGTGGTGAAGTCCCGGATGTGCGGGGTGTGTGTGAGTGTGATGGTGTGTGTGCTCTCTCTCTCTAACACACACACACACACATGCTGTGGAGGTAAAACGCTGAAGGGCGGAAATTTGAGGGGGGAAAACACAACCGAACACACACACACACACACACACACCTGAGAGAAACTGCCTCTCACACACACATGTAAATATATTATATACAGTATATATATATATATATATATATATATATATATATGTATAATATAATAATATATATATAATATATATAATATAAAGGAGATAAAACGGTTGCTCGGCTCGCGCCTGTGTCCTCAGAGTTCGCGCCGTTTCCGCGCTGAGGCGGTAAAGATGGCGGGCCTGTGGCGGCGGCGGCGGGGCGGAGCAGCGGGGCGGAGTGACGCGGGCGGCCGGGCTCGGAGCGCAGGAGAGCGGCGCGGCTCGGTTACTCACCCTCGCGGGCCAGTGCGGGTAGCCCTTCATCTTGGCGAACACCAGGTCTCCTGCTTTATAGTCGCGGGGACGCGGCCGGGCCATGGCGCGCGCGCTCGGGAAACTACCAGAATGTCGCAGATGTCAGCAGGCGAGTCGTGCACGCGCAGAGATCTCCCACCATCAATAACGGAAATAAATAATGAACAGAGAGAGAGGGGGGAGGAGGGGGCCCGGGGGAGAGAGAGAGAGAGAGAGAGAATAAAACACGCCTCACACACTCAGCACACCGCTACACACTCCTCTCCTGTCTGTCTGTTCAAACCCAAGTCTCTGTGTGTGTGTGTGTGAAGGTCAACAGAGCAACAATCCCATCCAGCGCTCCTGAGGATGGAGAGAGAGAGAGAGAGGGGGGGGGAGAGAGAGCGCGCGCACCGCCGCGGTGTGTGTGTGTGTGTGTGTGTACGCGCGCGCGCATTAACAGACTCCCGCGTGAATATGAAACTGAAAATGTGACCTGTTCGCGCGCAAAAATGTGGCGCGCAGAGGGGGTGTGTTTATATCATTCGTGCTGGTTTTTATACACACACACACACACACACACATTAAAGCCACTGACAGGCTAAAATGGATGTTGATTGAAGTCATTACAGTGACACCTTGTGAGTGGGCGTGGTTTATCAGGCAGCAGGTGAGCAGTCCGTCAGTGGAGTCGGTGTGCTGGAGGCAGGACAAGATGTGTGAGGGTGTGAATTATAACAACAATTATAATAATAATAATGATCATAATACGTCTTATTTATAAGCAGCTTTCATTTACCTAAATACACTTTATATTTGACATAAAGCTAAGAAACTAAAAAATATTTTATTAAAAAATAATAATAAGGAATTGAGAATAGAATAAATAAATTTATTTATTAATTAATTGATTAACTAATCCACAAGTAAAACACTTAATTCACAACACTAATCATAGTATAAAATGAAATGAAGCAAAATGAGTTAACCTGTGAACAATATATAAAGGTCTAATCACTAGTAAAAGTAATAAAATAAATAGATAGAGTTATATAAAACAGACATTAAAGTTTATTTAAAAAGATGAGTTTTGGCGGATCTCTGAACTCATAGGTGGAGTCGAATATCAAGAGGTTCGTTCCACAGCCTTGGCACCGCTTGGAGAACGCTCTAGAACCCACTGTTTTAAAATGAAAGCCTGGGACTGATAGATGGCCAGCTGAGGCAGATCACAATGGTAGAGCAGTGAGAGACTTTAACAAGGACCAAATTATGATGTCTCGATGACTGAGACAGAGAGACTCCTGGTCTGCGGTATGTTCCCGGTCTACAGTGGTGAGAACCTACCAAATGTTTGGTGATGCCCTGGCATAGGAACGCCACGAATTTCCACTTAAGAAATTTGCCTTGGCATGCCAAGCATTTTTGGCCGAACTAAACACCAGCTAAAGTCCTATTCGGACGGGACTAGTTTTCCAAACGACGTTTGAGTTTGAAATTTTTTCAGACGACATCTGTCATTTCATGTCTGCATTCGGACGGGACTAACATCTCCGTGTTTATTATTAAAAGTTCCTGAGCACCTTGGAGGGCAGTCTAAAGTCTCTCAAGCGTCTGAGGTGGTAGAGACACTGTCGGGCCTTTTTCACCAGGGTGTTGATGTGACAGGACCATGACAGGTCCTGCGTGATGTGAACACTGAGGTATTTGAAGCTGTCCACTCTCTCCACTGGGCTCTCGTTGATTACGGTAGTTCCTCTCCTGCTTAGTGCTGAAGTCCACTATCAACTCTTTTGTCTTACTGACGTTTAGAAGGAGGTTGTTCCTCTGGCACCAGTTCTCCAGATTCCCAATCTCATTCAGGTAGGTCGACTCATTGTTGTCAGAGATCAGGCCCACCACGACGGTGTCATCAGCAAACTTGATGATGGTGGTGGAGTTGGTAGTGGCCACTCAGTCGTGCGTGTACAAAGAGTACAACAGGGGGCTCAGAACACAACCCTGGGGGGCTCCAGTGCTGAGAGTGAGGGATGCTGAGACATGTCCACCCATCCTTACTGTCTGTCGTCTTCCAGTTAGGAAATTAGAGATCCACTGGCACAGAGATGAGCTGAGTCCAGGTGCTCCAGCTTGGTGATGAGTGTGGAGGGAATTATGGTATTTAATGCTGAGCTTTATTCGATGAAAAGCATTTTAACATAATTCCCCCTTCTAGTGTCCAGGTGAGTGAGTGATGTGTGGAGGAGGTGAGAGATGGCATCATCTGTAGAGTGGTTCGGGCAGTAAGCGAATTGTAGTAGATTGAGTGTGTTTGGTAGTGAAGAAATGATGAAGTCCCTGACCAGCCGCTCAAAGCACTTCATCACTACTGGCTACAGTAGCTATAGTCTACAGGGCTACAGGGCGATAATCATTGAGGGAAGCAGGATGAGGTTTCTTCGGGACAGGAACAATGATGGACTCTTTGAAGCATGTCGAGATTACCGACTGGGATAAGTAGATGTTGAATATCTCTGCGAACACAGGTGGTAGCTGGTCTGCTGGTCTACTAATATACACATATATAGTATTACATAACCATACACTATTATTACACATGAATACACTAATATCACACACGCATACACTATTATTACACACCCATCAATACACTAATTTTACACACATATATAAACGAATAAAAATAAACATACCTGATTTCACAGCACTCACAGTGCGGAAACTACACAGACACACACGTACTACAGAGAGCTCACCTGCAATACCCTATTAAACAGAACACAACACAATTGTGGTGTGCGCCTTTTGCCATTCCTCACTCACTCCCGAGCCTCTCTAGGTTGGCGGCCTCCCCTTCTGCAGGTGTGCGAAGGGGCAGAACCACTGGAATGGGCTTTTCCCCACGCTATAAAAGCAAGCCTGGGAGTGTAGCTCGAGGTCCGGAGGTCTACAGAGCAGAGTCACGTGACGAATGCTGAAATGCAATGAGTAGCATGCGAGAGCTGTGATGTCATGAGCCTCAGGGACGAATAGAATGGCACCTTTTGATTGCTGCATTGAGGACAGCCTGGAGAAGACTGCTCAAACTCCTGTGGCATTTTCACGCTCTCATAGAGGTGGATTTTGTGACCATGCCGTCAAGGAAGAAAAGGCCGCTGTGTGCTTCAAGGCCAGTTGGCCAGTCAGCAAGAGGAGCCGTTGAAGGCAGCTTGCAGGAGCCGCTGCCCACATGGGCCCACCCTGCCACTCCTTGTACCAGCATACCAGTATGTGCACTTTTTCTCATTCTTTCCTCCTTTTAACCCTTTCATCCCCCATTATCCTTATTAAAATTACCCTTTTTCCATAAGACCTTGCCTTGTGTCAGTGTCTGTTTTGCCACCGTCTTCTTTGTCTTTCGGCTGTTCCCTTTCAGGAGTCGCCACAGTGAATCATCTGCCTCCATCTAACCCTATACTCTGCATCCTCTTCTCTCACACCATCTAACTTCATGTCCTCTCTCACTGCATCCATAAATCTCCTCTTTGGTCTTCCTCTAGACCTCCTGCCTGGCAGTTCCAACCTCAGCATCCTTCTACCGATATATTCACCATCTCTCCTCTGAACATGTCCAAACCACCTCAATCTGGCCTCTCTGGCGGTTTACTTTCAGTTTCAATTTCGTCGGCGCTTGCTGCTGACCGCGCCGTGTCATGCACTGCAATGGGCACATGGGTTGTCCCTCTGATGAACTCATTTTTGATCCTATCCATCCTTGTCACTCCCAAAGAGAACCTCAACATCTTCAGCTCTGCTACCTCTAGCTCTGCCTCCTGTCTTTTCTTCAGTGCCACTGTCTCTATGCCGTAGAGCATCTCTGGTCTCACTACTGTCCTGTACACCTTTCCTTTCATTCTCGCTGATACTCTTTTATCGCACAACAAACCTGACACTTTTCTCCACCCATTCCAACCTGCCTGTACCAGCCTCTTCACCACCTTTGAACACTCTCCGTTGCTCTGGACTGTTGACCCTAAGTACTTAAAATCCTGCACCTTCTTTACCTCTGCTCCCTGTAGTCTCACCGTTCCTCTTGGGTCCCTCTCATTCACGCACATGTATTCCGTCTTGCTGCGGCTAACCTTCATTCCTCTGCTTTCCAGAGCATACCTCCACCTCTCCAAATTTTCCTCCACCTGTTCCCTGCTCTCGCTACAAAGCACAATGTCATCTGCAAACATCATCGTCCATGGAGACTCCTGTCTTACCTCATCTAAACCCATTACACAATAAATATACTATTTAAGATAAATAGAATACACTACCGAACACATGCTACAGGCTCACTCCACACATGCAGTACTGTACGTCTCTCAGCAATGGCTACATTCCTAAATTTGTTCAATTAGTAGTTATTAAACCACGAATAAAGAAACCTGACCTCAACCGTTGTTAGCTGTCCAACTACAGGCTGATATCAAATCCCCATATTATCCTTATACAAACGCAGCAGCTAAGTTCATATCTACATAGGAAGAGCTTACACGAAATGTATCAGTTGGGATTTAGGCAGAGATAGCACTACAGTATGCTTGTGTTACTCGACCTCACCTACAGCTTTTGACACCATTGATCATAGTAATCTCCTTCACAGATTGGAAAATGTAGTGAATATTCTGAATGTTCTAAAGTGTTCCACAGGGTTCAGTTTTAGGCCCACTGCTATTTTCTCTTAACGTGCTTCCTCTGGGCAACATAATTCAAGTAAGCATGGTATTAGTTTCCACTGTTATGCTGATGACACATAGTTATACATCTCAGCAAAACCAGATGAGAAAAAAACAGATTAATGAAGCTGAGTTAATTACCTTCCTTCTGCTTAATCCTGACAAAACAGAAGTGCTGCTACTAGCACATGCAGCTAAAATTAAGATTGCTGTCTGCTGACTAACTTTGGAGAGTTGATGCAGACAGCTGTTCCTCTGAGGACTCGTGACTGCAGTCACTCGATAGTTCAGGACTGGACTTTCCTACAGTCTACTTGAGCCTCCAATAATGAACTGGACTTCATTTTAACTTTTCCACATCTTCTGTTATACTGAACTTACAGCCTCCTAACACACAGTATGAGAGCAGATCAATCCCTGCTATCCGTTATCACCCAGATGAGGATGGGTTCCCTGTTCAGTCTGGTTCCTTTCAAGGTTTCTTCCTATTACCATCTCAGGGAGTTTTTCCCTCAGCACCGTCACACTCGGCTCGTTCATCATGGGACGATCTGATCATTCTGATTCACACACACTTTCCCACTTCATTATTTTCTTTTGATTCTATAAAGCTGTTTTGTGACAATGATTATTGTTAAAAGAGCTATAAAAATAGCACTTTTAAATTGAACTATTAAATTGAACTGTGATTATAGATTCTAGCCTTTCATTTGAAGCTCGTGTAGATAATATCACCAGGATAGCATTCCTTCGCCTCAGAAATATTGTCAAGATATGGAATATATTGTCACTAAACGATGCAGAAAACCTAGTTCATGCTTTTATCACCTCTAGGTTGGACGATTGTAACGCCTTACTGTCTGGTTGTTCAGCTAGGTGCATAAACAAAGTCCAGAATGCAGTGTACTTTAATAGTTCATGTTAAAGCTGTAATGAATTTCCTGGTTACACAATCGCACTTTTGACCCCACACAGTTACAGAAGAGATTGCTTTATGATCTCATTATATGGTATCACCCAGATGAGGATGGTCTCCACTTTGAGTCTGGTTCCTCTCAAGGTTTCTTCCACATGTTGTCAAATGGGATTTTTCACCCTCAGCACCGTCACCTCTGTCATGACAAACTCTTAAGAATTTGCAGCTGCCCTGTGACAATATCCAGCACTTTTACAGTACAGTATACTGTAGAGAATACTGTTTGATTTGTCTGATCTTGTTTAATGATTATTGAGGTTAATTCCAGAATCGTGTATAGGTGCTGTGTTTAGGGTGTGTGTGTTGGTTGTCTGTGCTGTTGTAGAACGCAGCCAGTCTCAGCTTCAGTTTCTCTAAGTACTGTGTTGTATTTGCTTCCAGGATTTGCTGATATTTCCTGGAATCATTTCGTTCCATCTACTTGTGTAATGTGCACAATACCCTGAAGCTCGGCAGATCCAACTGCATGTCTATCAGGACGCACCGTGTCCATTTCATCAAACACTGCTACTTTCTGTCTCCAAATAAAAACACAATGAACAGGCAAAAAAAAAAAAAAAGGGTTAAAGTAGTTCAATTCAATTCAATTTTATTTGTATAGCGCTTTTAACAATTGTCATTGTTTCAAAACAGCTTTACACAATCAAAAGAATTATTTAAGTTTGTATGGAATGTGAATGTGTATGAATCAAAATGTTCAGATGATGGATGGATGGATGGATCAGACAGGTCCGGAGGGCAGAGGGAGTCTGGATCACTGGCAGCTCAGGAATGACATGTGTAGCTCGACAGAGAGAGAGAGCGAAAGAGTGAAAGGGGGAGAGAGGAAAGAGAAAGAGGGGGAGAAAGAGAAGAAGAGGAGAGATGGCAATTAGGTATGGTCACAGTCACATAATGTCTAATGTGAATGTATATTTACTGTAGAGTGCAAGCAGGGACTCCGGCAGGACTAACTATGACATCATAACTAAAAGGCAGGAGCCAGAAGGAAACACAAACATGAGGGGGAACTGAGATGTAAAGCAAACAATCACCTCACCGTCAACAAACCTGAGTGATCAAATGAGAGTGAGGAAGACAGCATCTAAACATACCAGTTCACCATAATACTCTACTTCCATGAGTCCCCCAGATCTGCTCCTTTACCTTATGGCAAATCTATTTATAAAAATGCTTGGCTAAATAAATAGGTTTTGAGCCTAGACTTAAACACTGAGACTGTGTCTGAGTCCCGAACACTATTTGGAAGACTATTCCATAATTTTGGGGCTTTGTAAGAAAAAGCTCCGCCACCAGCTGTAGTTTTCATAATACGCGGCACTGACAAGCAGACTGCATCCTTTGATCGAAGTAGGCGTGGCGGATCGTAAGACACTAGCAGTTCGCTCAGATACTGCAGCGCGAGACCATTTAATGCTTTATATGTCAAGAGTAGTATTTTAAAATCAATGCGAAATTTCACAGGGAGCCAATGTAGTGAAGATAGGATAGGGGTGATGTGCTCATATCTTCTGGTTCTAGTGAGGACTCTCGCTGCTGCATTCTGGACTAGCTGAAGCTTGTTTGATCAGCTGAATTTGTTTCAGCACCTAACTGAACAACCAGACAGTAAGGCAGTACAATAGTCCAACCTAGAGGTGATAAAAGCATGAACTAGTTTTTCTGCATCGTTTAGCGACAATATATATCTTATCTTGGCAATATTTCTGAGGTGAAAGAATGCTATCCTGGTGATATTATCTACATGAGCTTCAAATGAAAGGCTGGAATCTATAATCACGCCGAGGTCTTTTACTGTTGCACTTGATGGAACAGAAAGGCCATCTAAAGTTACGGTGTGATCTAAGATTTTACTTCTAGCTGTATGCGGTCCTATGACTAGAACTTCTGTTTTATCCGGATTAAGCAGAAGGAAGTTAATTAGCATCCAATTTCTTATGTCCTGCACACATTGCTCAACTTTAGTAAGATGATTTTTCTCATCAGGTTTTGTTGAGACGTATAGCTGTGTGTCGTCAGCATAACAATGAAAACTAATACCATGCTTACGGATTATGTTGCCCAGAGGAAGCATGTAAAGGGAGAAAAGCAGTGGGCCTAAAACTGAACCCTGCAGAACGCCAAACTCCACTAGAGAACATGCAGAATAATCACCATTTAAGTCTACATACTGATAACAATCGGTCAAATAGGATCTGAGCCAGGAGAGGGCTGTACCCTTAATTCCTACTACATTTTCTAATCTGTGAAGAAGAATAGCATGATCAATGGTGTCAAAAGCTGCACTGAGGTCGAGTAATACAAGCATACTTACACAACCCTGATCAGAGGCCAATAGGAGGTCATTTACTACTTTAAAGAGTGCTGTTTCTGTGCTGTGATGAGGCCTAAATCCTGACTGATACAGTTCATGTATGCCATTTCTATGTAGATATGAGCATAGCTGCTCTGCTACTATCTTTTCCAGTATCTTAGAGATAAAGGGGAGGTTTGATATTGGCCTGTAATTGGACAGCTGACAGGGGTCGAGGTCAGGTTTCTTAATTATTGGTTTGATAACTGCTAATTTAAAAGATTTTGGAATATAACCAATGCTGAAATCAAGATGGCGCCGGTGAGGTCGGCTGCCGTCACGACTGCTCCGACCACCTTTTCTTTGTTTTTGTTCTTTAAGTTAGTTTTCAGTATTTTAAAATCGGCAAAATCACCACCATTGAGTACATTAGGTATGATAGAGACACTGTTGTTTCTATTGGTATACAATGTACTCACAATTCGACGTTTTTAACTCCGGATCCGAGCTGGCCGAGTGAGATCCTGAGAGAGAACAATGGACGTCACGCGAAGCGGCAGCCTCGAGGGAGACGAGCTGGAGTGAGGAACCGGCTGAGAACCCGTGCACACTGCACCTCTGCCTAGTATCCTGCTCGCCAACGTCCAGTCACTGGAGAACAAGCTCGATGACCTCAGGGCCAGGATAAAGTTCCAGAGAGACATTCGGGACTGCAATCTCCTCTGCTTCACCGAGACATGGCTGAACCCAGCGGTGCCAGACCACGCCATACAACCAGCCGAGTTCTTCTCGGTTCACCGCATGGACAGGACGCGGGACTCGGGGAAGTCAAGGGGAGGCGGCGTGTGCTTAATGGTGAACAACAGCTGGTGCAACAGCGCGAGCGTTGTTCCTCTTACACGCTCCTGCACACCAAATCTGGAACTACTGTCCATCATGTGTCGTCCATTTTATCTTCCACGGGAGTTCACATCTGTCATAATCAGTGCCGTTTACATTCCACCACAAGCAGACACAGACATTGCCTTATGCGAGCTGCATGAGGCGCTCACACAGCACCAGACACAGCACCGGGACGCTGCGCTCATTGTGGCGGGGGATTTTAATAGTGCCAACCTCAAACGCGCAGCGCCGAACTTTTATCAGCACATCACCTGCCCCACCAGGGGCGAAAGGACACTGGACCATTGTTATACCACGGTCAAAGACGGTTACAAGGCACAATCTCGTCCAGCGTTTGGTAAATCCGACCATGCCGCCATCTTCCTCATGCCAAAATATAAACAAAGGCTGAAACAGGAAGTTCCGGTTCAGAGGGAGGTCGCGCGCTGGACGGACCAATCGGTGGCCGCGTTAGAGGACGCACTCGATGACGCAGACTGGGACATGTTCAGAAACAGCTTCGATGATGACGTCAGCGTGTTTACCAAAGCGGTTGTGGGATTTATTGGGAAGCTAGTAGACGATACGGTGGAGAAAAAGACTATCAGAACGTTTCCCAACCAGAAGCCGTGGGTGGATAAAACCATCCGCCATGCTCTGAGATCTCGCACAGCTGCCTACAACACGGGACTTGTGTCGGGGGACATGGAACCGTACAAGGCTGCGTCATACAACGTCCGGAAGGCGGTGAAAGAGGCGAAGCAGCGCTACGGTAGAAAACTAGAGTCACAGCTTCAACAGAGTGACTCTAGGAGCCTGTGGCAGGGACTGAGAACAATAACGGACTATAAAGCACCAACATCCGGTATGACGAACACGGACGCGACTCTGGCAGACGAGCTCAACACCTTGAGCTCGCTTCGAGGCTGCAGCTAAAGACGCTAGCGATGCTAATGCTAACGGCGCTAATGCTAGCGGCGCTAACGGCTGCAGACAGAAAGACACTGCCAGCACCGGGAACGCGCTCATCATCTCCGAGCACGACGTGAGGAGAGCCTTCAAGAGAGTGAACACCAGGAAAGCAGCAGGACCAGACGGCATCTCAGGTCGTATCCTCAGAGCCTGCGCAGACCAGCTAGCACCTGTGTTCACTGAGATATTCAACATCTCTTTATCTCAGTCGGTGATCCCCACATGCTTCAAAGAGTCCATCATTGTTCCTGTCCCGAAGAAACCACATCCTGCTTCCCTCATTGACTATCGCCCTGTAGCCCTCACCTCAGTAGTGATGAAGTGCTTTGAACGCCTTATCAGAGACTTCATCATTTCTTCACTACCCGACACACTGGACCCACTACAGTTTGCATACCGTCAGAACTGCTCCACAGACGATGCAATCTCTCATCTCCTCCACACATCACTCACTCACCTGGACACTAGGAAAGGAAATTATGTTAAAATGCTCTTCATCGACTACAGCTCTGCTTTTAATACCATAATTCCCTCCACACTCACCACCAAGCTGGAGCACCTGGGACTGAGCTCATCTATATGTCAGTGTGTAGCGCGGCCACATAAAGGGACATTTTTATATATAGGTAATTAATTGAAGAGCTAATGCTGCTCACCTGTAGCCTAAGATGTGCCCGAACGGTTTTAAACTTCCCCTATGACAGTGTTGGTCACCGGGCAAGCTCCCACGCGCATGCGCGATCGCGCCGCGAGGGACCCGGATGAGAACTGATCACGTGATCCGGCATAAAGCCGGAACCGGCAAGGAAGCCGGCACGGAGAGATTTCCCCAGCGCGCTGTGTGTTTTTGAGAGAGAGTTAGTAGGTTGCTTCCCTTCGGATGATCAGTATTTGGATTAATCTCGTTGGACACTCACTATTCACCTCTCATTCCGTTACTCTTGCTCCCAGTGGCGACATCAATCCTGGTGAGGCAGAGAATAAATCTCTCTAACTCATATTTCATTTCCGCAATACACTACACCCTGGACTTCCACTCATACACACTCACACACCCCTGCATACACCATACACATTGTTTATTATTGTATTATATTTGTATATATTGGTTTTGGTGCACCGTGTTTGTTTGGTTATTGGTTTGTTTTGTATAATACACTTTGGTTTATTTTCACTACTTGCTCTTGTGTTACGTCTATTATTGTCCCGCCGCGGTTGCGCAATACCGGAAGTGGGGTTTAACAGCGCATTCCTAGATTCCCGAATCCGTATTTGTGTAACAAAAGGTTTTATAATAATCCCAGCGTTACAAGTGGATCTCCAATTTTCTGACTGGCAGACCACAGGCAGTAAGGATGGGCGGACATGTCTCAGCCACACTCACCGTCAGCACTGGAGCCCCCCAGGGTTGTGTTCTGAGCCCCCTGCTGTACTCTTTGTACACCCACGACTGCGTGGCCACTACCAACTCCACCTCCATCATCAAGTTTGCTGACGACACCGTCGTGGTCGGACTGATCACCAACAATGATGAGTCGGACTACCTAGAGGAGATTGGAAATCTGGAGAACTGGTGCCAGAGGAACAATCTCCTCCTGAACGTCAGTAAGACAAAGGAGCTGATAGTGGACTTTAGTACAAAGCAGGAGAGGAACTACCAGACCCCCGTCATCAACAGGAGCCCAGTGGAGAGAGTGGACAGCTTCAGATACCTCTGTGTTCACATCACGCAGGACCTGTCATGGTCCTGTCACATCAACACCGTGGTGAAAAAAGCCCGGCAGCGTCTGTACCACCTCAGACGCTTGAGAGACTTTAGACTGCCCTCCAAGGTGCTCAGGAACTTCTACTCCTGCACCATAGAGAGCATCCTGACGGGAAACATCACGACCTGGTTCGGGAACAGCACCATGCAGGACAGACGAGCTCTACAGAGGGTGGTGCGATCAGCCGAGCGCATCATCCGCACTGAGCTCCCTGACCTGCACTCCATCTACAGCAAGCGGTGCTGGACTAAGGCCAGGAAGATCATGAAGGACCTCAGTCACCCCAGTAATGGACTGTTCTCTTTGTTGCGGTCTGGGAAGAGATTCCGCTCCCTAAAGGCCAACACAGAGAGGCTGCACTGCAAATTATCTGACACTTGCCATGATTTAAAATCTGACTTTCAGACATGATAGATAATTTGCCTTGTTTTAAAAATTACTTACTTGTTTTTAATACTTGATTTTATATCATAATCTTAAACTGAGCATGAGTATATCATTTTGTCTTTATTAGTCCAAAAATCCTAAATTGGATAGAATAGCTCTTAAAATAAGCAAAATTAGTTATTTCACCAGACGTCTCACAAAATAAAACTTCTTTTAAGATTCTTTGACAAACTCAAAGATTTGTTTGCTCAGTTTGCTTGATTTAAAAATTTTATTTCAAGATTTCTTACCAAGTAAAATTTACTTGCTGCATGGACAGATAATTTCACTAGTTTTAGGTAATTTTTTTATCAAATGTAGTAATTGTTTCTTATTTTTAGACTAACAATTTTTGCAGTGTGAGGAGGAGCTTCTTCCCGCAGGCCATAAGGTCTCTCAACCACACCTCCACACAGGACTAATAACATCTTTTAAGCTCACAACACTGACTGGACAATGATGGACACATTCATACACACTTGCACTAAATACTCATACATCTGGACAATTGCACATGTCACCTTTCATGCATATTTGCACAACCACTGACACTTTAATCATATATACATATATACACTATCTACCCTATATTTCTATATTTTTGCAATATTTTATTATGCCCTTATTGTACAGTTAATTTTACTAGTTAAAATTATTTTTTTAGTATTTCCTTTTTATTGATTATTTATTTTACGTACAAGCTTTTATTTTATTTATTTATTTATTTTAAGGTCACTGGCGGTCGTATAAGCATTTCACTGCATATTATACTGTGTATGACTGTGTATGTGACTAATAGAATTTGAATTTGAATTTGAGTGAGGAATTAATTATTCTCAACAACGGTTCTGTTATTACTGGTACTATCTGTTTAAGAAAATGTGTCGGTATAGGATCTAATATACAGGTTGATGAATTTGCAGAAGAGATGAGTGAAATTAGTTCATTCTCTTCAAGAGGAGTAAAGTATTCTAGGTTTGAATCTGACATGGCTAGGTTAACATCTGTATCAATTACATTGTTTGGTTTCAAAGCCTCAATTTTATGCCTGATATTTACAATTTTATTATTAAAAAAGTTCATGAAGTCCTCACTATTGCATGATGTTGTTGTGGAGATTTCTGTAGTGGTCTTATTTCTGGTTAATTTGGCTATGGTATTAAATAAAAATCTAGGATTATTTTTATTTTCTTCTATAAGAGTGGAGAGATACGTTGATCTAGCTACACTAAGAGCTTTCCTATAGTTCAGGATGCTCTCTTTCCATGCTATTTGAAATACCAACAATTTAGTTTGACGCCATTTACGCTCTAATTTCCGAGCAGTCTGTTTTAAAGTGCGCGTGTGATCATTATACCAGGGAGCGAGTTTCTTATCTCTAAAAATTTTTCTTTTAGCTGGAGCTACATTATCTAAGGTACAACGAAGTGTCGACTCTAAATATTCAGTCGCCTAATCATGTTCTGTGGGGTCAGACGGTGGCCTAATCGAAGTTGGTAACTCTGGGAGATTACTGATAAAACTCTGTGTGGTAGTTGATGTGAATGTACGTTTAATACGGTAGCACGGTGCTGTGCGTACATTATCACTGTGACACACTTGAATGGAGACAAGATAGTGATCTGAGATAATTTCAGACAGTGGAATTGTGAATACATTTCTCATAATTAATCCGAAAAATATTAAGTCTAAAGTGTGACCTGCTTTATGAGTGGGTCCTACTACACACTGATTTACGCCTACGGAGTCCAGTATGGATATAAATGCTGTTCTCAGAGGGTCTTCTGGATTCTCAAAATGAATGTTAAAATCTCCAGCAATTAACACTTTGTCTACAGAAACGACCAGGTCTGCGATGAAATCTGCAAATTCACTAAGAAATTCAGAATACGGCCCTGGAGGTCTGTAAATTATAATTAGTGGAATCGACTGAGCTGATTTAATATACTTAAATACACTTATGTTACTATAGAGAATTTCATGTAGTGATAGCATGTGTCCACTAGAGGGCACTGCAGCCCTTTTCCTGTTCGGTCCTCGGGGTTTATTTATTTATTTATTTATTATAATAAAATTAATTTATTACAGGAAGGAGGTGATTACAGGATCACACCTTACCCACAATGCACTGCTACTTGTTTTAGTTTCATTTTCCCAAATGGATGAAATGTACAGAAGATTGAAAAGTTCCAGAACTACAATTATTAAACCATAAGAGTTTACACACCCTGAGCTGATCATATTAGGGCTATCAAGTAAAGACTTGTGTGTGTGTGTGTGTGTGTGTGTGTGTGTGTGTGTGTGTGTGTGTGTGTGTGTGTGTGTGTGTGTGAAAGCCATCGGTTCAATCAATACCTTTGATTCTTACATAAAGGAATTAGCTGTAGTCTGATCGCACCTTTAGTCTCCTGTTCAATACTGTAATTCAGTTTTAGTATCACCGCCCGTGTGTGTGTGTGTGTGTGTGTGTGTGTGTGTTTCCATGTTCACACTTTGCTCATTGCATTTATCCTTTGGAGGTAAATATCTCAGTGTGTTTTCTACATGTCCGGTGTGACTGGTGTGATCAACCTTTTCTCCTGACCCCCCCGCCCCCCACACGCCCCCCCACGCCCCCACACCCCCGCCCCGGGCCACACTGGGAGTTCTCAGGGTGTCTACACTAACCTGATAAGGACAGTGGCAGTGTTATGGATGTGACATCTGAACTGGTATTGATCTGCAGAGTGTCTCGATGTCAGTGTGTGTGTGTGTGTGTGTGTGTGTGTGTGTGTTGGGGAGATGAGCTCCTTCATCTCCTCTACACTATACACACATTACCACATCTTTTATACTAGATTTACTTTAACACTCCGTACAGTAACGAGAAAGTATTCGAACCACAAACACAGACAAACACAGTGTTTTTAAGCTGATACACACAGACTAGTATAATTCCATGTGTCTTTATTGAACACACACAGTTCAATAAAGGAGCAAAAAGTAAGTGAACCTACAGATTAATGACTTGGAGTCAGTAGTTTACACACCTGGAGGCAACACAGCATAGAGCAAGCATGATTTAAACACATAAATAAATAAATAAATAAATAAAACAAAGACACACATACTGTATATGATAAGCTTCACCAGTGTGTGTTAAGGCGAGGCCTCAGACTTAAAGTCATCATAGAACCAAAGTCATCATTACTATCATTATAACTTTTATACATTTTATATCTACTGGAATATGAGAATGATGTCACCAAAAATAAAGAACTGTCAAAATGAGCATATTATTATTATTATTATTATTATTATTATTATTATTATTATTATTATTATTATTGTTGTTGTTGTTATTATTATTATTATTATTATTATTATTATTATTATTATTATTGTTGTTGTTGTTGTTGTTGTTGTGACCGAGCTTCCGCATCAGGTTTGCTTTAATAATTTTAAACACAACCCCTACTATTACCATTATTCTGTTACATTATTATTATTATTATTATTATTATTATTATTATTATATGGTAACAATGAAAACACCTGATCATGTGTATCTGTGCTAGTTCTTTGCAATAATATATATCTTTTGCAATTTGGTTAAAATTAAATACAGTTCATTTCACCATATTGTCTATTTTGTGGTGATAAAACGCATCTGTCATTCTATACTGCACAATCCTGAGCCCTATATACAGTATGTTTGTTAAAAAAAAACACAGCAAAACAAAAATGGTTAAAATGCTGGGTTTTAAGGGTTACTTAATAATCTGAATATATTTGGAGGTGTGGCTTAGAGCTACACTGAACGATCAATAAAGATATTCAAAATGTTTGAAGTTTGCTGTTCATAAGTAACATCTGCTGATGTGGACCATGGAGATCTCTGGAAACGTATGATCAGAGGAGCTGATCTGTGCCAATGAGGACCTTGGGATAATGTTCATGAAGAATACATGGAAACATCATCCTGGTCCTGGACCACATGCCAGCATCAAGAGGAGAGTGAATATTTACCAGAAATCTCCTCCAGGATAATGTGGAGGCGGCTGTTCACCAGCTGAGGGTTAGTAGCCCATGGAGATGCTGTGGAACGACCCCGAGGGAGCCGATCACACCAGACTCACTACACATGTGTCTGAGCTGACGCACTTCTGTAAAGAGGTGAAAAATTCCTCCTGAATGTTGCCGGGTCTGATCCCGTCACTGCTGCCAGAGAAGGTTTTATCAGCTTCTGACTCCAGCACTGTGAATGTTTAATGTGTCCTCAATAAAGACGTGATTTATTGTAACAGTCTTGTGTGTATCAGCTTAAGCACATTGTGTTTAAATGAAGATCAGATCACATGTAACATCAAATAGATGCAGGAAACCAGTTGATCAGAAGAGGTTCACTTACTTTTACTTGCCCCAGCAGCTCTACTGTATCTATCACACCTTTAGCTTTATTTATCCACTTTACTATAATTATACTCAGATATACAGTACAGTCATTTATTAGCATCAGTTTGATAGGTTTCTGTCCGTCTATAAATACAGGAACTCTCTATACGTTATTGAGCTGAATGTGTTCAGAACAAGTGTTTCAGTCCCTCTAACATCATAACTGATCGGGTCGGGTCGGGTCGGGTTTTGTTCTCTTGTTTTAAGAGAATATCGCGCTCCTCACCTCAGGCTGGGAGCTTTAGCTTTAGCTTTAGCAAGCCTCAGAGCTTCAGAGCTTCAGAGAAGATCTTCCAGAACAGACAACACAAGTTTTATGGTCATGTGGCTACCATGATGTCAGTCACACAGCGGAACCAACCGCGGAACCAGCCACATCCACATGCTACTGTGTATTTTCATCAATAATTACATTAGAGGTGTATTGTTTGGTTATTTCCCAGAGTTGTGTATAATGTTACATGTTACTGTAATCGAATTACTTTACATAATGCAGTGATGTAATGTGACAGATGATTTCAAAGTAACGTGAAAGTAACATAATTAACTTAATTAGTCATTAGTACTAGAGCACTGCTTGGAGGAACTTCCCCAACACTGGTGATTACCTCCGCCTAGGTGACCACTCCTGGATTTGGGGGCGTTATCTAGTCTATTGGTAAAAGTCTTATACAAATCAAATTGAATAGAATAGTCATAGTGTTAGCATTAGCGTTAGCTTATTTAGTGCTTCTGTTGCAAATTAGACGGTGCTATGGAATACGCAATGCTTTACGCTTCATAAATGATGTGTGTGTGTAACGTAACATTAAATAATACTCACATTACACGCTTTCTAATTAATAGCTAACTGTTCTGGGTCGAATCCCAAATAGCGTTAAATGTAAAGCTAGTGCACCATGTAGGGTGTACAATTCAAGTAGTGCGCTTGATCAGGGGTTAGAGAGGGATTTGGGATTGAGCCTCGTGTTATAAGCTTGTTAGCGTTGTAGCTAAGCGTTAGCCGTGAACAGAACGACGCGGGCGGTTCAGAGTCGATTCAGAACGACTTAGAAGTGATTAGTGCAGAGACGGCGTGTTGTTTAAGACGTTACATCACGTTATCAGGTGTGTGTTCTTACTGAAGTGCTTCTGTGTCTGGGTGTGAATGCGGGTTTTGGCGCTGGTATCCAGTAAGCAACATCACGTTTTACTGTGAAGAAGTGTTCACCTGAAGGTTCATCAAAATGCTGAGCTCCAAAATGAGCTTCGTTTGTGGACATAAAGTAATTACATGTGTTTATTATAGATATTGATATACGTAATGTTTATCTTTGGTATAAATGTATATATCCTGATTACTGTATATATGTAAATTATGTCTACTTTTAATCTACTTCCCTGCTACATTATCACTATCCTGCACCACATCTGTACATTTCTGTACTCATGTCCTTTATTGTAACCATTTATTTATTATAGTTTATCATTGTTGTTAATGTGCACAGATTTATCATAATGCTTTACACTTATGTGTGATAAACTAAACTGGTGTGTGTGTGTGTGTGTGTGTGTGTGTGTGTGTGTGTGTGTGTGTGTGTGTGTGTGTGTGTGTGTGAAACAATACACTTGACTCTTGTGTCTGAAATCATGGCTTTTTATTATTGTCACAATGAACCAAGAATAAAAACATGAAGATTATTAAATTGTTCATGATTAGACACGGAATAACTGTGACATGACAATACTGTAAAAGTGTGTGTGTGTGTGTGTGTGTGAGAGAGAGATATTTTTACATTTCTGTTCATACATGTGTAACTGGGCGTATGCTAGTTATACATAAACGCATGAGCATAGCGCTAGCGAGCTTGGGTCTGATAGCTAAACATCCTGCTGGATAAATAAATAATCTGATCATGTTACTGTGTTTGCGCGGCTACCTAGCCTAGCTTCAATTTAAAAATTAGTATATTGTGTATATTGACAAGTAAGTGATTATAAATGACTGATTAGAGCTAAACTGAGCAGTTAGTTAGCTAACCGTAATGCTAACCGTAATGTAGTGTTGTGCTAGCGTAGCTTAGCTTGTTTCATGTTTCTTTTGATATTTTGAGCTTTATGTGGTGTTTAAACACACGATAAAGATTTAGCAGTTTAAAGATGTTCAGCAGCTAAAGAAAACGTAGTTAGATCGTCCTGTCTAACAAGCTCGGTAATGTTTGTTAGCATTAAACTGATAAACCTGCGTTAAAGTTCAGTTCGTGTAACATACGCCCAGCTACACAACAATAAACACTAATGTTTGTTTTTCCTGATTGTAACACATCTCACATAAGCAAAACACACACACACACACACACACACACTGCATCTTTAAAAAGGTTGCGTTATTACTGGAGTGATTATTATTGTTATTAATAATACTGCTCACTTATGAAGAAGAATCTTTGGTCAGCTTTAGTGTTTACAGGAACACATGAGACACAAACAGAATAAAACACAACACTGTACAATAATTTACACAACAGCAACACAACGGAATGTCCGCGGAACGCCTCGCGCAAAACCATAAAACAACAATCAGGAGGAAACGTCAGCATGTTACGCGACTGAACATCAGACACCAGGTGAATCCTGCACCTTCAACTGAACACACACACACACACACACACACACACACACACGACTCACAAGGTACAGTTTAATTCAAAATCAAGCATCGTGATCAATCACATGAGCAGGAATTAGAGGGAAAATATAACGAACACAAGGGCGGCTTTTCCAGAGCAGGTGTGTGTGATTATGTACAGAGTTTAAAATATCTTCAAGACGAGTAGAAAGTAAACACTGTCGGGAATTATAAAGCATTGTGTTTATCGTTCATTCTTAAATCTTTTAAAAGTCTTTTGGTTTAAGGACGATATGAAACTCTGGATAAATGTGTAGCACCTCCTGCACAAGGCTCTCGACTTCCTGTGGACCGTACTCGAAATGTCTCTGTAAAGTGTGTGTGTGTGTGTGTGTGTGTGTGTGTGTGTCAGGAAATAACCTTATTAAACATCCAAATGTCCCACCCACTTCTGCAAAAGGGGCAAATACTTTCTGTTATTAGAATTCCAGAGATGACGAAGCTGTTCATTCTGTTCACAAAGTGTTACCCAAAGAACCAAACTCAGTTGTTTAAGCTCCGCCCTCTTGTTAGATGAACAGACAGTAAATAAAATCGAAAAAGCCTCGAATTCTATCTCACAGATCGTGGAGGTCATAAACCTGCAGATGTTTGGAAATGTACAAATACTTGCAAATTAGTGTAACTATTTCCATACTGTGTGTGTGTGTGTGTGTGTGTGTGTGTGTGTGTGGTACACAGTACCATGACAACTGCAAAAAAAACAAACAAACAAAAACAAATCCAAAGTGATGTTCCAAAGTGTTACAATGACATTAATGCGGAAATGCTAACACGTACACACACACACACACACACACACACACACACACACACATGCTAAAGAGAAGAACATTTTTATTTTTGTCTTATATTCATGAAAAACAAATCGGTTGGTGGGCTTGAGGTGACGTCCTGGTCGGCGCTGTCACGCGTCGTGTCTGGGGGTGTCGAAACAGGCTACAGTGATAATCTGATGATCTGGAACTACAGTCGGTCTGCAGGAACGCACGTCTTATCCTTTTCACATTTTCCAGAATGATTTAATAGTTTGTAATTCGTGAACTATCCAGTGATTTACTGTCATTATTTAAGTGCAGCAGGTTGAGGACGATCACGTCCACATTCTCACAGAAACGTAAAGTCGGGGCAGGAAAGAAAAAAAAAAAAAATAAGATTTGGCACATATTAGAAACTATTCTGTCACATGATCAAAGATGTTTTCAGGACAATTTAAAATAATAATAATAATAATAATAATAATAATACTGGAGCGTTTAGGAATTACACTGAATTATTCACTAAATCAAATCTAAAGTAAAATCACGCGGAGGCTTCATGCTAATCGTATGGCTGCACTGTAGCCTTTAACCAACGCTAGCCTTACTGAAAGGAGCAGTGTGTGTGTGTGTGTGTGTGTGTGTGTGTAGGTTTTTATTCACACCTGATTGTGGAATCAGGTGGAGCTTCTGCGTCCCTGCTTTACCTTTAGCTGTACTGCTAACCTGGAAACTAATCCTACATCATACTGCTAGCGGTGCGGCTACACTTCACGTTAGCCTGACTGCCAGGTTTAGTTGCTTGCCCTTTAAGTTCTACTAAAACTTTGTTCTGGTTAACATTTCCATGAATGTAGTGATTGTCATGCCGCTGCGATTGTGCTAATAATAATAATAATAATAATAATACAATTAAATAATAATAATAATAATAATTTGTGCTAGTTTGAAACAGAGTATTTCCGGCAGGTCGGTTATTTGTACTCGGGGGTTTATTCAATAAAATCATGTGCTAATAAATCAGCCGTATTGGGAAATGTGTAATAAACACTGAGAGTGTCGGAATCGAGCTGTTTAAGAGATCAGTAGTGTTTAGTAATAAAGTTACACTTAACCTCGCACACTTCTGCTTCACGTCTAGATTCCGATCCTCCACTTTACACGACGCATCGCTCTAACAAGTCACATTTCCATAAAAGTGTTTTAAGATAAAATAAAAGGGTTAATTGCAAAAGGATTCAACAAATATTTATAAAAAAGTCTGAGCTGAAACTCTACTGAATTAAAACTGCAGTGGAATAAATAACATAAAAGAAAATGAACTAAAGTCTGTGACCAGCCTCTTCGATGTGGCTTTTCTGTTCCCAGGCTTTATGCTTTAGGGTTTCGGGAATGTCACAGCTTCGACATTCGGCATTAATGCCACTTAAGTCGTTTCCTGTGCAGTTAATGACAGGCTGAAGTGTTTTGTCTAATATCTTCGCTTTGTTAATCACGTCTTGATGATCTGTTCTGTTAAACAGAGCACTATTCACATTATATATCTGAATTTAATGAAAACGTGGCTACTTGAAGGTTTGCCCTTTGTAGTCAAACACCAAACTGTGCAGTGTACAATAAGCAGAAGATGAAAAAACACTCATCAGTGTGCATTTTAGGTAGAATCTATGAAGGCATGTGTTTGTATCCTCTTACACACAAGTGCTCACGATTAGGGTTCCATCTCAAAATCTGAGTTCATCATTACTCCTGACTGACGGTGCTGTTGTTTGTCAGAAGATTCCGGTGTAAATTCGGGTTCTGGCTGTGCCGGTTGCGGCTCCTGACCGACGAGAACGTGGTGTCGCACCCTGGTACCTTGCACTTGTGCAGAAGCCGAAGGTGCACGGTTTTGTAATGCGCCCGGAATGTGCCCTTGTTGCTGTAAACCTTCTGGCAGACGTGACAGGTGATAGGTGTAGAAGAGTGATTGACCTGCTGCCCGAGACCCACCGCACTGGAGTTTAGCCCGTCACAGCTCTCGTTCTCGTCGCTGTCCTCCAGGGGGAGCTCCTCCTCGCTCCCTGCGTCCGAGTCCCAGGAAGAGGAGTGACCGCTTCCTCTGGTGCTCAGGTCCAACACGGCCTCGTGCTCCACTGGATCCTCGACGATCACAGAGGATTTACTCATCGGAAACACGAGGCCCGTGCAGTTTGTACCCTTGAAGATGACAGACGTCTGGCTCAGATGATCTTTAGAAGGGAACTCGGGGTGAGAATCAGTGGTGATGTCTCTGCAGGACGGAGTGAAGACGTAGTGATCTTTGGTCAACAGCTTGTGGTGTAAATTCAAATTTGCACTGTGTCTGAAGAGAAAGAAATCAAACAAACAAGACAATCAGAAGAGTAGATTTATAAAAAATATCAACATCAAGATCAGTGTTTACCTGGGCCAAGTAATACCTATATGCTTATTTATATTGCTTCACTGTGGGGACAAAATGTACCTGTATAGTTAGCAGTCATGTGACCATCTTTTTATGTTGACAAACAGAGGTCCTGGAAATTCTGCATCATTCTGCAGAACTCATAAAAAACCCTCAGTGAGCCTTGGTTCCTAAACCTTGGCTGTGTTGGACCTCATTGGACTCACCTGTCTCTGCTCCTGCGGGACGGGAACGCGGCGTTGCAGCCTGCTACGGTGCACACGTGCATCTCCTTCAAGTGGACGCTGCGGTAATGCATTTTGGCGCTGTAGGAGTTTTTAAAGGTTTTATTGCAACTGTCGCAGTGATGCAGAAGCTCGTCTTCATCATCTGCACACACGATCTGCAGGTCGCCATCGGCGTCTGCGCGGACCTCTGACTCGCAGGGCGTGCTGCTCGGTGCCACATCAGCCGAGGGACGGAGATCCAAGTCACGACGGCGGGTTTGTTCCCCAAAATCAATGAAGTCTCTTTGTATGTTGCTGAAGGAAGACGGGGAGTGGGTGAGACTGCACCCCTGGGCTTGGTGTTTGTCCTCCATTTGTGGCTCTTCTGTATGAGAAGAATTGATGAAGACAGAGGGATGGATTGAAGGGTGAACAACACCATTCTCATCACATTCTGTCTTCACTACACAGTCCATTGCAGATTCCAAACTTGCAGGAGGATCATCATCATCTTCATCATCGTTGGAGCTGCTGCGCTCTTCCAGCTCATCTTTCTCTATCTTTATGGGCATGCTGGATTTACGGGATTTCTTCTTGGGCACGGGCTCAGTGTTGCTCTCCATGTCTCCTATGCTTACAGGCACGGACGAAGAGGACAGTAGGGGCAGGGAGGGCAGGTTCCCGGGTGTGTTGGCGAGCTCAGCAGGCGTCACCAGGCTGCGGTAGAAAGGCAGCACCGGCTGAACGGTTTTCAGGTTCGGGAAGACAATCCCACTGTGGCTGATGCTTGGAAAAGAGCTGTGGAGTTTGGGCTCGGAGTTGCTTATGTAGTTGGAGACAGACCTGCTCAGGTCCCGCTTTTCGGCCTCGTCCCCGAATCCATCCCTCACATCCCTGTCCCGATTGTTTCGGTTCATGGGCATGTGCAGGCGCGGGTTCGGGTTGGCACTGTGCCGGTTGCGGCTTCTCAGAGAGCTGAAGACCATGTTGCATCCCTCGATAGTGCACTTGTGCTTGATCTTGAGGTGAACAGCATTGTAGTGGATTTTCAGGGTTCCTTTGTCATAAAAGGTCTTTTCGCAGGCACTGCAGAAAACACGGCCCTTTTTCATCCCGATTCCTGAACGGATTTTGGACTCTGGCGACGCTTGGGCAATATCCGAGCTGATCGAGGGTGGGCAAGGTGTCGAGGGTGAGGAATATGTATCGCTCAGTGTGAAGTCATCCGACTCTATATTGGTGCTTGATCTCTCCATGGGTACATCGTCTCTTTCTGCATCAGAGGCAAAGTGAGAGGAGGTGTCTGGGTTTGAATCTGAAATTTCCTGCCGTGCCGGCGTCTCCTGCTGGCGGGAATCTGCTCTGGACCTGAGCAGCGGTGCAGGAACAGAGTTGAGCAACTGCAAAGGCAGCATGAAGGTCATGTTGTTGACCAAACTCTCAAAGTGGTGGCCGTTGTTTCTGCTCAGAGGCTCGGCCGTGGGTGACACTGACGGACGCTGCATGCTGCTCTCTATGAAGCTACGGATGTCCGAGTTCGCTCGAACTGTCGGCACGATGACCGCCTGCCCTTCTTTGTCCTGCAGTGCCATCAGCTCAACGATGGACTTCGTCTCACCAAAGCGGAGGAACTGCTGCAGCGTCGCAATTTCCTCCTCGAAGGTCATGATGGCCCAGCGGTCCAGCACTTTGCCAGCCACATCCTAAACAAACACACACACATCGAAGGAATTTCATTTGCATTATGAATGAAAAACTGAAGCACTCGGGACTTGGGTATCTCTGACAATCTGACAGCGCGATGAGATAAAGAGTTGTTCGTACATCTAATACAGCAGGACATGAAAGCCCTAATTACTGCAGTGCATCTGTAATATGGTTTCTCTTCATTCTGATGATTGGGTTTGTCCCTGGTGGGGGTTGGCAGGGGTTGGCGGGGGTAGCTGGGTGGAGGTACAGGGTTGGGCAGTGAGTCTGGCTGTAATTACACATGAGTGCTAGCAGTCCTTCAAAGTCATTCAGCAGCTTCATGCCATAACCAAGATAAATATTTCATCATACAGCATTCATTTATATGCCTGTGGAGGATTTGACTTTACTTCTGCTGTCAGATGAGCTAACTAGGATCACACGCAACCACCTGAATACTTAACGAGCAGCAAATTGAGCAGCTCTTCCACTACTGGAGTTTTGAGCAGGGGGAAAAAAACGTGACAAAATTGTATTTACATGATTCACTGTGATCGCAGAGGTAATGAGAGCTGGAGGGAGTCTACGAGTCTCGGAGCTACAAGAGTATTCTACCAAGAACTGGTCGATGACATATCTCCAATAAACCAACCCAACCGGCGTGCTCTTATTTTCTGAAAGCGTTACCCCAAATAAACGCATTTTAAACCATCAGCGTCGAATAATAATCCTTCAATACTGTCTAGGAGACGACGAAGCCGGTTTGATGAACGTCTTCTACATCCTCACCCTCTTTACAAACACTAAGAGCCGTGAATATACACTATGTCAATATGCTAACTATCTGTAAATCGCCGTAATATTTCCATTTAAATTCATCTTTATATTTTTTTCTCATTTTATAACCAATTTTTTTTTTTATTTCTTTTATATTTTGTTCTATTTATTTCTTGTTATTGGTGGGTTTCCTCCCACAGTCCGAAGACATGCAGATTAGGCTAATTGGCGTTCCCAAATTGACCATAGTGTGTGTGTGTGTGTGTGTGTGTGCTCTGCGATGGATTGGCACGCTGTTCACCTGCTAAACACTTCCTGGTGTCATCACGGGTCACGACCCAACTACTACAAATCTATAAAGCTGATTTTGCGACATCACAACCTGACCTGATAAGTAACCCTGTGGAATACGATGGTACCAGTAACAGTTGTCATGGCAACGTTTGAGGGGAGGAGAACTGGGAATTTGGAAAGATGAGTAAAAGTGTTTTAGAAAATGGAGAAAGATGACAAGAAAGAAAGTATTTGATAAAAGTGGATTTAAACTAAAAGGACGATGAGGAAGATCAAGACCTACAGGTGGCGCTAATTAAACTTTTTAGATGCAGCAAGGACAGCAAACACAATGTCACCATGACAACCACCAGGTAACATTATATACATTAGCTAGTAACAGGTTCTGCTCATTAAACTGTTCATGTAATCTTGTACCTGATTGGCCCATAACTGTGAAGCTGATGTTTTTTATGGCGTCATAAACTGACATAAAATGTTTATCTGATACAGCAAATAAAAACATCCCACCAATCACATTCAAGCTCAAGTTTGTGTGCAGTCATCATCAGGCAAGTTAAAGATTATCTGGTTCTGTAGGAACAACTTTACATCTGGTTGGTTTCACCATGCACCATGAGGGACCTACAGCACCATGACAGCGGCTGCAGGAACGTGGTGAGAGTAACAGTAGACATGTTCACAACAGCATCCAACCGCTACATCACTGAACCGTGTGTGTTCTGACCTCATGGGAGACATATGTCTAAAAAGTCTTCACGTTCGGTATCGTAAAAGATGGAGCCGAACATGAGGATGAGGACGAGGTCGCAGCGTGGTGGAGTTTCAGCTGGAACTAAAGCTCTGGTCAGAGAATCTGTTTCTTACACCCTGATAGATCTGACGCATGGATGAAGAAAGAGTGGAACAAAATGACCGAATGGAGCTGCTGAGGTTGTGAGTCTCACAATCCAAACCTGCTTTACTCCAGTATTAGTTAAAGGGTGTACATACTTACGCACCTAGGATACTGGAAAGGATAAGGTGTATTTTTTATTAACCTTTTATATGTCCACAATAAAAACATGAATCATCATCATACAGTGTGTGTGTGTGTGTGTGTGTGTGTGTGTGTGTGTGTGTACCTGCAGGACGTAACCCCGTATGTAGTCCTGCAGTGTCCAGTCGAGTGCGTTGAGGATTTTGATGACCTCGTCCTGCTTGAGGACGCTGAAGAGGCGGTCGAGGAGGATCTTGAGGCGCACCGGGATGGCCTGCGTCCCGTACAGCATCAGGCTGCAGATATCAAACACCACGTTGGAGTGAACGATCTCCACCTGACCGCCGTCATACACCTGCTGCATCTTCAGCTTGCTCAGAGCTTTACACACACACACACACGCGCACACACGCACGCACACACATACACACACACACACACACGCGCGCACACACACACACGCGCACACACATACACACGCACACGCACACACGCACACAGCATAAGCATGCTAGTCTAATAATATGCTCATGCTAATTATCTGATTAATTATACATTTTTAAATAAGAGTCACATTTATAAATAATTATTGTTAAAGCACACGCGGAGTGGAAACACTAACACACTCACGGCTAATTAATGAACAAAATGCTGTTTAGAGAGAAATAAATGAGCTTTTAATTAGCTAATGAACACTAGTGTACAAAAGACATTAAAATCATTTGATTAGATATTAAATAATTACAAAAACATTCATTAAAATGTTACATGATTGTTTAATAATTAGCGTGTGTAAAATGTTATTTGCACGTTTCAGTAAAATACAATTAAATAAAATAAGGAGATCTAAATAAAATATTTATTCCATTAATTATAAAAAAAACAAATACAAAAAAATTCTTCTTTTTAAATCGATTTCTTTGAAAACGGTGTCCAATTTATGTTTATATGTAATTATGGAGCTATGTTTAGCCTTACACTTTGCTCATTTGCATATATTTACATATTATAATATATCTTAATCTAGCCCCGCCCATTTCACTCTGCTTCATGCTGGTGTAATTGTCTCTCCCTCTGATGATGATGATGTTAAATGTGGTTAGAGTTTGAACGTGTTAGTTAGTTAGTTAGTTAGTTAGTTAGTTAGTTAGTTAGTTAGTTACCGTGGGCGACCCATCCGTGCCTGCAGTTCTCACACTGACGACGTTTCAGTTTCCCCGGTCTGAAACTGTCGCAGGTACAATTCACCAGCGTGCAGCAGATCGCCTGTTTAACACACACACACACACACACACACACACACACACACACACAGAGTAAATAAGGTGATGGTGTTGATTATTTATTACAGTCGCATTAAGCCGAGCGTTAGAGGAGGCGAGACTCTAACACACTGCAGAAAATCTCACACTCAAGTCTGCAGTGTTTTATTTCTCTTTTAACCCCGAGTGTGTGTGCAGGACAGTGTTAGTTACTGTGTAGTGGGCGGAGTCAGCATGACATCACTTCTCACACACGTTATTAAACATCAGAGAAATTAAATACTACATTAATGTTCAGGTGAAAAGTTCAGAGAGAAATAAAATGGAATAAAAAATGGTTTAAAGATTAATTTACATTTTGTTTTGTAAATAGATATTAATTATTAATATGGAATGTTTGACCTTTTCCTTTATTCAGTTCTGTCTTTTAATTCTGTCTGGTTTATTTTAGATTTAAACTGCTTTCTGTGTGAAAATGGCAAATAAATATTAATGTATTATTATAACTATTATTATTATTATTATTATTATTATTATTATAACTATTATTATTATTATTATTATTATTATTATTATAACTATTATTATTATTATTACTATTATAACTATTATTATTATTATTATTATTATTATTATTATAACTATTATTATTATTATTATAACTATTATTATTATTATTATTATTGTTGTTATTATTATTGCTGTAATATTCAGTTATAAAACAAATATCTGTTTGTATTTAACCTGTTTATTGATATCTGTAATAAATAAGTTCATGTGTATGTGTGTATATTTATTTATAGTGAGTGTGTGTGTGTGTGTGTGTGTGTGTGTGTGTGTGTGTGTGTGTGTGTGTGTGTGTGGTGTGTATTCACAGAAGTACATTAACTAACATAGTGTATAAAATGCATTTAGCTGTTCTTCATGAATGTCTTTGTTTTATTGAGATAATTTATTTATAAACTGTTACTACAGTCGTTTATAACAAACGTTTATAACAAACTCAACACGCCTGTAATAACGTCTATAGTATTTAATCTCACACACATTTACAACAAAATCATGTAACTATATTACAATGCTAATTGAACCATTTAAATTATTTACAATATAATAATAATAATAATAATAATAATAATAATATGTAATAACCTAAACATCACCCAGAATATTACAGACCTGCCGTGTAATTAATGTAATCATTAATTATTAACTTATTCAATCAGTAATGAATATTGAATGTTCAATGTTACATTTTTCTGTGTGTGTGTGTGTGTGTGTGTGTGTGCGTGCGTGCGTGTGTGTGTGTGTGTGTGTGTGTGCGTGCGTGTGTGTGTGTGTGTGTGTGTGTGCGTGAGACTTTGCCTACAGAGCCAAATGCCTTTACTCTTTTTAAAATCTATTAATTTATTATATATTTCTTTGGACTTATTTCTGCGCTTTGGTGATACGAATGTAAATATTTGTCACGACAATAAACACACCTTTCAATCTTTAATCTTGAGAGAGTAGCTAAATTATTATTCATATATTTATTATTATTGTACAATAATTGTATATTTAATATATATTATTGCTAAATAAAGTGTTACACTTTTACAGCTCATTATTTATTTGATCATTAATATTAATGCAGAATGCAGCGCTGGACATTTCTGAGATATGTGTGTGTGTGTGTGTGTGTGTGTGTGTGTGTGGCTGATTTCTATAAGGAAGCTCTGAGCAGTAAGTGGAAGTCGATCTTTAACGGGTTTAGTGCCCTACACTCTGCTCACTACACTTGTGCACTACATAGGGGACGATACTTAAGATGAATCCATTTAATTCGACACATTTCGTGTAATAACAAGCCGCAATTACGGTCGACCAATTAATGTAATAATAATCAGTTTATATTGTATTTTATTAATGAAACAGAAATATTGATTTATTCTTACTTACTGTTTTAGAAGCAAAAACTCACGTTAATTATTTAATTTAATGAACCAGAAACGCTACATGAAACATGAATGAAAACAGAAGATAAATGAACAGAAGCTAATAATATAATAGAGATTAACTGTTTGTGTAAACATTGTATTATGAATGAAAAGATTGTAAATGTTTTGTTGTAAATAAATATATTGAAATAAACGATGGTACAGACCAGGTCACAGTTCTGATTCGAATCTAAACATCGCAATTCAGGAAATTTGACTTTCTTCAATTTATGTTTATCTCATTTTTACTTTAAAGACTTTACAGTTTGTCATAATGATGCAGAAATGTTCATTTAATACGCATGAATAATTCTGAATATGAATAAGTGATAAACAGTAGTCACATGACTCGGTCCTGATTATAATATGTAAATATCACACACAGCCAGTAAAACTGTAGACACGTGCAGGTTTCACACACTCGACATCTTTAGTCCTGAGAGGCCGCGCGCACGTTTCACTAAAAATGATCAAAGTCAAACTTCTATATCAACATGTTTAGAAACAAATCTAATCAAAATATCTAACAGTACAAAGAGATAGAACGTCCAGCTTAGAGCCGACACGACACGACGCGTGTGTGTGTGTGTGTGTGTGTGTGTGTGTGTGTCGTGTTTTTTTAAATATAAAAGTTCTAAGACTGAAACCTTTAAAACTGCTTCATCAGTTCTGATTAATAAACTCATTTGCATAATTAAAATGATTATTGTGTTCTGGAATGAATATTAATGAGGCGCTCTCTACACTGCCGTACTACAGCCACCCCACCCATGTTACCGTTACACACCTACACAATCATACAACTCTTTTTTTCCCAGAAATATTGGCGCCCTTTCTGAATGACAGGCTTCAACTGCACACGTCTGTTTATCATCTGAAATTCAGAGTCACATGACTTTTCACCCCCTAAGCCACACCCACTTAATGACATGATTGATTAAAAAAAAAAAAGTTGTACGCTGAAGAGCAAGGCAGTTAACAAAAACCTCAATACTGTTAAATATGTCGCTTGTTAATTTTAACTCCTTATTTATAATTATTCTTAATGTTTTATTAAAAATTAAACCCTGTAAAGACGTCATCAGCTTCCACGTAACCCCAAGACAAAAACAAGGCTAATTAAATCATGACATCACCTCAGCTGGTCCAATCACAGAGCAGCGAGATCATTTTATAGCTACAGCTGTGATTTACGCGCACGTTATTCCAGGTACGAGTGTCACAACTCGTCACGATCGGGAACCATTCAGAAATAGATAAACGTACAGAATAAAATCATCACTTAATTAAATGTCCTTGAAATTAATTTATTGACTAATTGTTTGTTTTTTGTTAATTTATTTATCATTTTGTTCCGTTGCTGTTGTTTTTCTCTTGAACTTACAGAAACCAGACACACTCTTCACACACACACTCTCCACACACACACTCTCCACTCACACACTCTCCACTCACACACTCACACACTCTCCACTCACACACTCACACACTCACACACTCTTCATCTCAGTAATAATCAGGTGTTTAGTTTTATAATTAAATACCAGACTGTAACATCTGCAGTAACAACAACAATAATAAACACAATAACAGGAGAAAGAGCTGCAGCGTCACCACTGAGTTACTGTGTCTGATCACAGTGAGGTTAGAACTCAACTCTCTACACGTTACACACACACACACACACACACACACACACACACACACTGATTCATTTCATCTATCTGTCTGTCTGTGTGCAGAAATAGAAGTAGAGGAACAGAGTGAAGAATAAATAAATAAGTAAATATATATATATACGTGTGTGTGTGTGTGTGTGTGTGTGTGTATATATACAGTTGTAGTATATCCACAGCTACAGGAACCCGAACCTCAGCCCCAAGGAAAGTACCATTCTGATATGAGTGCACACACACACACACACACACACACACACACACACACACACACACACACACACACACAGAGTTCTGATGCTTTCGCACGACCCACAGCTGGCTGGCAAACCCCCCCCCCCTCACACACACACACACACACACACCATACTTTCAGTGTGACTAAAATTCCGGTCTGTGTTGGGTCACCGTCCTCTCTAGTCAATACGCCTCACTCACACACTCATACACTCACACACACACACACACACTCACACACACACACACACACTCTCACACACACACTCTCAGCTTGGCTAATTGTTGCATTATGGCTGCACTGAAGCATTACTGAGGTCTTGGATTACATTCCAGTAGAGGATGGACAGCTGAGAGCTCCTTAACACACACACACACACACACACTCTCACACACACACTCTCTCACACACACACACACTCACACACACACTCTCACACACACACACTCTCTCACACTCTCACACACTCACACACACACACACACACACACTCACACACACACACACACACTCTCACACACTCTCACACACTCACACACACACACACACACCTAAACAGCAGTTTTGCTTTACAGAACTCCATCTGTATAAACTTTAAAGATAAAATAAAAGCAAAAGAGCAATAAAAGTGTGTGTGTGTTGTTGAAGTATGTTACACACACACACACTTGAGTAAAGTACACACACACACACACACACACTTACCTGAGACATGGTGCTCTCACACTGCAGCCTGCGCGCGCTCTGCCATGTCCTGCTCCTGTCTCTACAAGTTCTACTGCGCGCGACACACACACACACACACACACACACACACACTCGCGCGACTCTCGACAAAAGCTCTCGCTGCACACACACACACACACACACACTCACTCAGCTGCTCGCGCGCTCTCTCCTCCTCATTCCTCCTGCGCTCGCGCTAAAACTGCTGGGAGGATGTGCGCGCGCTCGGACCGTCTCACTCACACACACACACACACACACACACCGAGCCCCTCCCCCGCAGGGCAGTCCCCTCACAGCTGGCTGGAGAGGCCATGACACACACACACACACACACACACTGATCAAAGCCACACTAACCCTAATGCACTCTGTCTGTCTGTCATCATCCTGTCTCTCTCTCTACCTGTCTGTCTGTCTCTCTACCTGTCTGTCTCTCTCTACCTGTCTCTCTCTCTCTACCTGTCTGTCTCTCTCTACCTGTCTGTCTGTCTCTCTCTCTACCTGTCTCTCTCTCTCTCTCATCATCCTGTCTCTCTCTCTCTACCTGTCTGTCTCTCTCTACCTGTCTGTCTGTCTCTCTCTCTACCTGTCTCTCTCTCTCTCTCATCATCCTGTCTCTCTCTCTCTACCTGTCTCTCTCTCTCTCTACCTGTCTGTCTCTCTCTCTACCTGTCTGTCTCTCTCTACCTGTCTCTCTCTCTACCTGTCTGTCTGTCTCTCTACCTGTCTGTCTCTCTCTACCTGTCTCTCTCTCTCTACCTGTCTGTCTCTCTCTACCTGTCTGTCTGTCTCTCTACCTGTCTGTCTGTCTCTCATCATCCTGTCTGTCTCTCTACCTGTCTGTCTCTCTACCTGTCTCTCTCTCTCTACCTGTCTGTCTCTCTCTACCTGTCTCTCTCTCTCTACCTGTCTGTCTCTCTCTACCTGTCTCTCTCTCTCTACCTGTCTGTCTCTCTCTACCTGTCTGTCTCTCTACCTGTCTCTCTCTCTACCTGTCTGTCTGTCTCTCATCATCCTGTCTGTCTCTCTACCTGTCTGTCTCTCTCTCATCATCCTGTCTGTCTCTCTCTCTACCTGTCTGTCTCTCTCTACCTGTCTGTCTCTCTCTCTCTCTACCTGTCTCTCTCTCTCTCTCATCATCCTGTCTCTCTCTCTCTACCTGTCTCTCTCTCTCTCTACCTGTCTGTCTCTCTCTACCTGTCTGTCTCTCTCTACCTGTCTCTCTCTCTCTCATCATCCTGTCTCTCTCTCTCTCTACCCGTCTCTCTCTCTACCTGTCTGTCTCTCTCTACCTGTCTGTCTCTCTCTCTACCTGTCTGTCTCTCTACCTGTCTCTCTCTCTCTACCTGTCTCTCTCTCTACCTGTCTGTCTCTCTCTCATCATCCTGTCTGTCTCTCTCTCTACCTGTCTGTCTCTCTCTACCTGTCTGTCTCTCTCTACCTGTCTCTCTCTCTCTACCTGTCTGTCTCTCTCTACCTGTCTCTCTCTCTCTCATCATCCTGTCTCTCTCTCTCTACCCGTCTCTCTCTCTACCTGTCTGTCTCTCTCTACCTGTCTGTCTCTCTCTCTACCTGTCTGTCTCTCTACCTGTCTCTCTCTCTACCTGTCTGTCTGTCTCTCATCATCCTGTCTGTCTCTCTACCTGTCTGTCTCTCTCTCATCATCCTGTCTGTCTCTCTCTCTACCTGTCTGTCTCTCTCTACCTGTCTGTCTCTCTCTCTCTCTACCTGTCTCTCTCTCTCTCTCATCATCCTGTCTCTCTCTCTCTACCTGTCTCTCTCTCTCTCTACCTGTCTGTCTCTCTCTCTACCTGTCTGTCTCTCTCTACCTGTCTCTCTCTCTACCTGTCTGTCTCTCTCTACCTGTCTGTCTCTCTCTACCTGTCTCTCTCTCTCTCATCATCCTGTCTCTCTCTCTCTACCCATCTCTCTCTCTACCTGTCTGTCTCTCTCTACCTGTCTGTCTCTCTCTCTACCTGTCTGTCTCTCTACCTGTCTCTCTCTCTCTACCTGTCTCTCTCTCTACCTGTCTGTCTCTCTCTCATCATCCTGTCTGTCTCTCTCTCTACCTGTCTGTCTCTCTCTACCTGTCTGTCTCTCTCTACCTGTCTCTCTCTCTCTACCTGTCTGTCTCTCTCTACCTGTCTCTCTCTCTCTCATCATCCTGTCTCTCTCTCTCTACCCGTCTCTCTCTCTACCTGTCTGTCTCTCTCTACCTGTCTGTCTCTCTCTCTACCTGTCTGTCTCTCTACCTGTCTCTCTCTCTACCTGTCTGTCTGTCTCTCATCATCCTGTCTGTCTCTCTACCTGTCTGTCTCTCTCTCATCATCCTGTCTGTCTCTCTCTCTACCTGTCTGTCTCTCTCTACCTGTCTGTCTCTCTCTCTCTCTACCTGTCTCTCTCTCTCTCTCATCATCCTGTCTCTCTCTCTCTACCTGTCTCTCTCTCTCTCTACCTGTCTGTCTCTCTCTCTACCTGTCTGTCTCTCTCTACCTGTCTCTCTCTCTACCTGTCTGTCTCTCTCTTCCTGTCTGTCTCTCTCTACCTGTCTCTCTCTCTCTCATCATCCTGTCTCTCTCTCTCTACCCATCTCTCTCTCTACCTGTCTGTCTCTCTCTACCTGTCTGTCTCTCTCTCTACCTGTCTGTCTCTCTACCTGTCTCTCTCTCTCTACCTGTCTCTCTCTCTACCTGTCTGTCTCTCTCTCATCATCCTGTCTGTCTCTCTCTCTACCTGTCTGTCTCTCTCTACCTGTCTGTCTCTCTCTACCTGTCTCTCTCTCTCTACCTGTCTGTCTCTCTCTACCTGTCTCTCTCTCTCTCATCATCCTGTCTCTCTCTCTCTACCCGTCTCTCTCTCTACCTGTCTGTCTCTCTCTACCTGTCTGTCTCTCTCTCTACCTGTCTGTCTCTCTACCTGTCTCTCTCTCTACCTGTCTGTCTGTCTCTCATCATCCTGTCTGTCTCTCTACCTGTCTGTCTCTCTCTCATCATCCTGTCTGTCTCTCTCTCTACCTGTCTGTCTCTCTCTACCTGTCTGTCTCTCTCTCTCTCTACCTGTCTCTCTCTCTCTCTCATCATCCTGTCTCTCTCTCTCTACCTGTCTCTCTCTCTCTCTACCTGTCTGTCTCTCTCTCTACCTGTCTGTCTCTCTCTACCTGTCTCTCTCTCTACCTGTCTGTCTCTCTCTACCTGTCTGTCTCTCTCTACCTGTCTCTCTCTCTCTCATCATCCTGTCTCTCTCTCTCTACCCGTCTCTCTCTCTACCTGTCTGTCTCTCTCTACCTGTCTGTCTCTCTCTCTACCTGTCTGTCTCTCTACCTGTCTCTCTCTCTCTACCTGTCTCTCTCTCTACCTGTCTGTCTCTCTCTCATCATCCTGTCTGTCTCTCTCTCTACCTGTCTGTCAATCTCTCTGTCAGTCTTCCCTCTCACCTTCTCTCTCTCATCATCCTGTCTCTCTCTCCCTCTCTGTCTTTTGTCTCTTTTCTCCCTCTTATCCTTTAACTCACTTCTCCCACTCATCTGTCTGTCCTGTCTCTGTCTGTATCTCTGTCTCTCTCTCTGTATCTTTCTCTGCCTGTCTCTCTCTCTGTCTGTCTCTCTGTATCTCTGTCTGTCTCTCTCTCTCTCTCTGTCTCCTGTCTCTCTCTCTCTGTATCTCTGTCTGTATCTCTGTCTGTCTCTCTATCTGTATCTCTGTCTGTCCTGTCTCTGTCTGTCTCTCTGTATCTCTCTCTGCCTGTCTCTCTTTCTCTCTCTCTCTCTCTCTGTCTGTCTGTCTCTCTGTCTGTCTCTCTCTGTCTCCTGAATCTCTCTCTCTCTGTCTCTATCTGTCTGTCTCTCTGTCTCTCTCTCTCAGTTGAATAGAAAGTCTTTTCACTCTCACTCCTTTCTTTCATTTCTCTCCTTATATTTATCCACGTTTCTTCTTTTTTCTCCATCAGTCCTTTTTCATCCCCCCCCCCCTTTTCCCCCCTGCAGGACTTTAATGTCATGAATGTTACTTAAGAAGGTTAAATTGTTGCCAAACCATTTATAAAAGATTAATTACATTAAAAACAACATCAATCTGAATTTCTAAACATATATAAACATTAACTATGAAAGTATAACATCTCTGGCAAACAAATAAAAACAACAACAAAATCAATATTAACAACAATAACAATATCAGGTTACTATTACAGGTTATCTCTTTTCTTTCTCTTCTTTTTATTCTTTCACTTCTTTTTCTGTCGGTGTGTCATTTACTCTTCTAACTGAACAGGACAGTCTTCTCTATCTAACTGAACAGGACAGTCTTCTCTATCTATCTACAGTATCTGTCTGCCTGTCTATCTGTCTGTCTGTCTATCTGTCTGTCTGTCTATCTGTCTGTCTATTGTTCTGTCTCTCTATCAGCCACTTTTTCTCTTCTCTCTCTTGTAGCTGTTAGCTGATTAGTGAATTATCTCACAGTCAGCATATGAAAATAGCACTAACACACACACACACACACACACACACACACACACACACACACACACACTGTGCTACGACAGTAGTAAATATTCCCTGTAGTGAAAAAATGACAAATAAAAGAATGTGGAAAAACTCAAAGTTATTGGTTATTGATTGTGATGGTTGTCATGGTGATTTACATTGTGACGGTTGCCGTGGCGCCGTACAACTGCAGCAGCTTTTTAAACTGAAAATAACAGCGCAGGTTTAATGTTAGCGCTTAGCGGAGGAGTTCTAACCATTATAGGTGTGGTGTTTAATCTGGGGCGCGAGTCCGAGCAGGTCTCTCACACACACACACACACACAGAGGGGCAGGACACACCCCCTTTAATGTTTGTTTGCCCCGCAGAACTTCATGCCAATCAAAATCCATCAAGTGAAAGATTTGTGCGTAACTAATAAACCTCAAGATATTCCGTTACATCTGCATCACCCGCTCAAGATCAAAGCTTTATCTGCAAGAGGCTAAATGTGATGAGGTCACACACATGTATAAACACACACACACACACACACACACAGAGGAAGTTCTCGCTAAACTGCACTAGATGTATTGGTGGTGTTTTTTAAAGAGAATATCAGAGCGGCCCGTGTCCCTGAGGGCGCGCTGAGGAATTCAGCACACAACTCCATTTCACACACACACACACACACACACACACACACACACACACACACACACACGGGCCCGCTCAGGGAAGTGAAGGCATGTCCACACACATTTCACTCACGGAGGCCCTGAGAACATGAGCAGCTCTAAACTCACATTCACACCACTCATCTCTCCCTCTGTGGGGTGGAGGGGCTAGGGGAGAGGGGCTAGGGGAGAGGGGCTAGGGGAGAGGGGTTAGGGGAGAGGGGCTAGGGGAGAGGGGCTAGGGGAGAGCGGCTAGGGGAGAGGGGCTAGGGGAGAGGGGCTAGGGGAGAGGGGCTAGTCGAGAGGGGCTAGGGGAGAGCGGCTAGGGGAGAGGGGCTAGGGGAGAGCGGCTAGGGGAGAGGGGCTAGGGGAGAGCAGCTAGGGGAGAGGGGCTAGGGGAGAGGGGTTAGGGGAGAGGGGCTAGGGGAGAGGGGCTAGGGGAGAGGGGTTAGGGGAGAGGGGCTAGGGGAGAGGGGCTAGGGGAGAGCGGCTAGGGGAGAGCGGCTAGGGGAGAGGGGCTAGGGGAGAGGGGTTAGGAGTTAGTGTATATGAGGTAGTAACCATATGGCGCTTTTCCACTGCATAGTACGGCACGGTTCAGTTCAGCTCACTTTTGGGGGGTTTTCCACTGGGAACAGTACCTGGTACCAGGTTCTTTTTTTAGTACCACCTCAGCCGAGGTTCCAATCGCGCCGAACCGTTACCAAAACGTGACGTGTAAACTCTGCTGGTCACCGATTGGCCGGAGAAAATCATCATTACTGCGTCACTGAACTTGCGACACGAGACACAACAGAACCGCTATATTTAGAAACAGCCAGAGAAGG